>VZRO01007446.1:146901-275088 GCA_013397915.1 Daphoenositta chrysoptera | reverse complement strand
CCTCTGTGTCCCCGTGTGCTCCTCTGTGCCCCCTGTGCTCCTCTGTACCCCCATGTGCTCCTCTGTGTCACTCTGTGCCCCATGTGCTCCTCTGTGTCCCCCATGTGCTCCTCTGTGCCCCCTGTGCTTCTGCAGCCGTATCCCACAGCCCGCAGCTCAACTCCATCCCGTCTCCTCCCACATATGTGGTCTGACATTCTGCAACAGGAACTACCTTTTTCTTTAAAGAATGGCTATATTGCAGATGAAGTTGAGGTATAAATATTTTTCCAAAGGCATAACCATGCAATCAGTTAATCTGTGACAGATTTTAGCTATTATATTTTGGTTAGGTTTCTTTCTTTTCCCCTCAAAGGTGTGCAGTGTAGTAGGAATTTTGGATCTTCTCATCAGATGCCTGTGATCAGATGCAAGCCATTGACTTTAAAATAATTCACACTATCTCCACTTTTAAAGTCTTTAGCTCCAATTTCTAGCCAGAGCAAGAAGAATTTACCAAATGTAGCACGAGGTCTGAACTACAGTGAACATTATTTCCAAGAGTAATGTCTACTGAGACTATAATACATATAATACCAACTTTATTAAGGAATAAACTGATGTAGTAAGATGTTTCTGAGAGTTTCAAATAATTTTTAGGGTTTTAATATGGTATAAAAGATGTCTGCAGTCTTTAAACTTATTGAATGTGTCTAACAGTGCAGTGAAATGGAAAAATAAGTCAGTATTTCTGGGAAAAAATTTATTGGAAATCAGTGATGTTATTTTCTGTATTCTCTCTTTACCTAAATTACTTTCCAGTGGTTATTGGCAAGTACTGCTTAAAATAGTGTTAACTTCTGTGCTACTGTTTATCATAGGCATTAATAATAAACAAAAGGCAAAACCAAAATCTTTTCCCTTGCTACTTTAGAGCAACTAAGCCATTTCCATTTCACATATTGTTGACCTTTTGACTCCAACAGACTAATACAGGACTATATGTGTGAAGTATCTGAGTTTCAAAGAAAGACCACAGTTAAGTGTTTCATGGTTCATTTTTCCCTTGACCTTTGGGTTGAAACAGTCAATAAGCGGGCAAATTACTGTCAATGATATCTGGTTGTTTTCTACTATAAGAAATCTCTTTCATACTTCAGTTTTCTCTCAGTGTACTTTATTGACCTTCTCAAGTAAACACCATTTAATATAGACCAAGGAAAATAGCTTTTAGCCATAAACCAGTCATACTAGTGTTAAGAATTAACTGCCCAGTTCCTAAACTGAGAAACAGAATAAAGGAAAAGCCTAGCTCAGATACATGTGCTTAATCTCTTGAGATATTACATGCAGTTACATTTTTCCTTTGTTTCAGACTGAGAGTTCATTTTTTAGTATTAGTTTATAATAGGCTTTTCTTTTGGTTGCATTCTTGTTTGTATTATTTCTACCAAACTCAAACTAAACTTAGGTTGAGGCTTCGGCTGTTCTTTTTCCTACTGTTTCAACAGATGTCTCACTTTGTTCTGCTGCATCCAAATCTGATTCCCTTGTGTAGAGCAGGTTCTCCTGACACAACTTGTTCATGTGTAGGCTGTGGTTAACCTCTCAGGGAGCATGGTTTGACAGTGGCCTTGAAGACTCATGTGGCATGGCGAGTGTTTAGGGATCTTCCCCTGACCCGAGTCTCCTCTGTGCCATGAACTGCATGTGCCCTAGCAAGTGTTTGAGTTCCTCGAGGCTTCTCACCAATTCAGTTTTCTGCCAAAGAAATCTGGTTTGTACAAGCTGAGAGCACTCTGCAATGCACACCAAAGCATGCTGGGTTGCAGGAACCAGGAGTTTTTGTTTTAGAAGCGCATTCCTGAGTCAAACTAAAAAAGTAGTGTGGGTGCAGCAATGGATTTTGTGTATATGTGGTGGGGTTTGTGCTCTAAAGTTGTTCTTTGTTTTGCTCCATTAAGATTAACCTTTCTGCTAACATTTCTGCTATGTTCTTTATGTTGCTTACATAACAATACTGCTCTGTCTGAGAAGATAATACTTCATGCTCTTGGTTCTAAAGGTCTTTGCTCAAAATCTCCTGTGTCTCATTTAGTTTGACAAAATTCAGTTCATTGCCTACAGTCCAAAGTGTGTCATCAGTCACAGGCTGGTAACCCAACCAGATGCGAGATGCTATATGCTTTAGGCAGTCTTCCTTATTTTCTGCTGTGCTCTTTGAATGTTATTCTCCTATGCTGGATGAACTCCGAAGCACATACTTAAAAAGATGTTGCTATGATTACATCAGTTAGTTTTGACAGAGTTCATTAAAGTCGGTGTGAGGCTTTTAACTGATTTTTGGTGGGATTTGGTCAGAATCTCAGACTCGCCTAACTTCTGGATCTCACCCATAGTTTGTTTCTGAGAAAATTTATGTATTCAGTGTCTGTGTTTATGTATTCTGTGTTCTGATAAGCTTGCTCTGAAATGTTTTCTTACCCATTAATGCTGCCTCATTCAGTCTACTTAAACTAAATTATTAGTTAACATGACTAGAGATAGCAAAATGACCTGATGACAGTTGGTTGCTTCTCTTGTTATCACCTAGTTCTTGTCTTTTTGTAGTATTTTGTAGTTCCATCTCCAGATGATTGTCTGAAAAGTAACTCTTTTGAATTTATTTTCACTTCAAAACCCATAAAGTTTCATGCAGCTCACAAAATGTCCCTTCAGTGTGTAAATGCTTTGATACGGAATTAGACAGTTTTTATTCTTAGATAATGATCTGTCACACAGAATTCCAGCACAGGTTTTCTTGTGTGCTGCTGTCCAATTCACCTTTTTTCGTCCGAGTGTTGCCATTGAGTCACTGTCAGTTTCTGGTTGTCTTGTCTCAGTTTCTTATTCATGAAATCATTTGACAGACTATTAGTTCACCTCCTTAGATTTACTTGCTGTGTTATCTGTTTAGAGAAGCAGTTAATAAAAAATGTTTTCTTCTTTGCTGCAGTATAGCTTGGTTTAGAATACTAAAAACATATAGAGAAATGGTGACATTTCAGCAATTCATGCATTTTATAAAAAAATCTTACAGATGTAATATTAGCTAGAATAAACATAATTTCTTCTCCCTTAATACATGCTTAAAAACTACTTGGGTGCTCAAAAAACTAATTGGCCACAGCTGAGTCAGCCAATGGAGAAATAAACTGGAATAATGAAGAATTTGAATTTTGTAATACTAGTTGGGATTTTTTGATGAGGGGAGAGTCAGTGAGTTATTAACATGAGTATCTTTGCTTAATTGAAGTAGCTGCCTCACAAGTACTTAGTAGTCAAACTGCATGTCTTATCCGTGTTCATTACATTAATTAACTTTCTAAGCAGTGTAAACTTACCTTCCTCAAAATACATTTAGACTGAAAGCTGTGAGTTCTTGATTCACTGGTTTTATTTTAGGATGGGACTTTATGAAGTAAGTGGGATTTGACATTGGTTTTGTTCTCATTTTTGGGGCTACTCTTCAGTTTAAATATCAGCTCTGGGTGAAGAGGCATCTATGCACGCTCTGGCTCATTACCCTCAGCCCATTCTGCCACAGGAATTTTGGAGGAGAGTTGGCTTCTCCTGTTTGCCGCATAGGTGTGCACTTGTGTTACAGTGAGAGGCAGAAAATACGTAATTTTCATGCTGGTGCAGCAGCTGGATGAGGAAAGAGACCTTTAGCTCTTGTTGCAGCTGAGTGGTTCAAACACCCCATGCCTGTTTCCCTCTGAGGACACAGCAGACAGCCAGAGGGAGCAGTGACAGCTCAGGTACCAAGTGCTGTCAGCTCCATCTGAGGGACCCCAGCAGCCCAACAGTGGCTGGGAGAAATAGGTTACTTTACTGCCTTGTTCCAAGAGATGTCATGCCATCCTATATTTATCCTATAGGCTTGCAATTCTATATAGCTTTAGGAAAGAAAGTGTTTTCTGGATCTTCTTTTTTCTACAGTACCTAGGACAGAAGCATCCTACCCCATTTCTGGGACCCTAAGAATTATCTTAGTGCAAGTAAGACTATAATAATACATCTGTTAGAATATAAAAATACACCTGTTTTCCAGGCTTGCTGAGATGGCTTTATCACCGTGCTCATATGCTTTGCATGAGAAGGCAGTGTGTGCTAGCCTCTCTCAACACCGAGGAATAATTACTTTCTGTCGTTGTGGAAAGTAATTTCTCTATATGTTCATATAAAAAAGATAATTCTGATGGAATGGCTTATTAGAAGTTTTTCTGCCTTGTACGAATAGATAATATGCTTTATAATACAAACTGAATTTGAGAATATCCCTGTAATATTAAACTAGTAGAGAACTATTAATTTCTTAGTATTTTTTCCTATCTGTAGCTGCTGTCTCTGTATGGACTCCTCTGTCTGTATCTGTCACTCTAGCAAACATGACACTAAATATATGTCCAGTAGACAGGAACATTTGCCAGTGCCATATTGTTTTCATCCCTCAGCTTCCTGGCTCATGTTTACTTCTTTTGACCATAACTTGGTGTGGTTTGGTTCCCTCTCCCACAGAAGGCTCCCTGCTCTAGGATCCCATCCCTGTATGATAACACAGTATGTTCCCATCCTTGGCAGGGGTTGATTGAGCAAGCAGATTGAGCACTTTTTGAATGTGTGGAACTGATTTAAGGAACATTATCTTTTTAGGTACTGTGACAGTAATTCATACTATTAATGATTCAATACAGGGAAATAAGTTTCCCAAATTGTAGTTGGAAAGCCAGAGGAAATCGTCTCCTCAAGATCTTTTAATAGCCCAGTTATCAGATTAGCAATCTGTTAGCAGCCTGGACTGTCATGAGCAGGAACCTACGCACAATATGAGCTGTCATTTATTCTTAAAAACAGAAAGAAAATGCAAAAAAAAAAGAAAAATTTTTGTCTCAAATAGTATTAAAGTTACCTTCTAATACTGGAACTATGCTCCATCATCACCAGGATCCAGGAGGGCCATAGATAACTGCACTGCAAGAGGAAAACTGAGATAAAAGGAGGCTAAAACCAATCCACACCAAAGATCCTAACAAAAGAAAAGAATCCTTCAGCATATCCTTGAGCTCCTGTAGAGAAAACAAGAAAACAAGTAATATATACTAGGCTTTCTGAGACTTAGGGTCCCAAATACTATCAGAGTGAACCGAACAGAGAAGTAGAGTGGAATTTTTTTTAACTTTATTTAACTGAGAGCATTTGAAATGCAAGAACCTTCCTACTAGCACAATCCTGTTTTTCAAAATTGTATCTTGCTTTCTAGGGGGTTTTGTTGGTTTGTTTTGTTGTTGTTGCTTTGTTGAGGGGTTTTTAATGGTGCTTCTGAATCCCTGACATGTCAGCTTTATGTCACATCATGGTTTGACTTGAGTAGAAGAGTTTACTGGTTAACTCTGGGGGAAGTCATTCAAACTGTGTCTTCAGCAGGTGAGCCCTGCTGGAATATTGCCAAATATCTGAAATGCTTGGCACAGCAGCTGAAAAGAGATTGGAATTGGAGACTGTCAGCAGACTCCCCTGTATTGTTTATTTATTTCTATCTCAAAATTATCTCTATAAAATGAACAGAAGTTCAGTAACAACTTTTGCCTCTGTCAAAAGTTGGCTTTGAGTCCTGTTTCTAGAAATCCCATCTCACAAGATGTCTTGTGTTTCATCCAAATTAATCAGTCTTAGCTATTCCCTGAAGATCAAAAAAAAAAAAAGATGAATTTATAAAATATTTATTTTTCTACCATTACATGTTGATTGTGAACAATCAGTTTTCTAAACACTTGTAGAGGTAATATTAAAGTCTTTTACAGAGTCCACAGTTTGAAATAGGACCCTTTGAGAGTGACTCTTTGATCTGGTGCAAAAACTGTATTAGGCCTATGTTTTTGATAGCTACCAGAAGTATTCCATAGACTGTGTAATTGATCCTTCTTCCCACTTCTTTACCTGATTGTGAGATTGTTTTATTTCAGAACTGCTTTGTGGTAAAATAAATTCAGTGAGAACTGTAAAAGCTGTAAGAACCTTTAAAGAACTTCTACAAAAAAGTTTTCAAAATCTTTGTTGTCTGTATGCTGTCACTCCATGTTGCTGTCACATCAGAAAGAATTTTCCTGAAATATAATGGTGTTGCTTTTTAGCTGTGGTGAGATTTGGTGTGCACTGACACAGGTGATCATACACAGCTCTGAGTGGTAGCAAGCAAAGCCTAGAAAGTCAATTTGCTTTGCTAGTTTACAGCTGGATGATTTTCCTGTATCTCTGGAAACAACTGATATGACAGAATGGGACTGAAATGAAGCAGTGTATATTAATTCTTAAATCTTCTTCATTTCCTCAGCCTCCCATGGGGAGTTTCATATTAGCTCTGTGGTTTTCTAAGCTGTACTTTCACAACTCTCCATACTGCAAACAACTGTTTGAGATGGATTGCTGTGAACTGGGAATGATCTAGACACCTCCCTGTCCATTTACAGACAAATGTGACTAAAATACATAATTGAAAATCAAGGCAGATGAAAAACTTAAGGACTGTTTTATTTAATGAGGAAAAGACCTCAGATGATAATTTTTTAAGTAAGTATTAACTTACATTTAAGAGGAATATTGCAAGACAAAGTTTCTGGGTTGAAAATTACATGATTCTTCTTTTATTTTTGTTATCCATTGAGCATATTTAAGCTTTCAATATAAATTTGCATGAGTGAATACTTTTAAATGGATGGAATACTTTGGATTATGGAAAAGGATCAAAATGGACTGCTCTAAGTTGCCATGCCTGTGATGGCTCTAGCAAGGAAACAAGAGGAAACAGCTGACATCCTGGGATGTGGTGATGCAGAATGGTTTGAGTTGGTGCCCAGTGTATTCACCCCTCTCAAGTGCTCAGTAACATTTTGTTTTCTAGAGCAAAAAGCAAAAATAATCTCCTTTGAATGCTTCCATGCAGGAAGTAGTTTGATTAGTCTGTTCATTTCCTGTGTAGCTGTTAGATAACTAAGTAAATTCTCTTGGTAGTTATTTTCCAAACTTTTATGTATTACAATTCAGTCACCCAGTGACTGAAAAATTCTGGCAGAAGACTCATTTCATTACTGTAGGCTTAGAAGAAATTAAATGAAAGATGTCAGGCTTTCATTGAAACATGTAAAATCTGCATGAGCCTACTGAATTTAGTAAGTATGGAAATTTACCTAAGTCAAACTGCAGTAGCCTGTTTTGATGTTTGTTTCAGTGGTCTTTGTTTCAGTGGTCTCTGTTTCAGCAGTCTTCACTGCATTCCTCATAGTCAGACTGTCATACACACTGTTAAACATAGAGGTCAGGATTATATGCTTGTAAAAAGTGACTCAGTTCAACTTCCTCTGATAACGCATTTTTGGTTTGGCACTATGAAGTTCTATTTAATATCAGGAAAACTCTTTTTTTCTCCTGGTTGATACTGTCATGATGGCTAATTTTATTTATCTGTTAGCATTTCTCATATTTCCGAGAGGTATCTGGCAAAAATTTATCCCTTCTTTACTGCATTGGAAATGTCCGTGAGGCAGAGGTAAGAGAGGTAAGAGACTGAGGTTGGCAGTGTGACTGCTGAGGTGCCAGTGTCAGGATCTGTCTCCTCCCAGATTGCAAACTGTATGTGCTCAGTGACTCTGAAAAAGGGTGCAGCAACTGCACTCAGTGGGGAAAACAGAAAAATAAAATCCCAACAAACAACTCAGAAGCCATTTATGTGCATTACTGTTAAAAAACTACATTTCTTTAAGAAAGGGTGTTTGGTCTAGAACGATAGGAGAAGAAAGGCTGTCAGAGGAGCCTGCTGTTATCTCCTGCTTAATAGCAATGAATGATAAGTTGTTCCACCCAATGTATGGTTTGTAGTTACCAGCTATGACCAGTGTTTAGTTTACCAGCTTATCCAGAGCATCTCCTAGGGCAGCATCTGAACAAAGTCCATGGTCTCCCACTCTGAGGCAGCTGAATTGAATGTTACATACCTTAGAGTCTAAACTATATAGTATTTATGATACAATGGTGTAGATGATGCAAAGTAGGTGTTGTCAGAAGGTCGTTCAGCTGCAAACAGTACATATAATAAGTGATCAGACCAGACAACTTTACTAGACAACTGCTGTTTTATGTACTGACTGGAGGTTCATTTAAATATTTTTAAGCGTTTTATCTCCAGGTGGTTGAGCAAGAAAATAAATGAAGAGTGAAATACAGATGTTCAAATATATATGGCTTATTAATTAGGTGTATTGCAACAGCTTTCAGTGGGTCTCAAATGTGCAAATAACAACTTAAAATGAGAATTGTATTTTAAAACAAAATTTCCCATTCTGCAAACATGACCATTTTCTGTTCTACATCATTTAATTCAGTAATCAAAAATCTACATTTTACAAATCATTGCTCTTCTCACTTCCCATGAGCAGAATGCGAGATTTTCTTTTCCCATTTAAATTATTTAATAAGCTTTACTGCAAAATGTAGCTCTGCTCTTTGATTCCAAATGAATGGATCCCTATATTATCTCAACTTTTAATGAGAAGGTACTCTGTGATTTTGACAAGAAAATTTCAGTATGCATGTGAGCTTGAAGAAGAAGGAAAAAAGATTAAATGGGAAGGTCGGAGGAATCTCATTAAGTTTGTCATTAAATCTGGACGAGTGAAACACTGACTAGGTTCCAGCTGCCTGAGTTTGGCCATAAATGTACCCATCCATACCAGGGGGCCAAAATGTCCTTTTAGGACTGGAGGAGGCTGCAGGTTCCTGAGCATGGGCAGTGGGTGAGTTTTGTGCCAGGTACCTTCCACTTCTCTCCAGAGGCAGAAGGAAGGAAAACAGGAGCCCACTGCACTCAACTTGCACGGGGCCCGTGTCTCACCACTGACACTGAGAGATTTAATAATGTCACTCAACAGGATTCACGTTTCTCCGTCACTGTATTCCCAGAAACAGCACAGACTTTGTGTGACAAACACATGCTATGGTGCTGGCTTTCGCAAACATTGGAGCAGATACTCTGTGTTGTGCATTGTAGCATTGACTTTGTGGGAGGGGTTTTGCTGTTTTGAGGGGAGGGAGCTCGGTGTTGGCTTTCACTGGGGCTCAGAGCTATTTTGAACACAAATGTTGAGTTGTGATAGGAGAGTTGTTGTAATTGGGTAAAATTTAACCAATGAGGGAATTGAAACCTACTGAATGGATCAAAGAGTAACAAATGCCCTCCACGAGGATGACTGCGCATGCTCTAAAAGGCAGAACAGAGGAGGAGCCATGTTAACTAGTTCAGAAAACGTTTTAATATGAATAATTGTTTCTGAATATGTATTTGGCTGATGAAATGCCTAGAGTATTTAAGGGGGTTGCTGTTGTTAACTGGTGTGCCTCTGGCTGTGGCCAAGCACTCAGCGCTGTTACCTTTGCTTTGTTGACTTTGTCCCTTATTAAATCTTTTTAATTTGAATTGAGGTGTGCTTAGTTTCTCACACTTTCTAACATGTCTGTTACCTTGGATGTGTCTCTATATGTGTGTATACATTTGTTAAATATATGAAAAGCCTATGTTATAAAAATTACTGTATTACAGCAGATAAACATAGCTTTTATTATAAATAATGAGGGAGAAAGGTTTTAGAGGAAACTGTGTTTGCTGTCAAAATGCATACTGTATGGAAATTAGCTTTCACCTGTTGTTGTAGTTGAAACTTCAACCATATTAAAAAAGTTATGATAAACCACAACCATATTAAGACTAAAATGGTAAAAATCCACTTATATTATAAAGCAGAATAGAAAAAAAAGATGTAGGTAATTAAAAAAAAGTAAAAAACACCACCCTATATCAAAACAACAAACTGTAATAAATCATGTAAACATGTAAACTAGTTTGGGGAAAAGACTGAATCTGTATAATTGTTTGTGAATATGCATTAGGCTGATGGAATAGGAAAGGTATGTAAAGGGTGTCTCCAAAATGGCAGGTGTGCTCTTGGCTGAATGCCAAGCACCCGGCGCTGTACTTTTGCTTTATTGTCTTTGTCCCTTATTGTCCTTTATTAAATTTTTAAATCCTAACAGGTGAGTGAACCTCGTTTTTCACAGGGGGCACATTTTCTGTTCCAAGGGAGGTTTCCGCCTTCCTTGGCAGACACTTGCCTTTCAAACCAAGACAGATATATATATAAAATACATATATATGTGTGTATATATACATAGAAATAAATTGTAGAAAAAGCAAAAATAGAGAAAAGAAAAACCCAACTGTACAAGCAACCAACTATATCAAAATTAACTGCACTAAAACAACCACATAAAAAAACCACAGCACTGAAAACCAACTGTATTAAAAAATAACTATAAAACCCCCCAACTGTAATGTAAATCAGAGTTTAAGAAAGAACTTATATAAAACACAACCAGGTAAAAAGTCCATTCTGTAAACCCCAGTCGTATAAAAACACAACCCTATAAAAGCAAATGGTATGAAAATCCAACAGTATAAAAACCCAACTGTAATACAAAACCAAGACATAAATCCCCAACGATATAAAATCAAACCATACCAAATAGCACCCATATTATGAAAAACAACCATGAAAAAAAAAAAGAAAAAAACACCTATAAAAAATAAGTGGTTTAGAAACAACTGTGTAAAAGCTAAACATATTTTAACTAACTGTGCAGAAGCCAATAGTGGGGAAAAAAAAAGCAAAAAACTGGGGGGACAAAAATTGTCTAAAACCACCCAATTAAAAATCCAGCTATACCAACCCCAACTTATTAAATCAGCCTTATAAAAAAGTTTGTAAAAACCAACTTTCTGAAAACCAAATGTGCAAAAACCAGCTGGGTAGAAAACCAACTATAGTAAAAACAGCTGTGTAAGAAACAATTGTGTAAGCCCCAGACATAAAAACCTGACAATGGAGAAGCCCAACCGTATGAAAAAGCAGCTGTATGAAAAACTAACAGTCTAAAACCTAAGTGTATTACAATATGAAAGCATAAATAACCAAACACATTAAACAGGCAAATTATAATGAACAAAATGTATAAAGAAGGCCAACCAAAAACCAATTGCATAAACCCCAAAAGTATAGAACACACCAGTTCTAGAAACACAACTGGATGCTAAAACACAATTATGTTACCGCCTGACTGCATCAAAAGCCAACCAAATCAACTACCAACAGTATAAAAGCAATCAGCTGGAATAAACAACTAAGGTAGAAATACCCAACTGTATTTAAAAGCCAAAATGTAGTAAACAAAAAAGTATTTAAAACCCCTACCCTGTTAAAACTAACCATACCAAAAGATTAACTGTAATAACAACCACTGTAAAAAGAGAAATTTTTGAAAAATCTGCCATATATAGAGCATCCAGCAAATTAAAACCAACTGTGTGAGTGTAGAAAAAAAAAAGAATTGTTTAACAAACAAAAGTTTTAAAATAAGTTACATGAAACATACAAAAGTCTAACAACATTCAGCCATAGGAAGAACCAAATATAAAAACCAACTGTATAGAAAGTATAAAAGAAAATATAAAATCAGAGTACAAAATACTAACGCTAGAAAAATCCAAAGTTTAAAAAACCAAACTGTATAAAGGATCCAATGTATAAACACCCAACTTTTTGTATCAAGTATTGATTTCTTCTCAGCCAGGTTTTTGGTATTGGGGGCCCACAGAGGTGGCTCCTGTGAGAACCTCCTGAAAACTTCCACCGTATCCAGCAGAGCCGATCCCTGATGGATCTGAAGATGGACACGGCAATGGCCAAACTGGGCCAGTGAGAGAGGCTGGGGACCCTCTGTGAGGACAGAGTTAGGAAGAAAATGAAAACAAAGTGAGGGCAGCCTTAATTCCAGTCAGAGAGGAGGAGGAGGTGAGAACATGTGAGGGGAACAACACGGAGACACCGAGGGAGTGCAGAAGGAGGGGCAGGAGGAGCTGCAGGTGCCGGAGCCGAGATTCCTCTGCAGGGCCTGGGGATGAGCGGGGAGAAGGAGCTGAGCCCCTGCAGCCCCGGGGATCCACGGGAGATGCAGAGATCCACCCGCAGCCCCGGGGATCCACGGGGGATGAGAGATCCACCCGCGGCCCTGGGGAGGTGCCCGTGCCGGGTGGGTGGGTCCCTGGAGGAGGCTGATCCGGGGGCAGACCCGGGCACTTGTGCCCTGGAGCCGGGGCAGGGGAGGCTCGGGCCCGCTTTGAGGGTCGGCCCCAGAGCCGTTCCCCCTGCCTGTCCCAGCAGGAGAACTGGATCCAAAGAGGAAGTTCCCACGCCTCCAGCAGGTTTAAATATGCGAACTCGAAAAGCATAATTGGATTGAGGAACTGTCAATCACCTCAGCTCCAACCCACGACAAAGTGTTTTCGCTTGGTTCTTAACTCAGCTAGTGAAGTCTTTGTTAATTTATTTTTTCCCTCTCTCCTCTGCCCAGCTGTGGCGGGGGAGGGTGAGCGAGTGACTCTTGTGGGTGCCTGGCGTCATGAAAGTGTCAAACCACGGCAGTCTTAAACAGTATTTGAAAAATATCTAAAACCAACTGTCTCTAGATTGAACCATTAAAATCACAACTGTATAGAATCCAATAGTATTAAATTAACTAAACCTTATAACTAAATTAAATAATCCTTATTAACTACCCCAAAAGTATAAAACCCCACCACCAACAACAAAGAAAATACTGATTTACTGTTGTTCTCCTTCTCTCTCCAATTTTTCCAGGTCAGAAATGAAATTAAAGGTATGTTAATTTGACATTCACCTCATGGTTTTCGGTAAGCTTAAAAATCCATCCACAGCCCATTGGCACGGTTAAATACTGTCAGTCCTGTCAGGCCTCATTGTGCTCTTAGATTATTGTTTAATCAATTAAAAACTCACCTCCTCTGTGCAAAAAAAAAAAAAAAAAAAAAAAAGCAAAAGCTTGTGTAGAAAATCAGTTGTATACATCAATTAATCTATAGCCTAGACTTCATTTAGTTATGGGACTTGACAAGGTCAAATATTTATTTAGAGTATTAATGTGGTAACGTATTTATTGTAGGCTGTCAAAACTGACATTGAGGTTAGGAGTGCTTTTTGACTCACTGCTTTACTGGTTTGATACTGTTTTAACCCTTTGAATTCAGCTGAGTTTCATTGGTTTACAGAGATCAAAGTGAAACCTGAAAAAGACATTATTAATAAAAACAATTCCAATTTTAAAATTGCATGCAGCTGTATCTAAGAGTACTGTATTGTCAGGCTGTGATCCCATTCTGAGTCACGGCAGACAGGCAACTGACAGAGCTATAATTTTACTGCTGAAAATACCTATCCAATTCATCTTTGGGATCATAACAGAATCTGAATGTATTCCTGCTATTGATATATGGATACACTCATTAGGTGAAATGGTGTATGACTTTAATTTGTAAAAATATTCTATTAGTAACATTTAATAAAATATTTCCATATGCACATTCAAAACCTCTGAATGCACGCAGGTTTCACATGGATGCTGTTTCTGGCTTGGGAATTACCAAAAGAAATGGGCATTAGATAGCAGAGTTTGAAAAACCCTTTCTTTCTAAAAAGCAACTTTCTCAAATTACCTCTGGTTTCCTCACTGACCAAAGAGGAGGAATAGTCTGTGGAATTGTGACTTAAAGCAGAAGCCTTTACTGAAACAGGCAGTGAGAATTATTAGGGTGCTTGGTTGATTACAAAGGAAGATTCACAGCCTCACTAGGCTGTTTTGTTTACAAATAAGTTTTTCAATTGCTGTTAAATCACTCCTGTTCAGCCCCTCGTTATTCAAGCTGTAGCTGTGGACCTGCAGCAAGGGCTTGCCTGGCTGAGCTGTGGAGGGGTGGTGACAGGGGAGGGTTTGGTAGATCTGCCTGAGTCTCAGCATTCATGGAAAAACTTCTGGACTGACAGTTAAAATGAAGGTGGAAGTTGAGGGAAAAAAATTATCTGTAGCTTGAGAAATATGATGCGAGTCAGTCATCACAATGTCATGTGGAAACCTGATACCAGTTTTATAAACTAACTTCTCAGCAGAGCCATACTTTACAAAATAAGTCACTTTTTAAGACAGAAGTAGGACATGTCATTTCAGTTGGTGTAATGCAATGTAACATTCAATTTAATGTTTAAAACCCATGTAGTATCATTGCCTTGTGTCAGGATACTAACCATTCACATTAATGGACTTGGCAAAGAGAAGTAAAGGTGTCTCCACCAGCAAGTACTGAATGTGTGGGGAATAAATTCTGTATTGTCCTATCATGGAACTCAATAGTGTCAAATATATAATTTTCCTTAGTAGACTGTGTCAGTGATTTAGGAGCTAGTACAATATCAGAAAAAAACAGAGTCACCTGTCCCTACCTTAGCCCTGCTTTCCGAGTGCTGACATAATGGGAATGATTGGACTTGTGTGGGGATTATGGGTTGGGACATAAGCAAAGGTACACAATATACGTTTTATGTTATGCCATGTCACTTCCTTTAAAAACGGTCATGTTTATTTCATTGCTGCATAATTACACTCAGTGAGAGGAACGTCTGATTTCTTTGCCGGTGCAGGAAAATTTGCTTTCTTCAAGTCTCAGGCAGACTGTTCCCTGATTACATAAATAGATAAAATGTCCCTGGGGGGAGAAAAGTCACTTTGTCAAACAATAACCTAATGGTGTGTATGTGTGTATGTACTCTCCCTCTATAATTTCCATACTACCTTTTCTCTCTTTGCTAATGGCAATAAGTTCAGTTAGTCATCTTCATGCTATAATACCTTCCTAGTTTCTCTAATTCTCCCTTATTCCTGTAACTGAGGGCACTGCAGATCTGACCAGTTTTGAGTGGGTTGTCCGGGAAAGGTTGTAGACTCGATCCATGGAGAGATTGAATCCCAGCTGGAACCACCCTGGTGTGGTGTTCCTGCTTGGGCAGGGGGTGTAGGGCATCTCCAGAGCTCACACCAACCTCAACCACTTTGTGATTCTGTTTTTACATCATGATTTTGTCAGCCTGGGCTCCTCTCAAAGCCTCATGAACTCAACCTGAGATCAAATCTAGTATCCAGCTGTAGTTGTGAGACCTTGCTGAAATCTTCTGCATGATTTTTTTCTTCAATGGGAGTCTTTTCCTCGGAAGTAAAATTTAGTTCTGAGAAAGAGCTTCTGTGATCCTTTTCTGTATGGAAAAAAAATATCTACAGAAGTTTGATCATGACAGATTTAGTTATTAGGAATATTTGGTGGGGGAGGTGGAGGTTGAACACTGGCAGTCCAGGTTCAGGAGGGCTTCTGACTGTGTGACAGTCTCCTTTTTTCACACACATGGTTCTCCCCAGTCTTCTCCAGTCTTAGGAAGTTAGTTTGGAGTAACCCCAGACTTTGCAAACTAGTATTTTAGTTTCCCAGACAATTCTTTCCATTATTCATACTCTCTAAACCCTCAGCCATTTTCTAAGCCATGGTGTCTCAAGGCATAGGAAGGTGCTTTCTCACCTTGCCACCCAAGCAGAAGATAAAGCCACTCGACTGTAACTATTTTCCAAATAAAGTCTTTCTTCTAAACCCGTTTTAATGAGCTGAAAAGGAGGGAGTGGGTCTGCTTAGGGGTTAAGACTTCGTAATTACTGAAGGAAATGAAAGGCATTGAGCAGTTTTATCACTTTTCCCCAAAGAACAGGTTCTAGTTCAGAACAATGTGTGTTTCTTTCTGTTTTGCACCTGACTAAAGTGGGCCTGTATTCCTGGTGTGCCATAATGAGAGACAATTTAATTTCTTTTTTCCCATCTACTTGTAGTAATGTCATGAGCCTCATCTTCTACCCTCAAAAAAGCAGTAATTGAGGCACAGAGAGCTGACACACTTGTTCTTCACCTGGAGATGGTAGTAGAGCAAATCAGAAGGAGATTTGTGCAGCACATACAAGAAGGTAGCAATTGTCCTGGTTAGAAAAAATACTATCACTGCCTGTATACCAAAATAAATATTTTTTCCTGTGGAAGGCACAAGATGCCTTTAATCTGTATGTGGCTAATGGTTTGCTTTGTATAAAAATGACAGTTATTATAATGTGGAATATGCAATTTTGCTAAAGTAACAATTTGCCGTGTGCTTTAAATGTTGTATTTTGAGCAAGCCCAGTGCTTTCTGATGCAGTCAGTTTGTGGTTCAGTACAGGAGCTCTACTCTGCAGAGGACATGCTGAAGCAAGATGTGGGAAACGTTTGCTTCCAAAGAGATTGCTCCAGAATTAAATTAAATATGATAAAAACTCAGTTTACCGTGATACAATTTGTCAGTGACTCAGTGATAAGGGCAGCAGCTGCAAGAAGGTAGGAGATGAGCTTTCAGGGAGTGCTGTGTGGGTGTGTGAGGCAGTGCTAGGGGAATGGCTTTATGCACTGAAGCTGCAAGATGAAACAGAATGGTGGTTCTTTGCCTAGAGAATGCTGATAATGAGGTACTGTCAAAAATATGAAAAAGTTTATTCATTAGAGACTGTCCAGATTTATCTAGAGCATAGTTCTGGTCTGAATTGTAAAAAAAAAAAATCAACACTGTATTCTTGAGGAAGAGAAGAAAAACACTTTGGAAAATTCATTGAGAATGTTGGGATTTTGTTTTAAATTTAATTTCTGTGGAAGCCTACATAGCGGTTGTTTCTTACCTTTAGATAAAGTTGGGGAGGGCTTGTACGATCTCCAGTATAACACCATCAGAAGATGTGATTCATTTAGTAATAAGGTCGTAATAAAGGTAAGTTTTCAGCATATTCTAGTAGCTTTTACATTTGGAGCTATTTCTTTAAGGAGATCAAGGAGAAATTTCAGCAAGAGACAACCTGAGTCATATGTCTAAACCTGACTGAACTACGGAGAGAGGAGGATAGCTTTCAAATTAGACATTTGCTGAAGTGCTACTCTGATTCTTTCAAAAAAGATTCTTTTCAAAATCAGGGCTAAAGCTGCCCATACAACAGCAATCATCACAAAATTGCACTCACAAATAATTCAGATTGTGAGTACAATCTGTCATCTCTTGACTGGCATTTAGAGGAAAAGGCAAAAGCGTTTATTTCAGCTCTCACTTGGGTAAATTTGATAACTGAATCAGGGAACCAGAAGAAATGTGTATCTCCAGTGATGTCTTCACAAAGTCTGTTTCGGAGTAAAATAAGCCTTTTTGAAAGCTTGAATGTCTTTTTTCCTGAATATAAGTATTCACTGAGTTACTTGAAGATATTCAAGAAGAGGGATATAATAATAGTGAAAAATTCATTCATTGCATTGAATATGTATTTTTCATGTCTGGCCCTGATTCACCGCCAGTCTGAGTCAGTGTTGCCTGGGCTTTTTCAGAATTCTGATACACTTTCTAAATAAGTGGATTAATCTACTTTCAGTGGGCAAATGGCCACTGCAGAAATTATCTGTTATAAAGGTAATGGATAGTCATATGACAGATCTACTGTACAGGGTAAAAAGAAAAAAAAAAAAAGAACAGAAATGGAGACTGAAGTCTTCTTTCAGCTGGGAAGAGGTTTGGTACAGGTTATCCTTCAGGTATGCTGAAACCGGTCCCAGGATAAATATTTTGCAAAGTTGTTCGTGGGGACTGTGAGTTCACTGTGCAGGATGAGTTACATGGGAGGAAGGAGGGCAGTGCACAGCAAACAGCACCACGTACAGTCTGGGCTGATGGGAGCTGAGATCCGTGCTTTCCTTGAGGAGCTGTCTGTGGAAGGAGAGAGAAATAGCATGTAAAACATGGTGAATCTCAGCTCTGGACTGAATTCAGATTTTTTTCTCTCCCTTTAGGAATAAGGTAAAAAAAAAGTCATAGGTGGGTAAGCTCTCCTGGTGGGTATTTGAATCTCAGGCAAAGAAGTAAAAGCCTGCATGGAATAGAAACCAGTACAGTATTTGCCCTATTTTATAACTTGTAATAAAAAAAGACTAAATCAAAGAATAAAATTCGTTTTATATTGGATTAGAATAAGTTATAAAGTGATTTATAACTGTTCTCTAGATGGTATCATTGTATTTTGTTGAGAATGACTGCAAATGTTCTTTCTCCTGCCATCTCTTTAGTCATCCAATAGTCCAAGTGCTGATCCTGGGGACTGGAGAAGGGAATGGTGGAAGGTGCTGCCCAGGTACCAGAAGTTTCCTAAACTCCAGTAATTGTGACAGAGCCTATTTATAGACCAGGCAGTCCCCAGAATATTCTGCCAACAGCAGCAAGAGCTGAAGCCTTTGTACATAATCCCGAGGGTGTTTAGGCAGGAATTCCTGTCACACCTAAAAGCAGAGTGTGGCTCGTTCTCCCGCGGGGCTGTGGCCAGGAGGCCTCTCAGCAGAGCTGCTGGGCATCACCAGTGCTCTCCCCCTCTCTCCCTCTGCCTCCCAGGCACCGTTAATCAAAATAATCTCCTGGTTCAATCTGTGCCAAGCTTTCCAGCCCAAAGGCACTGGAGTAGCTTTTAAATCCCACTTAGCTCTTTTGGGAATCTTCTAATTGCACACATGGTCCTTCTTAAAAATGGCGTTTATTTACAGGTCATACTGTTTTCTTCTGAATGCTCACAAACCATATGTTGCAAAACAAGTATTAGGAAATGTTTTAGGAGGCCAGGACTTCCCATGGGAACATGTCTGAAACTAGATGACACAAAAGTGCATTTCTCCACTTTCTCTTGGTGCTATTTCCCTCGATTTGCAGCCATACCTGGCAGATAATTGCCTGCTAACTGGTAGGTCTTCTTCATTGCTGGAATTTTACACTGCGAATTCATCTTTTTGATCAGTATAAATCCTTGTAGTTTCTTGTAAGAGTTGTAAGTTTTGAGAAAAGGGGAAAAAGAAATTTATTGTAAGAACAGTTCTCATTGTCACAATATTGTTCTTATTAACACTGTCAGTGCAATTTTGTGCCAGTTTGTTTTGGATGTTTCTAAAATCCTCTTGCACAATCTGGGCACGTATATGGAATATAAGAGGGATTTTCTGAAGCACAAGAAGAGACTCAATTTTTGTCTACCACTACAGCTACTGTCTTCATAAATAATACCAATAATTGGTCTATTAGAATCCCCTGTAAAATTCTAATTAAATTTTTCTTCTGAAGGGTGGTCCTAGAAAAATACTATAATTTATATCAAAAGAGTATCATTTGCATTTTCAGCTGTAATATAAAATTAATTTAATTCCACTTCATTTCTTCATATAATTTTTTGTGACATATAAACTTGCTCTTAATTACAAAAGAAGAATATCTAGTAAAAGCACACAAGGCACTTAATCTCATGCCATCATATGTCTGTTTGTCAAAGTTTTCATTAGCTTAATCAATATTTGATAATGCAAAATGATTTTTCTCTAGTTGGTTGGTTTTGCAGCCTTGTGATTGTACAGAAATATCCATATTATGTTTGCAAGACTAATTTCTTGGCACAGGAAATTAATTTCTTTACCAAATTAATGAGTAAGTGGAGACTTGAGGAAAAGAGGCAGTAGGGAGATTAGTATGTTTTCCTCGTGAAAAATAAAGGAAAACGTAACAAATCCGTTACAGAAATTCGAGACAAAGGTCAAATAGATTTAAAAGCCTGTGACTTAGTTTTGCTTTCAAAAACTTGGAAAGTGAAAATATCTCTCCTCAAACTCTTTATTTAGAGTGGGTTAAGATGGGTAAAACCATGTCTATTTTAGGGCACCTGCCCTGAGCATGTCACTTCTGGCCCTTGCTGCATAAGCCTCAGCCTTATATGTGAAGAGAGGGCAGTTGTTACCTACCAGGGACAGATGTCACCTTTAGGATAAAAATTCCTTTGGTGATAGCAAATGTAATCTCAGGTTTTGCTAAGCTGCAGACTGGTAGGTACTGGGTTCCTCCTGCCAGGTGTGTGTTGTAGTCAGCTGAAAAAACAGCTCAATGCACAAAGCTCCTGCAGCAACACGTGAAGGCAAAGGACACTTGAGTGCAAATACTGCAACTCTGGAAAATGTGTTGAAGGAAATTTTTCCCCCCTAAAAATTCGACTGAGGCATTAAAATGTGACCCCACAACGTCTTTCAATCTGGTTTGCAAGATATTCCCCAGGTTCTGGAGCTAATGCTGTAGATTACATGAAAAACAAGTGCAGCTCGAAGTTAATTGCCAACGAGTCTGTTCAAGCACCATCATGTGGATTTTGTAACGTGCTCCTATGTCTTTAGCTTGGCACATACAAATGTCTTAGAGACACATGACAACTGCAATCAATACCTTTTCCCAATGTTCTCAGTTGTGGTTCCATAACAATACTTTCCAAGCCCATACAGACATTACACCCCAGAAGGTTTGCCTGAGTCAGGGCAAGCAGGATATTAAACCTCAAATAAACATGGACTTGCAAGACCCTGCTATTGAAGGGATTCCAGTCTCATGAAAAAGGAGATGTTATTGTGTTTTCAACTGAGTGGTTGATTAATTTTTCTCACAGTATTTAGGAAATCTGTCAGAGGCAGGATCAGAGTTGGGTTGTGCTTTCCTGTCGTGATCTCAAGGCTCAGTGCTGGTGTATGTTTGCACATACTGAATGTGGCCTGCAGGAGGATCCCCTGAACAAAGTGAAATTCAGTGTAAATAAAAGCCCACACTTTGTGAGATTCAGTATTGCAGCTGATTACACCCCCATGTTGTATCTGCTTTCTGGACTCTTAATCCTTAAAAAAACCCTAAAAATTGCACAAATAATATTCACTTAGAGAAAAAGCCATTCTTTCCATTTCAAAGCTGCTACCCTATGTCAGAGAACACAGTGTACCCTTATAAAAGTAAATATATTTGTACTTTTAATGCCAATAAGGATTAATTTTCTTGGTTTTGTTAGTATTTTCCCCTACTTTTTTCTATTTTTTTTCTTTATTTGGCAAGGCACCAAAACGTGGGGGTTTTTCTCAATGAGGCAGAAATAGAATGAGACAGATGCACTGACCATGTGAATGCAAAGGGGATGATTTTGCTAATGAAAGATAATGTCTATGGGATAAAAGACTATTTGAATAATGGGAATAGCAAATGTTTTGGCAGTGTTCCCTTGCAAGCATACCTGTGTCTGTTCAGAGATTACTTCCCAGGAAACAACATTACCAGCTGCCCAAGACAGTTATGAAAATAGCATTTAAAATCCTGGGCAACTGGCACATGGAGCCACATGATGTGTGGACTTTTGCATCAACGTATCCCCAGCATTGTAGGAAAAGTTAGTAAGTTTATGGTTTCTCCAAATCTAGATGGCACCTCCTTGGAGTTATTTAATCCTGACTCCAGTGAACCTTTGAGCTTCAGCACAACCCAACTGGAGAACTCGTGCATGGTTTAGAACACTTTTGTGAGAGAAAATGTCATTAAGGTCCAATGATTTTTGAACCTCTGATGGTCCAAAGTGTAAATGTGAACCTTTTAAGTTTATTACCACTTGACCAATCCAGGGGTCTTTGCTATCAGTTAGGAGTTAGCAAAGTCTAGATTTGCTTTGAAGCAGCAGCATAATAGCATCAATATAAGCAAGATTATTACTCTCTTTTAATAGAGATAGTAAATGGTTTCAGATATATTAGTATTTGTACTAACAGAAGCAGTTTTATATCTTGATGTGTAAGAAAAGCATGATATTTCCTAGAAAGTCTGACAACTGAGAACTTGCCATTTACTTGAAAGTCATATCACTCCTCATTTGCTTATTTGTGGTCATTTTTCTGTAAAGGAATGACAGATGAATAATTATTATCGAGACAGGCTAAAATTTTTCAAGAATTATTTATGAATCTGCTAAATATATTTTTATGCAGAAGGGATTTACCATACTCTTTCTAAAAAAGCAAGTACTCTTCTATCTTATGTATATTTACAGGATGCTGAGCACTGGGAGGCAGCAGGGGAACCTCAGCCCCTCCTTCCCCTCCTAGCAGTAGAGCAGCTTTGGTAGCTGGGGTTTTTTTTAACATGAGATGATGTTAAACTTCTTGATTTTGTCTCTGATATATGTATATGCATCTCTTTGCTTGCCTGCATTCCCATTGAAATATATACCTCTGTGTATGCTATTATCACCACTTGTGAATTGCTTTCAGACTGTATGTGTGAGCAACATCCTAGAATGTCTCCAGGTTTAAGCACATAAACCATTTACAAATTTACATGATGGACACACTTTCTAATATAATGGGACAGGGATATGGAAAAGGGACAGAAGATGTTTTCAATAAAAGGCAGCAGGACAGATTAGTGAGCATAAAGCTGAAGCAAGAATCAATAAATATCTGTCAAGATCCTTCTTAGGTAAGAGATGGAACCTCTTATAAAAGTATTTTCTTCCTGCATTTTCTAGAGAATACTATAATTTTACAATGCTAAAGCAAAGGTAATAAGCTTATTGACATTGGGTGCAGTGTAGTCCACACAAAAACATGGATGGTGAATGAGAATACTTTAAAAAAGAGAAAAACCCAAGCATGCAAACTCTCAAGGGATCTCTCATACAGAGCTTTTTTTGCTTTTCAGTTAAAGACCAAATGTGCAGCAATTCCAAATTTTACATTTTCACTCTCTCCTTGTCTACCTTTCATACCCCCTTTTTCAAAGCATGCAGTTCCCACTGCAGAATATGACCCTCGTGGAGTCACTGAGCAAAGCAGCAGTCATGAAAAGCCTATTAAACCTTGGAATCCTCCTGTTGCAAAGAGAATTTGAAGGAACTTGGCCAGAGCAGTCAAAAAGCGGTGAGGATTTGGAACAGCTTGCAGGGTTATAAATATCAGCAAAATCAAACAGAAAAGACTGTACAACTGACAGGAGTGAAACAGATTACAAAAATCCAGTCTTGTTCACAAGTATTGAAGTTACGCCTTGTTCAGGTCTGGCAGTAAAATACTGCACCACGTTCTGTCCTGCTGTGACAGTGCTGTGGTGAAGGCTTCAGTGCAGACAGCTGGCTGGAGAAATGCAGCACTGCCATATTTCACTGCTCATCAAGCCTGTTTCCAGTTAATTTTAGAGGCTTAGATTCAGCTGCTACCTAGATGCAATTAAAAGCTCCTTTTCTTATAGGTGCTACAAGCCTCCTCTCTTTCTAGTCATGAAAATATTTCCTTTTCCCATATTCTATTCCATTAACAGAAGTCAGTCCAAATATTTCTTTTTTATCCACTCCTCAAAGAAGTTTTGTGTAATTGTTGAACTGCCTGTTCTGTGTTTGTGCTGTTCTAACAACAGATTTATTGCTTATGTCAGTGTTGTGAGGTTTTCATTAGATCAGCTCAAGCTTCTTAGCACGCAAACCTTTCTCATATTTCTGTCATTCTCATTTTTGTTATCGTCTGTGGAGAGGAAGGGAAAATGAGGCCACGTTCCAAAATGTCATTTGTCCTAAAAGAGAGGTTTCTGCATACAAACAGGATCCAGCTTCCCTACAGACAAGCTTGGGGTCTGGATAAATAACACCCTTCTTGAAGCATGATGTATAAATCTGTCTTTTCTGTCCTTTTGCTCTAATACTCACAGATAGTGAAACACCTTTTCTGTTTCTAAAGTAGGTCTTGTCTGTCTTTTTTCTGCCCTGTAGAGTTATTTTGCTGTCATTATAGCTGACAAGCTGCTCCCAGCTCCTTGATTCAAGGCACATCTCCTCCAGAAAGTGTCAGCAGCAGCAGCAGCAGAGCATTGTTGGGTTCCACCATGGGTGTTGTAGAAGAGCAGGCCTGAAGGCCCACAAAAGCATCTTCCCTGGGCCCGGGGGTAACCATGGAAACACCTCCAGGGCACCTGAGATGGGCTGGAAAAGAGGACCATGGGTCAGTGACCTTCTTGAGCAATGGCCCGGGAAGATTGTGGTCAGTGGCCTTATATGGGATTATTTACACCTTCCCATAATAGGTGATATCTAGGGAATACTCCAGGTGAGTGGGTGAAATCCTGGGATTTGATCTTCCTGTTTCTATGAGGTTCTATCCTGTTTGTGCACTGGTATTTAGGTACCCTGAGCTGTGCAATGAACGTCTTTGCCCTGCTCCATCTGCCATGCACAGTCCCTGCCCGGCATGAATGCTGCAGAGCAGCTCTGTTTGAACCTCCAGCCCTTCCCCATCTCCACCCTGGGCTCTCTCCCGTGTGTGCAGGGCAGGAGGCTCACAGAGCACCCCAAAGGTCACCTCCACACCACTCAGATTTTGCTGCCAGCCCAGTTTGATGATAGCAGCATCTCCCAGACACGTAGAGTGGTTTAATGGATAGTGCACTCACACATTATAAGTTGCTGTTGGAACTTTAGGTTATGATTTGAGTCTGAGAATTCTTGTAAAATCTTAGATTTACTGGAATTTGTTTGGTTACCTTAATCCATCTAAAAAGATCAACATTCTTATAAGATGTATTTTTCCTGTGTCGCTAACTTACTGGAAAATATGTCAAGTTTGTTCTTAAAAAAGATCACAGAAAAGAAAATGTTACGATTTTATTTATAGTGTGTATTTAGATATTTTACAGCATTTTTGCTTATATATCAGTCTAAACCATAAATAGAAAAATAAAACCTGTTGATTTAAAAGTATAACGTCAACACTAGTAAAATCTGTCAAATGAACAACCACATATTGCTTTCTTCTTTCTCAAGTAACTTTTTGACGTCAAGGAAATTATTCACCTGACAAAAACTAAGAAAAATAGTCAGTTGCAAGTATGTTTGAAATTTCGGGATGAAATATACTGGAATATACTGTCGGCTTCAATACTATAAAAGAGCAATTTCTACCTCAAAACAGACACTTGAAATTTTTCTGCCTATTCCTAAATAACATATTTTGTAAACATGAACCTTAGCCAAGTGCTCAGATTACAGCAGAAACTGTCTTCAGACTTATAAACAAGAGGATGGAGCTTTCAGTTTCCTCTTTCCTTCATTTCTTCCCATGATTTTGCCTCTATAGCTCTGCAGAAGAGGTTCCTGTTCACAACCTTCCTATAGAAAATGTGACTAAAATAAATGAAAAATAATCACTCTCTTCATCTCAGTTCCACATCACTTCTAACTGGCAGAGTAAAAGGAGCCCTGATCCACACCTGGGTGACTTCTGCCTGCAGCAGCCCAACCCTTGGCACGTGTTCTGAGGGAACAGTTGTGGTCAGCAGGAAACTACAGATTCTCCTGTCTTCAAATTAACTGGACTTGAATGAATTTTCAGAGACGAAAAAGGCCACAAAGGTCAAAAGTGCACATTTCACTGTGCTCTTTGACATAGGAAGGTCAGTGGCATACTGGAATCCTTGTCACTATCAATATGAGAATGAATCAATAAGAAAATTACAGAGATTAGTTTATTGTGAAATGTAGATTTCCAAAGGTTTGCTACTGCAGATTTTATTACAGAATGCTGCACATTCAGGTGCTTCAGTTATTCCAGTAATTTCCTGGTTTACTTATTCTTGCACAATAAGCAATTAAAATAATTGCTGTATCTAGTCCTTTGAACGTATTTCATTTCTAACACAGATAATCAGAGATGCTCCACATGCTCCTCTCTGCCCTCTCAAGCATTGGTATTCTTTTCTAAACCCTTTCTTTCTCAAGATGAGTTACATTTCAGAAGGCAGTTAACAGAAAATGCAGCCTGAGATGCTGAAAGTGACACGATGTTCAGCACTGATGTTTTTGCAAAGGAGAAAGCAGAGCTGAGGCTGCTCCCTTTTGTAGGATTGTCATTTCCAGTCTGTCTGATGCCTAAAATGACACATTTAAAACTGAAAAAGTTACCAAAAGTTTGTTGAGATTTTTTGAACATTGCTTAAAAATTGAATCTATCTCAGTAGAAAACTTGCAGCCTATCCCAGTCACTAAAGGATGTGAAAATGTACAGAAATTATTCACTGAAAACATAGGATGGAAATGTCACAAACACAAAGGCATCTCAAGCTGGTCCTGGAAGTATCTGGTATCCTCATATTTCTTTTTAATTACAATGACCATTGACCTACTTCTGCTTTTAATGTTTGTAAAGTATTAGAACTTTATTGATATCAGTTCCTGGTGCTTTCTTCATTTTCACATCCTCTGCAGCTGTGGTGCTTTATTTCTGCCTTGTTTCCATGCTAAGCCGAGTTCTTGCTGGAGCTTGACTCCCTGGAATGATGCAACAAGCTCTGATTGACTTGTGAATTGTACAGGTTGATTGGATGGCACAGCTCCTTGGGGAAGACACACACTGTGTTTCAACCTCATTTCAGGAAAATATTTTGGTTTTCACATCCTTTTTCAAAAACAAGTTGTTCTGTGAAACAAAACCTGTTTTTCAATGCTTCTGTGACCTTGTCTTTGTATCTTACATCATTCTCTGATGTCTAATAAAATGAAAGCTTCTGTTTAAACTTTTCACTGTATCAGGCCCTCCTCTTATCTGATGTCAATGATCCTTTTGTGCTTGGGAAAGAGTTTTCTTGAGTTTCAGCCTTTGGAAAGGGAATTCGAGCATTTTCTCTCCTCTACCTGGGTACCTATTTTAGTAAATCATGAGGAAGTTATTAGCTTTAGGACTTATATTGCTATTTGAAAACAGCTAACAGGATCATAAGAAGGCATCTAATAGACACACACAAAGGCATTATGGTGACATAAGCCTTCTTGACTTGGAAAAGTAGGTGGAAAATGCTTTTCAGAGGGAGGAAAATTTGTAATGCCTAGTGTCTCAGACATCAACAGAGAATTTATCCATACAATGCTGTTAATACCAGCCAAAGGGGGAAAACCAAGAATTATTTTAAAATAAGGAGTTGGGAAGTGACAGCAAATCTATAAACTATGATTTTACACATTGAAGTTCTCTGGAGCTGTATCTACTGTGTGGGTGGACTCAGTTTGTGGGGAAGTCTGTGAGCAGGAATTGTAGAGATCAAGTTTTTTCAAGCCTCCCAGTGCAGTGATTTTTACAGATGAGTACTTCTGAAAGTGCTTTGTAGCAAAAAGGAGTTGCATTAAAGAGACAAAAGTATGTGAGCTATATATAAATGTTTGTGCACAGAAAGAGAAAGGGGTGTACGCAGAGTGTTTGGGGACTTTTGGTTCTGAAAGGTCTGTATGCTGTTTTAAATCTTCAACATTCTTTGGGGGAATTTCAGTAAAGCAGCCTTTGCTTTCCATTGTGTGGTTAACAGAAGGAGGAAAAAGATGAAAAGACTAAAGGAAAGAAGTTCAGCTCTAAAAAGTTAGACTTTTCTTCCTTGTCTTCCTTTCTGGTAGTTTTTTCAGGTGCAATAAGTATTGTTATTTGCATTTTAAAGGCAAAACCCCAGACTTGCAGGGTAAATCAGCAGCAGGGCTGGGGATAATTCAAAGATCTGTTTTGTCCAATGTCCTATCCATTAGCTATCACTATGCACACAATATCTGACTACCACATGCTAGTAAATGTAAGAAAATAGATGTTTGAAAGAGGCATGTTAGGAATTGCTAATAGAATTTTGCTTAAAGACTTCTAGAAAGGATGGCTGAAATCAAAGACAGATTGACAGTAAGAAAATCAAAACTTTTTTTTTTCCCCAGTAGTCCTAAATGATCTATGTGAAAATACAACCATGCTTCTCCAGAGCAGCTGCTTTTCATATCCATCAAGTTCCTTTTCTGCCTACAAACCAGCTCTATCACATACTGTGACCTTTTATTAAGAATGCAGATCCTGACAAAAAAACCCATCATAGATGTATCAGAGCAAGCACTGACCATTTATTCTTTTGCTTTTTAATGTATTTTCTGATTGTCCCAATTACTGTGTCCGATTTATGCTACTAAAATGATATTTTAAATTTTCTTGCACTAGTAATACTGAGTTTCAGAAGTAGCTTTTAAGAACATTAAAAATACTCAAGCAATGAATTAGTCATAATGTCCTAGGGAACAAAAAAAAAAAGACAAATTATTAGAGCAAGAACAAGCAAAAGGAAAAAATATTAGCAAGGTAAGGACTTTTTAGAGAGAATAACAACAAAGCAATTGTGGTGTCAGCATGAAGCCAGGAGACAGCCTGTGCTTCCATGGTATCAGCTCTGTGAACCAAATTGTCACAAGTATAGAGTATGTTCTGGTCATTCAGTCCAGAAAGTTTATGAAGACATCAGCTAAATAGTTATTCTCTGTTTGCTGGATTTGTGGGTGTTTTTTTTAAATAAAAAGCCTAAACAATCCTTTGCTAATACCTCTGAGGCTCTAGAACAATTCCAAATTTACTTGGTTTTTAAGTATTTTGGGTTTAATTTAGCTCAGCATTCAAGAGATACTTTTCAATCCATACATAATTCATGAGTAGTTATAAAACGTTAATTGATCCAGTTGAAAGCGGAAGAGGAAATATTCAAAACTACTCAGTAGATAACTCAATTCTAGGAGTACTGTTTACCTTAAGAAAAAAAAAAAGGAATGTCAGGTTACTGAAGCTGCAGTTCCAATACCCCTTGCAATGTCTCTGAGTTCCTGCTGGGTACATTCCAGACCCATAAGAAAACCATGCTATGTTCACACTGCTTTGTCAAACTCAGTAACCACTATTCTGCCTCAAATTGTTTTGGAGAAAAGGGAAGATAGAACTCACGAAGAGCAGATAAAATACAATGAGTTGTGGCACTGCTCAGAACAGCACCAGCAAACACAGGCTGCACAGTCAGTCCACATTTTCCTTCTAATGTCAGCTCTTCACAGCTCGGGTTTATAAAGCTTTAACTGAACGAGCTGCTGCCTGTTGGAGGTGGAGGAAGCTCTTTGCATAGGATGGAAAATCTGCTGACTCCAAAAATACCCTGACAACAGGCACTGCATCCTGCTAATTCAGAGTGAACCTGCAGCAAGTTCCCAAATTTTTATCTGCTACTTTTGTTAATCCAGAGCTTTCTTAATTAAACACACACTCTTTTAGTCATCCATAGAGAACCTATTTGGGCACCAAGGCAGAATTTCCTAAACTGCATCAGGCAGTAAAATGGTAGGCAGTGTGAACCCAGGATGTTTTAAGAATAAAAACTTTGAATTACTGGTGTGGGCAGTGAAAACAACAGTGCCTTCCAACAAGGTCTGAAGAGACATTTTTCTAAAATTAATGAAAGTAAAAGTGAAGAATTAATTTTGTTGTATTACAGACTGCCTTACATTGTTCAGACACCTCAGAAGCCCTGAGAAAGTCCACTGCAAAATGGACAAACAGAAAGATGGGGGCTCAGAGAGAAGGACATAGGAAGATGTAAAACATAAATGGGAAATGGGCATTCCTCAGATGAGCTGCTTGGCTCCTTATGGCTGATAGGAATTGTGGTTTAAGTACAGCAGCACCAACCTTGCTGTAATTTAATGGTCACTCCTCATGGAGCTTCTCATTGAAGCCAAGAAGAAAAGCTCCCCCTGCATGGTTTGATGGCTGCCTTTCATGCCCCCTGCAATACAAATAGTGCACAATTGAATATTCACAAATAAGAATAACTTAGTGGGCTGTCCTCCTTTCCTTTCAAAGGTAGCTGAATGACTGTATTTTTCACAAAATCCCTCCAAGGATGTCTGGCAACGATTGTAACCTTTTCTAGCCAGCACCTCTTCTGCTGATTGTCTTTTTCTCCAATAATTCTAGCGAAGAACACTGGCAGTGCCTGTTAGACACCACTGCAGCCAACTGAAATAACTCTTCCCAATTGGCCAGTGGGCATGTTTTAGTTGTGTTTCGCATAGTCTGTTATTTTGCAGTCTGGTGACATATTGCAGGGGTCAGCATGAGGAAAAACAGACATAGATCTTTCACATTTAGCCTTATTTTTTAGCAACTTCTCAAGAAAACTATTCCACTTGGCAGCTTTGGTTGGTTTGCTCCACGTTATGGATGGAAATAGCCACAGCACCACCCCTACTTTGATGTTCCTTAGAGTGCTTATTGTTTTACGTTGCAGGGCTTGCAGAGTTAGGTGTAAGCACAGTACTAAATGCTGCAGGGTGACAATTTGCACCTCAGATCTTTCTCTCTGTGAGCAGAAGGGTTTTGAACAGCCAAATGCCGTGGTTGTATCGAGTTGCAAGTGTGGGAGGATGATGGCAGTTTCTGCTCTAGCACACCTCCAGTGTCATGTGGCATTTAGTGCTACAGTCTTTGTTAAGCCTTCCACTGGTTGCTTTCTGCATATTTGCATAAACACTTCAAAATTGTGAAACAGATCTGTTTGCCTCGTTTCTCTCCACGTTTCTCCATTTATCTGGGTGTCCTTTCTCTATCATTGTTTTGGCCTTTAGAATTTTTGATTGTCATGTCTAAGTTAATCAAAATCCCTGAAAACCATTCAAGAGCAGTGTTACATCAGCTTTTATTTTAGGTCAATTATCATTGTTAATTTGAGATGAAGTTACATACTCCTGAACAACTTCCATTGTTTCAGGAGCATGTTAGGAGACAATCCAGGAGGTCAGTGCAGCCTTCCTCTCTAGGCAGCTTTACACTGCTCTCCGTCCCACTAATTCCCGTTCTCTTCCACCCAGGAACAAACTCATTACTCTGCTGGACCTCTCTCTGCCCCCTGGGAGGAGTTAATTGCAGGCAGTGGGTCAGTGCCGTGTGCTGTTAGCAGTCACTGCTTGATAAGGATCCTGCATTAATTACTGAGAGTGACAAATGCCGACGTGATTTACATGGAGATAGGGCAACATCCTGCCTTTAGACCTGTAGGCTCTGGGGAAGTTGATCCCTGCAAAACAAATGAACCCATCCCTTTTCCTCTTGTTGTTGATTCATATATTTGTGACTGTTTTGTGCCTTACCTCTGAAACTTGCTAGTCTCAAATATTTTTTGTAGAAGATTAGGGAGTTTGCTGGTAATTTCCTATTACGAAGTGACAGAGTGGATCCCTTTCTCACAGAGGAATGGTTTTATGGTTCTTGCTTTTAGGGAAGGGCAATGCAATCTAACTTTAATGCTGAAGTACTTCCAAATAACATGGTACTAAATTAAAAGCTTCCTCACAGTTTATGGGAATAATTGGGGATAATATGTGGCAGGCAGGATCAAGCGTAACACCGAAGTACCAAGGCAAAGATATCTGGAACCTGAAGAAATGTTAACACCAAACTATTCATTAACAATTCTTCTTGTTAGCTGCAATCAGTGTGCCATTTAATTCACCCACTGTTTTTCTGTACTGTGTTTGGGGGGTCTACCATGTAAGATAATTTTAGACTTCTCTCACAGACCGCTCTCTTCATAGCTCTCTTCATAATATTAACTATCTAGACAATAAGATACATCAGTTTTAGCTGGACTCCTGCATTAGATTAACCAGAGACTTTGGGGATTAACAGCAGTGTTTGTGAGATGGATGCAGAGCTCACTTGACCAAGCACTGCATAAAAAGGAAAACCCAAGGCTGAGCTCCTGGACCTCTTCACAAATCAGTGTGGGAACTACCCGTCAGAATGAATGAGAATTTTCCTATGACAGAATAATTATGTTGTTAGAAATCTAAAAATAGATGTAAAATATCTGTGCACCTTAAAATTGTCTCTGATTTCAGAGTGGATTTTCATTCATCCTCTCTGTTCCATATGTTACGATACATATACAAATTTATTTGCCTATCAGCTTTCTGGTTTTGTTTTACATCAACATATACAAGAGAGTAATTTACTCTTCTTTAGTCCAGAGTTTGATATCAGCCAGAACAAAAGAGAGAAGGAGACAAAGAATGAGCAGGAGAATAAGAGAAAGAGACTGGCTAAGTTAAACAGAAATAACTGAAATAAGAAATACAACTGCACTGCATGCATAATCCAGTGGCTTAATGTAACCAGTTATGGTTTCCTTTTCTGTATTTTAGTGCTCAGTGCTATTTGGTGCTAAGAATTGTGACTTTATTCTGATTCCAAACCAGGGTATGTATGGATAAAATAATAACATGTTCATGTCTGAAGTACACTAGTGACATAGGCAAAGAAGTTAAGTCAATTAATCTCATGGTTAATTTCTGATTTCTTGATTTCCTTTCCCAGTTTATTCTTTAAATTATACCACCTGGGGCAGATCCAGCTGTTATTCTGCTCAAACATATAAAAGTCAGACATTTCCCATGTTGAAATTCTGAGGCTGTGTTCAATTTGAATAAGTAACTTAACCAAAGGTTTTAGAAATCTGTCTGTATCCTATTCAACATCCTATGTAAAATACAGCCCATTGAGCCGAAAATGAGAAACAAATTCATAGCTATTCCTCTATCTTAAAATATTTTAGCTAATCTTATCAGACTTCAGTTCTATTTCCAGCAATAATGCTTTCTGTATGTGATTGTACTTACTAATATTGTTTTTTACATCAGAATGCCAGTCTGCCATATCTTGATCTATGTGTTGAGGTTGTTTATATTCATTTGCTGTACCATTTTAGGACTGACTAGGTTGGCTTGATTTTCTTATGATACATATTTTGAAATCTAGAAGTAATTTATTCATTAGCAAACTCTGCAAAAGATTTCAGTGGTGCAGTTCTTACTTGAGAACAGCATGTATAGAAATAGACTAGAATAAAAAAAACCATGCACTTTTTATGGTTTTAACTGTCCAGTGAATGCAGATCATCTGCTTTTAATATTGGAAATCAATGCTTGGCACTTACTCTTGAAAAGGATTCATGTATTTTACTGAAAAAAGATCTGGAGACTTTCTAACACATTCTGAAAATTTAATAATACTTACTCTCATTGTTGATTTCCAGGTATTATAACATTAATCTCTAAGCCATAGAACAACTCTATTTGTATTTTACACCTCTTCAAATCTCTGGTTGATGTCACTGAAAAACCTTGGATTTAAATCTTGGCATGCTCAGAGGCAGATGTGGCTCCTTTGCCCATTGAACATTAGTGTTAAGAAACCAAAGCTTACAGTAATCTTTTTATGGGGCTAAAAAGACATTTATGAGGACTGGCAGTCTGGGTGTGCTTTTAAGAGTTCATCCCTTTGGTTTTTTGGACATCTTGGACCTCACGCATGGAAGTGATTCTGTGCAGGCAGATAAAGAGATGGCAGCAGGGGTCACCCAAACTTGAGGATATGGTTTTGAAAGCAGCTTTAAACTACAGAAAGAAAGGGGTAAGAAAGAGAAAGCACTTCTTGGGAAAAAATTGGCAAAAAAAGTTGTTTAGAAAAAGGCAGGCTCGTCCTTTAGGTCTTCTATAGATCATGTTGTAGTTTTCTGTAGACTTTGCTCTTTTCTTTAAATTGGATAGTGGCAGTTCTAGGTTTTGCACTTTCTCTCTCAGACTCAGGAAAATTCCCCTGCACTGACAGGCTTTGGATTGAACAGTGTTCAGGAGACAGCTGAAAGCAGGGGCAGATATTTTTCAATATTACATCACTTTAATATTTCTGGTTTCCTGTTTGCTTCCTGCTTTCAGCACACTTTTACAGTGTGGGGAGCTCTTAGCCCATCTCTCAATGTTTATTTTCTCTTTCTCTTGAGCAGTGTCTTTCTTGGCTACATAAACAATTTCACATCAACCTTCAGCTGATCTGAGGCAGTGGTATGCACCCTGCACTTTGAAACTATTTGATGTCTATAGAATGGAAACACTTTCCACAATAATAGAGAACCACTCCTGGGAGATAATTAAAAATGCTCTAGTATAATTTTGCACTTAGGTATAGTTTACCCCTATATCCATATTATATTGGAAATCTGTCCTAGCAGAATTACAGTTCCTAGTTGACAAAAATATCTTTTGATAAGAAAAATGATAATAACTCTGCGAAGCAAAAAGAGTTCTGCTGCAAAGGAACTACAGGAGTATTAATAGCAGAAATTCTGGTGACAGAATTATTCTGGTGACTCAATTAGGAGTATCAAATAATTTTTTGCCATGCTTCTATGTCATTAAAATTTCCAGAAGTGGAGCACAGTACTGTATTTCTATAATGGTGTTACACATCTACTCCAGTGTAAGCAAAGTTTTATTTAGTTCAAGGAAATCCTTAGAAAATTGAGTAGCATGGCTCTTCTTTCTGGTGACATTTAATTTATGGGAGATTGCATGGAGCCTGACAGTACGAAATGAGCTCACAGTAAGGGAATGTTCAGATTCTGGATGACCTTCATTTGCAGAAGCAATCATTCCCTAACGGGTGTTATTCATTGTTTTCCCCTGGGTATGGAAGCTTAGTGGAGGATCTCAAATGTTAACTGGATGGAACCTGCTGCTTTGGAGACTTGTAGTGTTTGCTGAACACTGAACAAACCCTCACGGGTTTCTTTAACTGTATCAAAAAATCACTTTGTATTCCCGTACACTGCAGCATCTACAAATTGCTTAGTGGAAAATACAACATGACCTGCTGTTTCTCTTTTCCCCTATGTTTATACCCTGAATTTTAGTTTCATGGATATTCAGTGACTTTTTGAAGCTTGTTGTGACAGTCCCTGTGGAAGGAAGAGCTCTGGGCTTCCGCCCATCTAAAGACCTCTGTGAGAAAAAGAATTTATTGTTTGTAAAATGTTCCTGGTTTTCAAAATCCTCTATCAGCAGGTCGAACAGCATTAATAATAGGCACACACCCTTTGCTTTGCCCTTAGAGTCCTGCACAAAAGGCCAGGTCGTTCAGGGAGACCCGACTGCACCTCCCTGCAGAGGCAGCTCCTCTCTCAGTCTCAGAACTGCTGCTTTGCACTGAGGGTGGAAACAATTCCTGCTGGGAGAACTTTTCCTCTGGCCTGCGTTTTGAAAATGTGTCACACATGCATTTAATCTCTCTGCTGCATAGTAGCTGTGCGGTCTTCAAACTACATTTTGTGGTATTTAAAACATCGATGTAAAATTCAGAGGGATTGCATTGTTTATATTATATTATGCCATCTGTCCAAAATGTTATAAAAATATGGGTCCAGGAGCCATCTCAAAAGGAATGCCCACTCCTGAACCCTGCTCTGAATGAAAATGGTGCATTCAGGTCAGGATTCATTTTATAGTAAGTTTTTCTAGCCTTATCTTACTAATATCCTTATTATATTTATTTGACTGTGCTTATTTTCATACGAACATCTAAAACATCTAACTTCTTCCTTTTTCAATAGACCAGTGATCCAGAAACAATTAAATTGATTTAATACAGTTTATCCTTGTCAAATTCATGTCAGCTGAATTTTTTATTCCCTCACTGTTTCTCTTTGCCTCAGAAATTATTATTATATTTGTTAGCACCTTTCAGATATTGCAGCTGGGATAACTGATCACTAATTTCCAGGAGCCTGCTATTTTTCTCTTCAGGATAAACATTATATCTGACATTCTGTGGCCTTCTGAGCCATCCCACGTTTCATATGTATCGTCTTGGAAGGTGCAGAGATTGTTTTGACAGTCTCTTTTGTACTCTATACTGAAATTCATGTCATGCTGATAAGGTGAATAGTTCTACATTTTATAACTATTCTTTAGCTGGTTCTTTCCCTGTTTTACTCTAACATCTTAAAATTCAAGTTAGCTTGGTCTCTTCAATAACGAGTTAAGTGTGTAAACAGCGAAATTAAGCAACTTTTATGCTACAAATGAGTGGGCTGGTAGGAACAAAAATCACGTCGTTCTCATTTTTTTTAAATGCACACAAGATATGAAATGCTTTATATCTGTATATAAAATAAATTAAAACATACTCTGTTGCAAAATGAGTTAACAGCTGTTGGCATGTATGTCTTTGCACCAATCAAAGTTTGGTGGACAAGACTTTGGTCCACAAATATTCAGACATACTCGGATTGCCAGAAATTGTATTAGAACTAATCAACAGAAGATTCCTTCATGGTGAAGAACGAGAGCACTGTCACCTCTCTGAGATTCATGTGCTGCATTGCACTGACAGGTAGTGGTTCAGGAATTTAAACATTTTAGTATTACTGAGTAGTCTGTGCTACTTACTTGAGACAAAGTTCCTAGACCCAGCCTCTGATTTAAAGATCCTTTCTACTTAAAATTTTAGTTTAGTTAAACATTTGGTATGTTGTAAATGTGTGTTATTTACTGAGCAGCAGTTGTTGGGTCTTGGCATCGTGACATTCCCATGGATATGGGAATTTGCTTCTCCTGCCCTGTTTGTGTGCCACTTACAGCGACTGCTTCTGCTACAAACTGGTGTTGGTGAACAGCTCAAAAAGGCAGAGGGAAGAGATTATACTGGTGATGTGCAATTAAAAGGAAAAAGTACCATTTCTCCATCTCCCACAATTAGGAGTTCGTGTGCTATATACAGCAGCTGCATCGTGAGAGCTCTCAGAGCATTTTGCATATATTTTCTGACAGTTTATGCATTTTCCAAGACATAAAAACCACTGAACACTGACTCCTTAGCATAACAGACATTTAGCAGTCACATTTTTTCTACAAATTTGTTTTCTGCAGTGCAGTCTATTTTGGAGTTGATATATGAAACGTTTAGGAATACAGATTATTTCTTATGAACTTTACTGTCTCAACAATGCCAAAAAGAGAAGGAAATGAGCCTTTTGTTCCACAAATAAGCTGAACACATATGTCATCAATGCCATAAAGAGAATAAATGAACTCAGAACATCATACATCTTTATTTTGTTTACCTAAAATACTAATTTAGAACTTCTAAGTTAAAAGATTTTTTTACAACTATTTTCCACTGTAGTGTTATAAGATTTTGTGCGTGTAGGTTGCTAGAATTCAGGTTTTTAATTGTTTTTTAAATTCTGGTTTTCACATATTTTTAGTTAACATAAACTGTATTATCACCTACAGGGTTTTCCTTTTTTTTTTTTTTTCTTGTTTGTATGATACCGAGTCTCTTGAAGTACTTTGATCAAACTTCGCCAGCCATTTTTGAGTTCCAATAAGGTTAAAACATTTTCTTTCTTCAGAAGATTATTTTCCACTTTTTACTCTTTTACTTAGGTGACTCCTCAATGTTTCAGTTTCCATGGACCATGTGATCCAGCTATTGACTGGGTAAAGCTGAGAGTACTTGTAATTGGCTCTACACATGCTGTGGATGTTGCCAAGAAAGCCAATTTGCTTCTGAGAACATCTAAAGCCTTTGAAATCCAAGTCTGCTAGGGCTCCACTTTCTTTTTTCATGGGCAGATATTGAGTCTACATTTTTCCATGCAGGTATTCCATGCAGGCATTTTCCATGCAGGTGATCAAGAATATGTTGTAAGAACAATATGGGGAATTTCCACCATCCCTTTGGGCTCTTGGGTCATGCAGGAGATGGAGGGAGATCTTGGATGGGAAATACAGGCTAGTCAGGGCCAGATGAAGTCCTTAATTTTCTGTTATAAATGAGATCTGAGCTGCACATGGGTTGTCCCACAGTGGAACATGAGATACCAGTGCACACCAGCCTTTTCCTCATAGCTGCATGCCCAGCTGTGGCTGAGAATGTGATGGCAGTTGTGAGTTCAGAAGCAGATTCAGGTCTGCTGGAATAAATGTGTGCTGTTGGTAGATTTTCCTTTACCAGGTTCAGAGCTGGGATTCCTTTATTCCTTGTGCAGCTGCCATTGTTCAGTTTGGTTGGAGTTTTTTTGCCCAAAAAGGCTTTCAAGGATTCTCTTGCAGCTGCTGCGGTGTCTGCTGCAAGGAGGGTTAAGTGCTGAGGCTGCAGTAAGGCCCAGATTTGCATCTCTCTCCCTTTTGAGCAAGCAAGTTCCAGAAAAGTAGATGGAATAATATGTGAACATAGTTATAGAAAGCAGAATCAGCAGTAATCAGCTGAGGTGTATTAAAAGATTATGGGTCAGTCTCCAAGGGTGGATCAGTGGCATTTCATTAAAGATAATGAATCTACTGTGAGTTGGACTGGATGAAGTTTTGGCTCTAGGTCACACAAAAATTTGATATATACGTATTCTGCCTGAAGAATTTACACTGCTTTGAAGCTTTATACTGTGAAGGATTTTAGGTGGTTTATCAGTAAGTACTTTTTAACCATGAATATCTGCAGTGGTACAAAAGTCCATGACTCTTCAAGTATCTAAAGTTGCTTTAATATGCTCCACATTCCAGAAAATTCATTTTACCTACTTTTTTTTTTTAAAGTGTTTTTTTTTTTTTTTTTTTTTGAAAGCAGAAGAATGTGAGTGAGAGAAAACTTGTCAAGATTATGACCATGTCTTATATCCATTCAGGAAGTTAACAAGTCAAGGTTTCAATAGTAGCGGTAGTTTGGCAGTATTGTACAATATTCTTGTCTATTCTTGCTTTTCTTGTCAGTTCTGACACTAACATGAAAGATACTATGCAAGTGATGCTATACAAACTTAAATAGCAGCTAATAGCATAATTTGGTTAATAATTCCTTTATTCAGGAAAAAAATATGGGAGAATTCTGTTAAACCTCATAATTTATTGATTTCATAGCTCTAGTGGAATTTTAAATACCACGATACTAATCCCTGTATATTTGTTTTAGGAAAGCATAGATTCACCAGATCATTTAAGTGTATAATTTACTATACTTAGACAAAGTATTTTGTAAGTATATTTCAAAAGAGAATAGACCACTTTATAAGTGGCCAGTCTGGACATAACTGGTTTTGTTTTTATGGTTGTCTCCAAAAATGATAGAAATCAGTAGAGTCACAGTGGGGCCAGTGCAAGGCTTTGAAAAACTGTGGGATCTGTTTAACACTGACAGCCTTTACTAGAGGCTATATTTATATTATTTGCATTTACAGCTTGATCTACTAGTCAGCTAAACCTCTGTGGAAAGTGTGAGCAGAAAAGAGGGGCAAAGCAGGACGGACTCCCTTCATCTTATTCAGAAAACATCGTTTGCTGAACAAGCTTTGACAGCCATAAAATCTTCTGAGATGGAGAAGGTACAGACAACTGCTGGTTTGAATGTTATGTAAGGAACGATTCCTACTTCTATCCCTAGTGTTAATCAATGTATTTTCTGGAGTACTGTCTTTTGAAGCCAGTATCTACAGACCAAAAAGGAAAGCAGGTACAAACTAGTGTGTCCCTCTAGGACATGAAAAGAAGCACTCCAGACTCGAATTTCTGTCAGGTCACGCCAAAGCCAGGAAAAGAGACCCAGCCATTTATTTCTCTCATATATATCTGTCTCTAGGAATGACCATGGATTGGAAGATGAGGTTACCTCCTCTTCCAACCACACTGCTCAACTGAACAGTCCATCAAACTCTCTCCGCCTCAGGAGAAAGAATGAAAGCAATAGGAACAGTTAACAAAACATGACTGTGTTTACAGAAAGTGCGTGAGAAGCTTTATCACAAAGTGAAAACATCGCAAGACTGCAAAAGTCAGGGCAACCCTAGTGCACCCCAACAAATGAATCCCGAGGATATTCAAGCACCAGCACACCCAGTGCAGCACGAGTGGAGGCCTTGGCTCAGGGCAGTAGGCAGAGGAACATTTGTGGAACGTGTGTGTCAGGAAGGGCGACTGGGGCCAGCCCTGCCCCGGGGACTGCCCGGAGTCCCCAGCGCCCTCCCGGCAGGGCCAGCCCTGAGAGGGGGTCATTTGGTGGAACACAGAGCTGCTGCTGCCTGTCCTCCTCTTCTCCGTGGTGGAGAAGTTTCTGATTTCTGTCCCTGTGGCAGCAGAGGTTCCTGAGTCACTTCCCCAGATTCATTCCGGAGATGTTCGGTTTGGGAGTGAAGATTGAATATTAGCACAGAACTCAGTTTCTGCTTACTCCTGCCTTGCTTAAATTAGGAAACATTTACTCCAGGGGACTGGCTAGCACAGAGCAGTCTGTAAAGCAGAGCACTTTATGGAGGGCCATTAATAATAGCTGCTCGTATTTTATTTTAATCTTGTATGAAACCATTTTCTTGAGATAGAACTCAGGCTGAAATTTAAATCTTTTAACCGAAGAACTACTAGCATTCAATTTTGCAACTAAACCCTATAATACAGTCCATATCAGAAGGCTACTTGCAATGAAATATATGAAGCTGTGTTTTACAGAGAGTATCATGGAACAGTTCCTCCATTGTGCAGAGAGAACAGACTTCTGCCTTCTTGCTTGCTAACTATTTCTAATTATATTCATTTCAGTGAAATGAATATTAATGGTTCTAATGTATTTAATAAAGTTTGTTCCTGGTTTCTTTTTCCCCTTCAAATTAATTTCTCTTTTCATTTCATTAATTTAAAGAGATTTTACTTCATGTAAGTTAATTACATTTTTTCCTTTTAGAGGGAAAATATTTCAGATGATAAGTACTATTATTTTAACAAGTATAATGAGGGCATACAGCATCTTGAAGATGAGTTTCTTTATCCTTTTCTGTAAGTGTTGTGGGCAAGCCTCATTTATATTGTAATATTCCAAATCTTCTATCAGCCAAGGTATGAGTTATTAACATATCTAATAAATTCACATATGCTGATTTGATATGCCATGCACAGCTAATGCAGTAATGTCTGCATTAGAGACAGATACAACTTCTTTTTTTAGGCTAAGGTTTTTTCAGTTATTAAGGTAAATGAAAAACTGTTTGTAAGTACTAAGATAAGAAATATAATCACTCTGAATGTCATGGCTGTAAGCAGTAATAAATTTCTTCCATAATATATTTTTTCATATGTAGGAGATACCTAAAAATGTCATAAAAGTATTTCAGCAACAACGTATGTGAGTTTATAATTCCTCAGAAGTCAAACTGAAATTTATAACAGTTTCAACCACTGATACAGAAATATTAAATTCACACTAATGGAGTGAATGGTGACTTCTTGAAAGACACTTCTGTTTATCACAGGAATACTGTGGACATATGAAACAACAATATATTAATACAAATGATATGAGTATATAATAAGAAAGTCTCTTGAAATAACCCTAAACAGTTCTGCTCAAGAAAAAAAGGGCTGCTGTGGAAAACAATGTTTTCCATTCCTGTATTACATGATTGCTGACATCTTTTTAAAGTGTTTGGTCTTCCTTCAAATAATTATAGTACCAAGAAGGACCAAATCAATAGCTTGAACCTGGCAAAATTTCAGAATTGGCAAAATCTTAGAACTGATTGTTCTCTGATTTACACCAGTGCAAATCTACTGTTACTGAGGCTGAACTTAATTTTATATAACTTCAGAATTGATTATCTACAGAAAGAAGCAGGAGTTTTTGCTGCTTAGTAAGGAGGAATCTTACGCAGTTATTTTACCTGTATACAGTTGTTGGAAAATACAAAGAGATATGGACAAAGGTGGGGGAGGGAAGGACTTATTAAAAGGTGTCTCTATCAAGGCAAATTCAAGTGTAGAGAGGGGTGATTTGAGTTTGTTCCAATAGGACTGACCTTAGCTGAGGGTAAGTTCCCCAAATGTGAATAATGGCATTTTTGTTGCAGATTAGAATGTTGTGAGCAATCAAAGTATCCCTTAAAACAAATAAAATGCAGAACACAGAAGATGGGGTTTTTAAAAAGGAAATATAATGGTCTAGGTGTTGCCAAAGGCATCTTTCCTTTTCCTATGGAATGGAGACCTTTTCTGACACAACCATTTTCTCCTTTGAGGGCTTGATTCTTCCTGAAATTTATAATGCATCTCATCCTATTATTGCAGCTGTTACTTTTCTCCCCTTTTTCCAAAAGAAAATGACTTTTTTTTTTTTTTTNNNAAAAATGACTTTTTTTTTTTTTTTTTGTTAAATAGCTGCTTTGTAGCTGCACACTGCAAAAGGATTTTTTTTATTAAAAGAACTACAAAGCAGTTGAAGGAAATATCCTTTCTCTTCGTAGTTTCACTCTGCTGATGGTTCTATTCATGCTACAAAGGATGATATCTAGGCAGCTGCTGTTTACAATTACCCGTTTACTTGGAAACCAAAATCAATTTTTTTTTAGCAGAAAATAGCTTTTTTCTTTAGGTACACAAATTAGTTTCTTTGTTAAACACAATGTGAAGACTGCATTAATGGCAGTATAATTAAGAAGGATTTAAGATTTTGTCTTATCCATAAATCAAAGGAATTGGTCATTGCTAAGTTTCCAGATTCTGCTGAAATTTTTGAAGGGACCTTTTGCAGCATTAGCAGTTAGTGTGTTCCCTCCAGTCCCAACACTTCTTATTTGTTTGTTTCCTTTTTTACATGTTCTTTTAAAGGTTATTCTATTTTCCTGTATGGTTTGTTCACATATTTAGATAGATGAGTAATCAGATAAGTTGCATGCTAAGATGTGTAAGAAGGTGAGATAAACTACCTACATAAATAAGGCCACTTGCTCACAGAGGGGATGTGTTAGAAGAGAAATTTAGGCCCAACCTGAAAAGGGTCCTGGCTTTTTTTGTGGTAGGGTTTTGTGGTAGGGCTGAATCCTGGCTTCACCTTGTGCACATTCCTGTTTCCCTGCACAGAGGATGGGAAGCACCGTGTGTGCCCGAGTGCCAACCCCAACCCCAACATACTGATTGGGGCAGTGCCTAAAATCAGCATGGGGATAGTTTAACGTGTTTTGGGGAGCTTGGTACAAGCAGGAGGTTTTGTTATCTCCCCAGCAGGGCTCTGGCTCCCCAGTTCCCATCCCAGCCAGCTGCAGGGACAGGCTGGGTTCAAAGGTGCTGCTCCAATCCAGCCATCACCCTCTCATGCACTCTGAGCTGCAGGGAGAAGTTCCCTTCTCGTTTTGGCTGCTCTGTCACTCTGAACTTTTGGGCTGGTAAGTTCGACTGGGGAGAGGCTGTGAAATGACCTTGCAAATGACAGGTGTTGCAATCCTCTTTCAATTAACTTCAGCTTTTTTCAAAATAAAACCCTCCGTTGTCTTCTAACTAAGGCTTGAAAAGGGAGCTTTGCAGAGATGCTCCTCCTCTCCGTTGTGTTTATCAGGAGGAAATATTGGCCTTCACATCTTCTATTATCTACATAGAATATAGATTCAAATCTTCCTTTCCAGGAATATCCTATATCCAGAATGCTACAGTTATCATTAATTTACTTCAGACGTTATTAAAGCAGCAGAGAATAGAGTGACGTACAGGTTAAGAGGAACCCAGACTTGATGGATTTAGGCACCTGCTTTTTTTGCAAGTATTGTGACAGAATAAATTGCTTTCATGCCACGAATTTCAGTACCTTCCATGTGCTTCTTTTCTCCTTACAGTATTTACATACTCATATGATAGCTGTACACTGCTGGGCTGGCCTTAAAAATGTGGCAGCAAATCTCTCAAATCAGACCCATATACCAGCTTCTGTCACACACTCAGCAGTGCCTTCTCACATCCACGGAGCTGTATCCTGAATTCTGCCTTGCTCCAGATCCAACACTGCAGACCTGGTGGTCAGGATGCTCTGTGAATGAAGCTGCAAAAGAGATGACTTTGCCACTTTGTATAGTTCTCACTGAAGGGACATCAGCTCCCACACATCTGATCCAAGGTTTCTTTCAGATGAAGGGAAGGAAGTCCAGAGCTCTGCACTGCACATCCCAGGACCTCATTCCCCAGGACCTCATGGACAGAGCCATGGAGCTGAGACAAGGAGCCATTCTCTGTCCCAGTGTGTAAAGATTTATCTCTCCCCATTCCAGGAGTGCTCACAGATGGGCCCAGGTCCCCACACAAAGCTGTGTGACAGGTTACAGGGTCAGAACACCTCGGTAAGTTCAGGGAGGGGAGGGAGGGGATGAAATATGTGATCAAGGTAGAAATATGCTGGATTAGTGGAGAAAAACCTCGAATGATTTCACTGCAGAACTGCAGAGGGCAGACACCAAACATGCATATTCCACAGAGGTAGATCTGGGAAGACAGAGAGCTACCAGTACCTCTGTTACTTATTCTTCAGTCAGCTGGCAGAGTGGTCAGGTTGTCAGGATGACTAAAAGATGGTCCTGGGCTTCTCCAGTAGCACAGGTTAACAGCAGAATTATGTTCAGATTAGAGGTCTCGGGTGAGAACACCTGATGAGAGAGTGTCAGGACCTAAATAAGAAAGTGGGCTATCTCTGACTTCACAATATACACAGAGAAAGATTAAGATCTCATAGACTCACTTCTGTGAGGAGAGGCCAGGGAAGACTCTCAGTTTGCTCTGCAAATTAATGCTTTAATTGCTGACAGCACGAAGAGCCAGAGGGCTGAGAAACCTCATGAAAAGTTTAGTGCAATTGATTCCATGAGCTTTTATCTGATGATCTCATGTAGGAGATTTTTGGAAGAGGGGGAGGGAGGAAACAATGCAAGGAATAAAAATATGAGAGAGCAAAACAAGAGCAGAGAAGATCAGTGATAAGATTTTGTGAGCAGATATGATGTGATTTAATGTGATTGCATGTCACTGAGGAATGATCAAGAAATGCATCAAATTCACTGTAAAGAAAATTGTCATGAGCAGCTCCAGTACTGGCAGAGGTCAATATAGATAGAATAAGATCAGCGTGGGTTTTAACATCTTGCTGTTCTTGTCTGCAGTAGATAAACAATGCTGAACTGGGCAATCTTGCTAGCCACACCAGCTTTTGGTAAAAAAAACTGGTCCATAAATTTTGCTAACCACTATCTTGAAGGTTTAGGCTGATAATGATGCAGGCCTTCAAAGATTAAATAAAAAAGTCTGAGAAATCCTCCATACAGGTATAACTATGGGTTTTGCAGGGGAAGAGGAGAGAGTGGAGGAGAGAATGAAAAATGTTATTTCTCTTCTCTATGATTTTTATAATGTTTCCTGGCATTCCAGTGATTTATAGAAACAGAAACAGTCATCAAAAATTGGCAAGAGTACAGGAAGAATAAGCCAATGAAAGATGGAATTAATAGCAGTCATAGATGCTTAAGGGATCAATGATGTATTGATGCTATTTCTTTTTCAATGTCACATGCTGTGCTAGTGCATTAGGCCAGATGATATCTAAAGACAATGACCTATAATCTGCTCTCTTCCCTCAATCTGGGAAGACTATTTTACTGAAGGTAAAAAAAACTGAAGGTTTTACTGGGCTGCAGCTTAAAACAGAACTTTGCCAGCTGCAGGAAGAAGGTACAAAGACAATTCCTGGTACAGAGAAAAAGAAGCTGCTGGATTTAATCATTACTCATAATTCTCACAAACCAGTCGAGCTCGAAACAGCAGTGAGAGACAGTGACAGAGACCTTGCCTTGGTGAAGGATTATAATTGTCACATTGTAGTGTATGATCCCTGCCCTTCCCATTCCTAATAACCTGCTCCAGGAAGGGACCCCGTGCCATGAACCAGAGGAAGGTTCAACAGGTTCCAGTTAGGGTCTGTATGAGCTGAACATGAACTGCTCAGCCTCGCTCTGCTCATTAGTGACAGCTTTTCCAGACCATTTTTAGGGCAGGAGACTCCACTCATCTGGTCACACCTGATTTATTGCTTCTGTTGCCTTATTGTGCTTCTTGCCAAAGAGCTGTTCCTGGCTTTGTGTCCTTTTCCTGTCTGATGTGCTGCATGTGCTGCCTGATGCCAGCCCTGTTCAGTGAGCTACTCTGATCCCCCTCCCCACCTCTATTTTTGTCAGGTCCTGTTGTTTTTTAATCAATTGTTTTCATTTCCATTCTGTTTAAAACTTGTTCTTTTCTATTTGTATTGCCTGGCCCTGGGGCCCTCAGATCATTTCTTGCTGCCTGATTTCGGTGTCTAATGCACAGCTGCCCCACAGTTACCCTTGCTGGGTTCTTACTTACTAAGCAAACAGCTGCCTGGCCGCCTGTTTCTGAGTTCCAGCTGTCTGATCAGCTGTTTTTACAGAGTTGTCCTTCCCATGGTGTAATCCTATTGTCAGTAGCTGTAGGATCAATTCTTTTCTGCACAGGTCTTCTGGATGTGTAATTATGTATTTCATATATCATCTAGTTAATCCTTTGAGATTGTTCCAAATATCTGAATACCGTCCTCTCTCTCCTTTCTTGCTCTGTCCATGTTTAATTTCCGTCTGCCTTGATCACACTCCACTTATCCAACAGATTCCTTTCTTTCTGATTTCTGATCAGCTGCTCTTTAGCATCTATTTTTACTTTCACAGCTTCTGCTAGTCAAGGATTCTAATGTGTAAGTTGCTATTCCTGCAGCCCCGTGTCTACCACCATCCGTTTAATCATCGCTATTGTGTGCTGCTCCTGCTATTCAATCAGCAGTGGGGTTTTTTTCTTTTGTGCAGGCCTGCAATGATCTGATCAGTTCTGTCTGTCATGTGATTGCCCCTGGTTATCATTCCTACCGGGTAATCATCACAAGGAGCTCTGTTCTTGCACAGGCTTGGGTAATTGTCTGCTCATGCTGGTTTTGGTGACTTTCTCAAGCCCTCCGAGTGGAGTTACAGAGTCCTTAGAAGCACATGCTGCAGTAATGGTATTGCTGGACTTTGTGGAGTTAAATATATAATTGGGTATTCTTAGCTAAAAGTTTTGAAAATAGATGAATTTCACTGTGCAGTGAAATTAAAAGTTTCTATCCTCTCCCTTCTGTCTTCCATATTGTTCCCTTTCACGTATTCCTGTGTTTACCTGGGAAATAAGCAATAGCTCTTCATTGATCAAGAACATGTCCATCAAGGTGTGTTCTTCTTTCAGCTCATCTTTCCTTCTCATTACTTATCCAGCCATCTCAGCTAGGCTGATCCCTGGTTCACTGCTGTATTATAACATAAAATAAAAGAACAAAACTCAACTGATGTAAATTATCATAGTTCATTGACTTCAGTGGACCCCAGCAATTAAGACAGTCAGCTCAAAGTCTCTGGAGGAGAAGACACATGCTGTGACTAAAGAGTACTGTCTCCTGTTGCTGGCTGAGAAAAGTAGATTGATTATCTTTGCTTTCCAGAAGAAGATTAGGAATTAGTCGAGAAGAACAAAAGCACATCATAGTTTCACTAAGAGCTTTAAAAGATATCAGGCAGGGAGATGCATATTTCATAACCTGCAGAAATCTGTGGAGTGCTGTATAGGAGCAATCTATCTTTCCTTAAAGAATTTTTTCCCCTAAATATGTCTTAGGCAGAATGGCCAAGGTTACATTTGGCCTCTCAAGGTGTGACTGCCTGAGTTACAATGTTGATTTATTCTTGGAATGTTTTAATCAACTGCTAAATTTGACCTCAACTTGTTGCACATAAAACTGTTTTTACCATAACCTCTCTGATCTTGCAGCTCCTTAGCGGGGAAGAATTCAGGACACTCCTGAATCTGGACAAGTATTTAAAGCTGTTCATATAGGAGCAAAAAGTCCGATTTTTTTCTTGACAGTTGTGGTACTTCAGGGAAGGAAACTAGGATTAAGAAACTTACATCTGTTAAAATTAATTCTTCTGTTGAAGAACTTGAAGGGATGCAAAAATTAGAGCTAGCAAGTTTTGCATCAGAAGGGTGGATGAGACAGCTGCCTGAAGTATCTTCCAGTCTCATCCTCTGTGACTGCCTTCACACCGAGTAAACTGTGATGTGTGAAGTTTTCTAGAAAGTTACTCACTTTTCAGGTAACCTCCCACATGCTTGTATATTTTTCCAAACCTTTCAGATCTATAAATTCTGAAAGATTGGAAGAATGTAGAAATTGGTAGAAAGTAAGTTATGCCATACAGTTCAGAATTTGGAGAAATATTTGAACTTAGGTGTTTGGGTTGGTTTTTTTTCCCCCCAAATGCATGTATAATTAGAATAAAACTTTAATTTTCGAACTTAAAAAACATGATTTTAGAGTCTGGATGTGTATAGCACTGTGAGATTTTTTAAAGGAAAAAAATGAACTTGCAAATATAAAATAGAATGTTGTGCTATCAGTATCTTCTCCTATTTAAGCAGTAGATAAATTTAATTTTTCTAGTATTCATATAATCCTTCATGGATCAAAGAATGTTATCCCATGCTTGTGCTATCATTTGATAGCCCTGGCTTTGTCTGTGACAACTGCAGTAAACATTACATCCAAAAACACAGAGAGGCTTCACATTTATGTCTGATTCCAAAGCAGACTACAGCCCAAAATCTCCATTGCCTGCACCCATTTCTCCAGGCTGTCTCAGTAGTTTATAGGCACTTCTTGGGTACTTCTGGGCCCTGATTTCTTATCAGCTCAGCTCTATTTCACACAATATTATAAATCTATGTTTAAGTGATCTAGCATTAGGTTATTAAGAATTCATATAAGGTATAAGTCAAGCTTTTTTTCAAGTTTAATACATTGCAAAGGCCTTAAAAGTGTTTTAGTTTTGCTTATGCTCTCCATAATTCTAAGGCAAAACACCACAGAACCAACTGACAGCATGGAACTCTTTCCTCCACAGTTTGCAGATGTGGAAAAACCTTTTTACTTTACGGCTGTGATTTTTATATCTCTTTAGGAAAAGATATATATATATATATGTATCTTCTGTTAAATTTGATGGAATTTGATCTAGCTAAGAATTACTGTTCATCCAGAATCTGGTAAAACAAACTGGGTGTTGAAGTCTGACAGAGGATGTAGACAATGCACTGAACCGAAGCCTGTAGTTTCTTGCGATATCAGAACCAAATGAAGAACTGTATTTTCCAGAATTAATCTAACGTTTTAAAAGCACTGAAAATTCCAAAGAGACTCACAAAAGCATTTCCTATCTGACTGTGCCTGAAGAGCCCAGATCTTTCATTATCCCCCCCCGGCTGGTGTCCCACTGGGTGCAGTGGGGATCCCTCTCGGGGGCTGCTCTCTGCCCACACTGCCCCCGGGCAGGGAATGCACTGGGGAAGATTTCAGAGCTGAGCAGCACTATATTCAATTATTGTAGATACAGCATTCTGAACAAATCCACTTTGTTTTCAGTTTCTTTTTTAGTTTTCTTTTTTTTTTTTTTTTTTTTNNNNTTTTTTTTTTTTTTTTTTTTTATGACCTACCTGGATCTATTAATTTTTCATTAGATTAAAAACCGGTGAAACTCAAATAGCAGAGAGGTAATGTTCAAGCCTTCAGCTTGCTTCATAAGCCTCATCTGAAACTCTAAGCTGATCATTAGAACAGTGGATTTTTCCCTTGGCTTCACTGTAGTCTTTGAAAGATTGATGGACACCATAGAGCTGGCAGTATCTTTTCTAACACATGCTTAGATATTAATTAAGCAGAGAAGAAGAGCAATTTTTATCTGCTTATGAGAATATTTGGAAGAAAGCATTTATTACAGAAGCTGTTCACTAGTATGAAGAAGAATAACATGCTATTTATATTTAATAATCAATTTGCAATTGAATAAAAGCAATGAGCCAAATACTGATTTCATTTATTCTGTATGAATAGGAATAGATACAGTTAAGGCAATATAATAATCCATAAAAAAATTCTTCCTTTTGCATTTTGGAGGAAACATTTGTTGGAATTACCTTTAAATTTATAAAGCAGTTTCTGATAGGGTTAATATGTCTATGTTAGACCTAAATCTCTGCTTAATGCCCACAAAAGTCACAGTGGAAAGTAATGGTGAGGATTTATAGAGCTCATTAACAATTAAAAATACTTAGCAGGGTTAGGAGGTGAAAAGAACTCCACAGGTTTCTTCTAACACTCTTCATGCTAAGTTCCTTATTAACAACAGGGAAAAGAAGAAATAACAAACTTATGTTTTCTTCTTTCTCTCTCTTTCTCAGCTAATTCAAAGTGAAGCTGTTAATTAACAGCCAGAGTACAATCTTCAGTTACTGGATTAATTACAGAAGACTTGCTGTGGGTTTTAAATTCTCTTGGGGTATTTTTAAATCTGGTGGGCAGTAATACTGCCATCTGTTTTGTGAACTGATGGTTAGTTCCTACTGAAATCATTAAAATTTTGAAAACTACACTGCCTGCTATCAAGGTTCATAAATAAGTGGTGTTTTTTAAAAAGCAAAATCTGCTTATATTCTACTGTTCACATCTGAAACAACATTCAGTGTACCTCCCACACATGCCATGGGTAAACAGCTGGTCTGGGAAGGCAAAATGCACAACCCATTTATCCAGATCACATAGAATTTCCAGATAGCTAAATGAAAGTTACAGATGTAGATCTTAATGTTAGAGAAACTTTCCAGCAAATAAAAATCATTAAATAACACTGTTTTTAAAAAGTCATCAATTTTCCTGTGATGCTGGAAAAATAATTGATCAGAACTGGCTGCTGCTGTTAACTTGGCTTTCTCTTTAGCCTGAGAGGCTCATCTGCATTCAGCTCTGTATATAAATAAAACCTGATTTTATAGGGAATACTGTTGAGCACATATTCACCACAACTGCCCTAAGGGGAAAAAATACCCAAAAGCGGATTAATTGTAGATTACTCAGTCCTCTCTTATTCTGAAATAGATGTCTTTTCATTTGTTGTTAAAACCCTATTGGATGAGGTAGTTTTCCATCTGTATTGCTGGCAGGAATCTGACAGACTTGCAGAGATCCAAATCATTTCCAGGGAGATTTGCATGCAGCATTTAATTTAGGATTTTCAATCAATAGAATTGTCAAGATCTGGCTGGTGGTCCCTTTAAAGTACAATTAGTTCAAACCATGTTCTTGTCAGCTTGGAATTCTTTATCTTTCATTTCATTTCATGTACTTTTTAATGATCTCAATATTCTCCTATTTTTTTGTTTTAGGACTCATGCCTCAGCTGCTGGCTGTGTCAAACATTTTGGCATAAATCAGTTTAGATAATCGTTTATTAATTATCTACTATGCCAGGAAGGTATTGCTTCTTCCTACAAATTAAAATTTTGTTTATGGCACAAGAATAAATTACCTTGTTTTTTCAAGGAACAAAATCTTGTGAAGCTCTCCTAAAGTTGAAAGGTGTTATATTTCACAGTTGAGTTATTTCTGTTGCCTACTGTATTGATGTCTGACAGTCAGAAAAAGAAATTTATATTTTACCCACCAAGAAGCAGGAAAAGCAAAAGGACAAAAGATTATTCTGTAGTCCCAAGGAGGGATGATCCTTTTTTATGTTAATGAGAAATTGTGAAGAAAACTGCCTGACATCCTATGGATTGAGCACATCCAGAGAACTGATTGAAGGAGTAAAGGCATGCAGGTATGACAGGAATTTAATATTTTTTAGCCTGGTTCAGTATTCTGTGAGATAACAGAAAGATCTTAAGGAAAGAACACAGGGCCAGAAAAATAGTAAGAGACACTGAGAAAAGCATAGTATTTAGTTCTCTAATCATACAGATTTTTTAATATATCTGTTACTTAAAATATGAACTGTTTATTTGCATCACACTTGAAAAAGTATGCCTTATGTACTGTTAAAGTAGAGGAAGAAAATCAATCATGAACTGCTCAGTACTGCAGCAGTTACTAAATGGCTGTCTTAGATCTTCAGCCCAATATGTTGTTTTCAGATTCCACTTGCAGGGCCAGCTCAGAATGCAATGTGTCTTTTCTGGTGTATAATATTTCAGTAGCAGTATTTCAGAGCTGCAGTGTGAACAGACTTTGCCACCCTCACTAGAGAGAGAGCTCTGGAGCTGTGTTACACCAGCTGGTGACTGCAATGCCCACTGACATGACAGAGAGCTGCTGAAAACAATATACTGCACAAAAAGAGAAAGGAAAGTGATTTTTTCCCTGTTCTTTACTCTTTCACTTCTTCAAGATTAATTTTGGATCTGACCTTCAAAAGCTTAGATGTCAAAAGCATGTGTATTTTAGATTTCATTTCTGCAGAGTAGGGAAGTTGCTCTCAGTACATTTCCACTCGGGAGAGCCTTGCAATCTCCCTGATATCAAACCCCTGAAGGTATTGATTACCACTGAATTTGATCCTTCTCATCTTCTGGGTAAAAATCCAACCTTATTTTTTTCTAGAGCAATTTCATTTAGTATATGGATATGTGCCAGTAATATCAGCAGCTTGCGAGTACATATTCATGATATTACACTGTTGACTATTAAGTAAATACAGACCAAGTAAATTTTTTTTTTTTTATTTGTAAGGTAAAAGTTATAAAAGATAATACCTGTGCAGCAGGACTTAAGATATCCATTCAACACACTTCAGTTTAAATATAGTACAAGAACTCCAATAGATAATAGATTATTATACTTGCTTATGGAACTAATATTAGAGGAATCTTCTCAGGAATGTAAATTCTCTAACTAAACTCTTATTGTTTTGGTCCTGAAGCCATGGAGGTTGCAGATCCATAACCTGTATGCCTTGTCTGTATGCCTTACAAACACAGGATGTACCTTACACATTGGTTACCATTGCATGCATTGCTCCCCCATAATGCTTCTTCAAACTCCGACTTCAAACGGTCTTAAAAATACTGCTTATCTTCACTGAAATCATAAAAGGAACACTGTTACAACTTTCTGCTGGGTTTACAAACCTAGAGGATCTAACATGTAACACTTCCCCTTACAACAAAGACCCACCTTTGCTCGAGCTTATTTCAATTGATGCCATAATGATTTTTTGCCTTTTCTTTTATACCTCTTTTGTATGCCTTTGTGGCCTTTTGTGTTCTTGGTGTTTCTTTTTAGTCTAAATTCCTAGACTTAATGTTCTGTTGAGTTAGGAGAGTGAACATCTTGGAGGCCTCAGACACCAAGGTCCTCTCTGGACACATTTTGTAAACTCAAAGATGGGTCTGGCCAGGGGAGGGTTCCTGGGGAGGGGGGTTCACTCGGCCTCACTCCCTGGGGAATCTTTGATAGATGTGCTAATTTGTAACACCTATAATTCTATACCCGATCTATCGTGGGGGTGCATTTGGGGTGGGCATTTCAATGTGCATGTTGGGAGTGTTCCACCTGGACAGAGTGCACCAGGGATCCTTGAAATAAATACTGAGGGAAAAACCCCTTTTTCCCTTCTAACCGTGCTCGGATCTGATTTTAAGAACAGGGATAAGGCATCACAATGGTAGTACACCAATTTTACTATTATTTGCAAAATCCAATTGACAATAAGTGTTTGTCTATGGTTCCTCAAATCCTACTGAAGTGTAGATCCCACTGGGTGTCTCAGTCCAGAAAAGAGGAATTCAGTTCAGGCCGGCACACCTTTGGCACGGCAGTTCCTGCCGTGGCTCTCACCCTCCCAGAGCTGCTCAGGTGGGAATTCTCGTTCTCCATAAGGCCAGGGATTGCAATGTACATCCTCAAGGAGCTTTCACCGTGGTAGAGTCAGTCAGTCCAAACATCGCTGAACTTGGAGAGCCAATCAATTATTTAAGACTCCTTTTTTCCAGTTGCTTTATTGAATTTTTTTCCTCTTTTTTTTTTTTTTTCAGGTCTTTTATGCTGTGCATTCAGTGATATCCGTTCATTTTTACCCCTGAAGAATGAATCACTGACAGGTTGAACAGAGTATGAAGAGAAGAACTTGGAAGATGTCTTGACTTCCCAATATTGTAGTGAAGATGACTGACAAATGCTAGTTCTGTCCTGAGGAGATGTTTGAAAGTTCTTTAATCCCCAAATGGGAGGCTGAGGAATGTTAGACAACCTCTTCCTGTGAAAACTTTTTTTTGCAATCAGTACACACCTGTGATGCAATTTCTCTGTCACTTAATTAATCTTCTGCAACTGATTCCACTCATTAAAAAATTGCAAGTGTTTCTTCTTTCTCTGATGTCTTCTCCCAGCCCATTTGTTGCGTTCTTGATTTGTTGATCTTTGCTTTTTAAATCTTTCAGCTCTAATGGGCAGCAACATTACTAAAATTTCCTCAAATTTAACCTTTAGAGTTATTGCTGCACTGTGCCAAAGTATTCTTAGATTAGATAATATCACTTTGAGCTTTCTTTTGAGAGGCTGATAGTGTTGGAACGGAGGCATTTTATGGGATTAAATAGAAAATCAATAGGATAAACAACCCTTTTGCTAGCATGTTTATTTTTATTTCCTGATTGTATCTCTCTCTCTGAGAATTGCCTGTAGCAGAAAATAGGAAGCTCAAAGATTAATGTTGCAGCTGTACTCCACAGATTTTGCCAGGGCAAATTATAAAATAGTATGGAAATCACCATACCATTCCTGCAGTCTCAAAGTAACCTCCATGTTTGGAACATTTACTTTGTAATTTAATGGCATAAAGTCTAGTCATAAAAAAAATACCCAAATAACATCATTTATTTAAAAATTAGACAGAAATTAGTCTAGATTTAGGTTTTGAATATAAACCATTCTAGATAAATCTGAGCCTCTGGATTATTCATAATTGGCTGTTTTGATAGGTGGATGATTTCCTTTCAGCACAAGTGAGAGTGGGGGGAATTTTCTCTGAGGCTTTTGGGAGTCACCTTGCGTAGGAAGAAGTAAGAGGTAAATCCTTCATTCTCCTTCCCTGTAGAGATACAAGAGCAAATAGTGTGACATTTCTTTAAACCCAGGTTTCTATCAAGTGGGTTTTCTTGGCAACAGAAATTTAATCCCCCCTTATCAGTATCTCTAAATCCCTAATTATTTTCCTAAAATCTTATTCTAGAACTGTGGGCCTGATTTGTCCTCCAAGGGAACTGTTCAGGAATTTCGTAACAACTGCAGAACAGCTACGGAATAATAATGGCAATGTCAGCTCCTCCACATAGCCCAGAGTGCATGGACTTTTAAAGGCATATTGAAGTACCTATCTGGACTGGAGAAAACTTGTTAGGGTTTTAGTTAGGAAAAATGTTAACTGCATTTCAGCTGAGAGTTTCCTTTAATGTTTTCTGGAACTTTCATTGAAGGTCATAAAGATTAGGATCTGAAGTTTTATCTTTGTTGTTGTCATATTTGGTCCAAAAGTCAGAATAAAGCTATGCGAAAATACCAGTAACTCTCATAAATTGTAATAAATGGTAATTTTCAAGTAAAGATTTGCTGTAAGGGTTTTTCTATAATGGTACATAACATAATGAAAAAATACATATAAAAAGAGGGGCTGTGGAAAATGCTTAACATAGAAAAAGGTGCTAACTGTGAGCTATCCACATACCACAGCAATATGCAATTGATCCAATATTTGGGTTCATTCTTTTGCCTAGATGAGTCTTTTTCATGCTGCTGAGAGTGATGGTATTGTAAGAACAACTCTACAGACCCCATCTGTGGATCTGCATTTTATCCACCCATATTATGCGTGTCTCAAAAAACAGAAGATTGGAAATCCAGTGAAAAATCTTTTGAAGACCAAAAGCTTAGAATTAATGGGGCAGAAACATAAATCTTGAATATTAAGTCTGAATCTAATATGCTATATAAAGACTGGTTTTACTTAGGGGGTGTGTGGAGACCAAAGACAGGGGAGTGACTTAGAATTTCAGTGTTGAGAAGCCAGAAAGATTTTGGAACCAAAGATTGACCAGGAATAAATTGGCCAGGTGTGTATTTCCTCTGTGCAGCTTTAACCCAGTGCTCTCAAAGGTACAAAATTTGTCATGAGCTTGATGGTTGCTGCAGTAGCTGCTAAGTCTTACTGTGAGTTGTAGAACCATAGTACTCTGTTTTAAATCAAGATTTTTCTTAGAGGCCTTCTCAAGGCTCTTTATGAATGGAAATAGGGGGTTGGGGTGTTGTCTTACAACTTTGTTTTATTGTCTGACTTTTTTCCTGCCATATGCAGAATATTTTTTTCTTCTGCCTTTCAAGCCATGACTGAATTCTTCCCTTGCTTACAAGTGTTCAGTGCTGGAGAAGCCCAATAATTCAAAATAAATAATTTAGTAGGGAATGCTTGGCTTACTTTATTTGCCCAGTATATAAAAATCTCTCACACTGTTTATATTTCCTCAATGAAAAATGCTGCAAGGTCCAGACTGAGCCAGTGGGTTACTCCCAAATTCAGCATATTCGTTGTGTGTAACTTCATACTCAAGCTGTTGTAATGGGTCACCTGAGTCACATTGTTCCACTTTTATAGTTTCAGTTCCATGATTGGATGCCATAAACTGTGTACGTTGCCTTTCCAAAAATGAGTTTTGTTTGGGGACTCATTTTATTATCCACTCAGTAAAATCAGCTACTCCAGATGCACTAGAGGGGGGCTGTGCCTGTGCCAAGGAAGCCATCAGGGAGTCAGGACTGATTAGTTCAGGAATGCACCAATATCTAATCAGCCCTCAGCCCAGATCTGCTTCTCATGACTCAGCTGAAGCACCTCGGGGAGATGCAGGAAGGAACAACTTGCAAGCACTCAGATCCCCAATTCTCCTCACAATAAAGTGTCACCCAGGGTGTCCCCAGCAGTGGCACTGCCAGGATCACACCGGCCCCAGGAGCAGGGACTTGGTGAGCTCCTCCCGTGGCTGCTCTTGGGTTGGGCTCTTGGAGCTGCTTCTTCATAAGAGGAAAAAAATACCCTGCTTTTGTTTACATTTTCTTCCAAATTCTGGTTGTTGGCGTAGAAACACAGAACCACGGGGTGATCATATGCAGGTGCTTTTATTGAAGAGCTCTGGGAATCAGGGGTACAGACAGACCCAAATCTGACTCCGACGTGGATTCGAGATGGATACATTTTATACTCTTTCCTTACATAACTGTGGTATAATCATATGCTAATCATTAATTCAATATTGTTCTATTGTGTCCATTGTTTCCACCCAAGCATGAGTTTAAGCCCCCTCCCCACAACATTTCTCATGATTGTTATTCCTTTCTCGTGATTCTTGATCAAATAATTATTTTTGATTATATTTACTAAATAATCATCGCATTTAACTTCATTATCTACTACACAGCTGGGTACACAGGTATAGGTTCACATGATTTAGCAAAGACAATGCCCATTCCCATTCCCAAGGCCTACTTTAGCTACCACGATTTTAGAAACATTTTAACCCTATGCTGTCATGGTCAGAAGTTTTTGGGATCCTTTGCAAATGTCCCATGGGTCAGAAGGAACCCTGAGTTGAACTATGGCTTTTTTAATGTTATAGAACCCATTTGGGAAAAGTTAGTCTGGTTCAGTCAATTAACTAAGCTAAGAAGCTGTTCTGTATACAAGAAGAAATCATGTATTTGCTTAAAATCTGTCTATTTCTTATTCTTCATGTCAAATTTTATCATCCTTCTAAAAGCTGAGCTTTTCTATATCCTCTTACATTTATCACTCAGTCTGAACTTAGAGCAGGCAACTGCTTTTGGACTTTATTGAGACATGAACCAAAAAATCATTCATTTCCAAAGTTAAAAACATTGAATTTTATTTGATGTAGTAACTTGTGTAATTAGAATTCAGAAGTCTTACTAGGACTTAATAAAAGTGAATGCTAAAATCCAAACATGCAAGAGGCATATTGAAAAAAAAAAAATTAAAAGAGCTTTTCTAGCTTTTCTACATATTTCTTCTTAATCAATACATTGTCAAAACATACTAATAGTGTAATAGCTCAGAGTATGGGTATTCTTCAAGAAAGAATCCAGGTATGCCTTCTTTAAAGGTTGTTTCTTCCTGAGCTGGGACAGATCACTTTTGGATCCTTCCTTTATAAACTGTTTATTGTCTTAATAGGCTGGACCTGAATTCAGGAAACCTAATTTCTGCTTTTATCTCTTTTAGCAGCCTAAGTTCAAGTTTCATTGAAATTATTGAAAAACAAAGAAACAGGCACTTAAACTCTTTCTATTAACTCTTTTTTTATTATTATATTTTTTCCCCAACAGGATATACTGGGTTGGACAGCATTTTGGAGAGAATCAATACAATATTTTTATGATAGCAGATAATCTTTCTCTTCTGCCTCAGCTCCTCCATTTGTCAAAAAACCAAAATAATCAAGATCTCTGTTGTAAAGTGCTTCAATATATACGAACAAGGGCAGTTACAAGAGTACCAAATATTTTTATTACTTGCTTTAAAAAGAGAGTTAAAAAAAGAATACAAGGATCTTACTTATAGAAAGATCCTATACAATGCTTCTAGACCTAATCCAACTAAATCTTTCTGTATGAATTTTTATATAAAAATATATTTTATGTTTAAACATGGTTGTCCTATTTAGTTTTCTTTTCATCTAATGATATAATCCCAAGATGTTTCCTCAAATACTACTTAATATTTAGTAATCTCCTATTCCTTTACATCCTGCATTCTCTGTAGTTCTTGCTTAATATTGGACAAATCTTTTATACTTTTTCCACTTCTATCTAATAGCTACAGGAAAGTTTTTAAGTATTGTTCTCATTCATGAAAAAGCTCTCTAAAATTTACTTGGGATGTACTTTAGGAATTGTTATTCCTTTTGGGATGCAGGAATAATATTCCTTCTGGATGATACAATGAAGCAGGTAGTCAATTTTTGTACTTCTTTAAATCTTTTTTGACATGAGGTCTACATCTCTTTTAGTCCTCCATATTTTGTAGTTAGAGAAAAAGTTTGTAATCATGCCACCCTTGGAAAACAAAAATTCCTTCTAATTAGAAGTGGATCATTAAAAAGATCTGAGAAAGTTGAATGACTGCAGTTGCTTTGTACAGTTGTGTGCAATGGACCAATATTTGCCTTAAACTGAATTTTAATAAATGACATTGTACCAACTTTTACAATATGTGTTAGTAATGACAATAGACAAGAGAAAGTAACATTATTCATAGGGTGAATCATACACAGGCTTGTTTGAACTTGAATGGACTAGTATATATTTGATGAACTATTTTTATTTCATTATTTTGTTTTTATTTCAATTTGAAATTCATAGATAATATAAAATATGGAATAAATAAATTAAATTTTTTCCTTTTTTTTTGCTAATCACTGAAAATGCATTGTCCAATGATTTACTTTAAAAAAATTTCCAAATAAGTTGAATTAATCCTAATTTAAAAATTCAATTCTAAATGTCTTAAGTTATGAACATGGAAGATGAAAAGACTTGCGAATTGATAGATTGATTTTTATTGAGCATAGTCTCTTTGTGCTACATACATGCTTCAGAGAGATCATGCATATTCATTCTTTCATGAAGTTTGAAACATTAATGGATTTCTTCTGCCTGGAAAACATGGTAAGTAAGCTGCATTATAATATAAATGATGTAATAAATCATATGCCAATTAGAGCTGCCTGTATATGTATAGAGATATCGCCTTGTCAATGCCTACTTTGCTATCTAACTTTTTATTTTGGGAAGTTTCTCTGAATCTTTGCCTTAGGTCGAGAACTCAGTGCTGTCCAGGGCAGAAGGGATCTGAGCCAGTGCCCAGACTGGAGAGATGCTCAGGCAGAACAGGCTGGGAATAACATTATTCCTGCATTCATTCAGTGCAGGAAGTATGATGTGTTGTCTTTTTAGTACCTTTTCTGAAATATTTATTTGCTGTAATGTTTCCCCAGACTCTACAGTAACTCCAGGGATAACCTCAATTTTTGGTTTGATGTTTTCTTCCCTTTTTTTTTCCCCCGTATTCTTATACTTTTCCCACTTTTTTCCATAGTGGCCTTGTGACCTTCATGCACTTAATATTCTTCCTTATAAATGATGTAAGTGTAATCCTGTACTTACAGTAGGTTTAGCCAGCTAGAGATGACTGGACATGTGTGATAGCAAGTATCTTGTATCTGACATAGATAAATCCAAATAAATTCTCCATCTTAAAATTCCTCTAGGGTAAGAATACATAATATTTTTTGCCTTCTGCGAGAACAGGGAGCAAAAAATGTTCAGAAAACAGAACATGGAACGTTTGCAAATGCTGCAAAAACAATGGTCCAGGCATTCCTGGGAGACAGCCTCTATTTTTCATTAAAAATCAGCTCAAGTTACAGAAGTGAAGTTTATATTCTGAACTCCATCCTCTTCAATTTAGGATTTTTGGTAATTAACACTTGAAGATCTGTAGGTTGGGAAGCTACTCTCTGTGCTTTCCCTTGCATCAGTGAAACATGAAAATTGTTTCCAGATTCAGGTCTTAGATGGGCTTTTCCTCTTGGGGAGTGGATTGTCTCCAGTAGTCACAGAGGCAGTTTGATATATCCTTGATATATCCTTGCCTGCTAATTTCATTCCTGCATCAAACTTGCTTTCCAAAGTGGGTGTACAGAGAAGAGCTCGTGTCAAGAACACAGATCTGGTTCGTGTCCCACACCTGTGATGAACAGGAGGCTGCCCATCACATCAGCCAGCACGGCTGCCCTGCTTTGGGGCTGATCTCACTCGGACCTGCAGCAGGACCTCACCCGGTGCCAGCCTGCTCTCAGCTGGGTTTCTGGGTCTCTTTTTGCCACTCAGGTCACACTGGGCTTCCTGAGAGCAGCAGGCCAGGGCAGGCTGCTCACCACTGACTGCCAGCCTTCCACCTGAGAGTGGTACAGGTGAGGAAGAGACATCTGGTTCTGAATCAAATTGTTATTCAAGAACATTTACACATTTTCACTGTTATCCTCCTTTATTCTGGTTCCAACTGGAACTCATTTAAATGAATAAATAACAGAGAAACTGAGCATATAGGTATAAGTCATTAAATGCTTGAAAGTACGAATTTGACAGTGCTGTGTCCTTTGGAAGGATCTGATTTGATTAGAACATCAAAGTTATTATGCATAAAAGGCATCTTGAAATTGCCTTTTATGAGATTTAATTTGTTAAAGACACAGAGTAGAAAGCTGGGTCCTTTAGGAATGAGAGAATGTTGTTGGGTCCCAAAGTTTTTACATCCAAAAGATATGACACAGATTGGCTTCTTTGGCCATTTAGAGGCAGGAAAAAGACATGGGCAAATTAATGGGAATGGTACAAGCAAACTGGAAAAGCTGTAAAATATGAACAATGCAATAATATTTGTCTGCTTATTTTGTGGGCTTAAAACCAGGATATTTCTATATATTTCATTTGTATTAAACTCCTTTTCAAGAGTAAATTAGATGCAAAGGAAGATAAACTTAGCATACATTGCTCTTACTTGTTTTAGCTGAAACCCACACACAATTCCACTATGATGCATTTCAAAGACTTTCAGAAACACATTTTTGAGTGTTTTTCCCCTCTGAATGCACAGAAACGCTTTATCAGCACTTTCTGGCCATCAGCACTTTCATAAAACATTAACATGAAAACACAGTAGGATACTCCCTTACTGTAGCCAAGAAATATCTTTGTACCACAAAGGATTAAAAATCAAACAAACCCACCAACAAAAGACACTCATTTTTTGCTGCCAGAATTCAATTATGTAAAGGAAACCTTAATCCACCTGGCTGGATTCAATCTGGGCTGGGAGCAGTAGAAGAGTGCAGACCTTACCTGCACTAAACATGCTCCTGTAGTTCTGGAAAACTGGTTTATTCACTATAAATGTACCAAAAACTGCTTCACGTTGAATAGTAAATATGTGATGTTAAGAAAGAGAAAAGCTGCACTAGTTGGAAGTGATCCTCTGAATTACAGATGATGATTATGATTTTACAAGTTCATTAAACATTTACTGAAAAACAGAAAAAAAATCTTAAGAAGATTAATCTTCTTTTCCTTTCCCCATATGATTTATTTCTGTGTGTGCTGGCTGAATTTTTAACTCTGGACTTGTCCTAGTTAAGTAGCTAAAAAGGATATAATTTGAAAAGATTCTGAGATGTATTATATTTTTTAATGTCCTGTTAATCAATGGGTGTCAGTATAAAAACTCAGGGAATTATAGTTTACAAACAGCTGCAGATAAGACCAGAGTAACATCACTGACAATTAATACGTTTAAATTCCAAAAACTCAAAACCTTCCCAACCTACTCAGTCACACTGACTTAAATGAATGAAAAGAATCATTGAAATATTTACAGATGTCTTTCAAAAAAAACCCAATGAACAAACAAAAAAACCTTAACCCTGGTAGTAATACAGGTTTACAGAAAGTCTGTGAAGTTGAATTATCTTTATTAACTTCACTGGAGCAACAAAAAAATATGAAAAGTATTTCTGTGCTTTTAAAAAATGTTTTGTGTTAGTTTTTGCATTATACAGAGTTGCTTGTGTTGGTTTTTTTTGGAATGGCCAAAAAATTTCTGAAAGAGAAAGCTGATTCAAAGCTAAGCCTGGAAGTCAGGCAGAGTTGAATTCAGGAAATACATTGATAGTCTAACATATTTTTAGGTTCCTAAAATTTAGGATTTGATATTAGGATTTGAAATAATGGTAATCTGGAGTATTTGTTTTTCTGCTGTGTTTTTCTATAATCACAACTAACTGAGCTTTTCATAGCTGTCTGCATGACATTCAAAGAGTTCTTCAACTTAAAAAGTCCCACAGAACTGTAGATCTCAACAAATGGAGCACAACTAAATATTCTACATTTTCGGGTGAGTAGTATTATATAATTGCAAAGTGTTCATTGGTTCTCTTTATGGCTTCTCCACAAGGATATAGAGTGGCAAAACAGAAAAAGTCCCAAATTTTGGCCCTCTGGCATAATAAAGACTTCATTCTTTGTAGTCTGACCTCTAAAATATAATCTATCTTTAAAAAAAACCTACATTTAATCTTTTATTGCTTGGTCAGAAATACTTCCTTTTTACATGTTTTGTTCTTTCATGGCCGCAACGGTTTAAATTGATATTTTTAAGCTTTGGGGACAGGAGTTATGCAAAACGTTTTTGTTACTGCATTTCCTAGCACTGGAAAAATGTGTTGAGACTTCAGAAATGTGAGTCCTGTGGGACCGAACTTACTAAAGAGCAGCAAGTCACTTATTAGAAAATGTCTGCTAGTCCCTGAGGATCTTTTCCTATTACCTGCCTCTAAATGAATGACTAACATAATGGATTAGGCTGCTCACCCTTGATACATGACTGGAAGACTTTATGAACTAGCAGGAACGTATTTTGATTTCACTGGTGTCCTTCCCTATCACTGCTGTTGAATTTTCAAATGCTTTTGGTACTCATCAGAATCCAGATGGAGAACTCTCTGAATTGTGAGAAGCTAACAGTGTTGCTCTGATTCTCTTTTTGCTTAACCTCCATGTGTCCCCTGCATAATTCTGCCTTTTCCCAGCATCAAATCTGTGACAAGATCAAAAATGGATCTAGTCAGATAGCAAAGGTGTTATCAGCTAAAATGTACAACTAGAATTTTAAAAAGAAAATTCAAAGGAAGAATTCTAAACATGTATATGCATAAATGAAGATAAATGTATTGGGTTGTCTTAAGGTTTATACCATATGACTGAATTCATTGATCTTTGTGAGGCTCCCCTACACTGACTTTGAAAAACTCACCATGCAAACACTGTGTATGTATGGAGAATATCTTTCAGAGAGACCTGCAAGGATGCATTTGAATATATCCAACCATCTTTGTATTCGCATGTTCCATTTAAAGCTGTAAATTACCATTCAAAGGCTGGGATTTTGACTTAGTTATTATGATCTCAAACACTTAATTATGATTAAGTACTTTAAATTAAAGCTCTAAAACAGCAATAGATGTATTTAAAATGATGTACAGATCCCAATATTGTGCTTCTGATGAGAATTGCTTGCCACAGAAGCTGGGGATGGACATGGAGCTGGGGTAGCTGCATGCTCTGATCTCACCTGTCTGATCTCTGGTGCAGGTTAGAGTCACCTCCCGTCTCACTTGCAGAGTTTTGTAGTGTGTCCTCTGTAGTTATTCCTGAAGTAACATCCCTGAAACCTCTTTGATAACAACTTACAGACTGAGCCAAGGCTGCTGGAAGCCTGTTACAGTCAATTCTGTATTAGGAGAGCTTTTTGGCCATCCAGAGAATTGCCAGCTAGCCACGTCTGACTGCATTTTTTATGCTGCTTTTTTGAGAGTATAAACTGATAACAGCATTAATTACTCCATTTTATTTTCTGTTTCTCAAAGTTGTGGAGAATTCCAGGTTTGCAATGCATCACAATCCTTTTTCTCACTCCAGTGTATCTCTGACAGGAGTCAGATATATTATAATGGACAAGTGTCTTCACAGACAAGAGTCCACTTTGCCAATAGCTGGGTACGAAGCACAGTGTTACTTTTTCTCTTAGATATGCAGTTTTTAAACAGAAAACTAATTTATAAAGGTGAGAGAATTGCTCAGTACAACCATACATGTTTGCTTTTTTAAGAAAATAAATGCCAGTGGAAGTTTTGGTAATGAACAGTGTCTATGAGAATTGCCTACCTCTTAATTAATTGGTCTACAAGCTGTATGGTAATCCACCTCAACAGGTGTAGCTTATGCTGCAGAACTGTCCCTCACAGCCTCTAAACAAAGTCTGAGGGGAAATGAATCAGAGATTAGCTGAAAAGTCTGTTCTAGTCGCTAAACAAACACTCTGCAATTAGAGGTTCACATGTTGACTTTAGAAAGAGCAGACAGGTGAAGTGACATTCAGACTATACAGTAGAAAGAAATGCAGATGTCATCTTTAGAAGCAAGAAAAATCCAAGAGTTGCAGAGGAACTTTACACTGAGCTGTTACTGCTCAAAAGAGATAAGTAAATAGTGAACTCAGTAAATTGCAGGCAGTGTAAGTTGTGCTGCACAAAGAGGGAACAAAGAGAAGATCAAAAGGCACAGGGCTCTGCAAGATTAGAACAATTGAAATTGTTCCCTTTCTTCTCACAGCTTCATGCAGCACTGAGCAAGATCTGGGCAGTGCCTCCTGGGGAGAGTGTCTTTTTTGAGACAGTGCATTCATTATCAAATAAAGGAGGTTGTTGTTCCTTAAAATGCTGTACAAGAACTAAAGAAACCTTGAATGTACACATGCATACTGACACCACTGCTGGTAATTACAAAATATTAGTTTAAAACAGAGAGGGGCAGCACTAAAATAATGCACCTTTTGTTTTCACCAGAAATTGTTTTTTTTTTTTTCTTTGTATTCTCCCCCATCAAAAGTATTGTTGACAATACTAAAGCTACCTTTTTGTATTTAAGAAAAACAGGATTTGAGAAAAACACAAGCCTTCTAGTCCTTTTATCCAGTTAAGATATTTTAGATCTAATTGTTGGTTTACCATCACTCATTTTATTGCAAACTGACAGATACTATTGTAGTTCAATGTCCAGTGTACCAGAAACTATGAAATTTAATCTCCCTGCAAGCAGAGCACCTTCTTATGACTTCTAAACTCACAGCTCTGTCTTCAGAAGAGAATGGGCACACAGAGCTGTGTCACTGCAGCTTTATTGAACAGCAGAACTGACTTCCATAATGGAAGTGCTGAATTAAAAAGGGTTGGCTTTTAGTTCCAAATTATTAGATATTTCAGAATGTAATTTACAGGTCGGATGCTTAAGTTTTTTGTCTTGAAAAAGCAGCATTTCCAGAGGGCAAGTGCTGTTCATGAAAACCTCACCTTGTTGAGAACCTGGTCTGTTTAAGTTTCATTGGGGAAAAAACCATTTCCTTGTACATATCATAGCACCAGAAGATCCTGGTAAGATACTGAGAATCCTAATTAGAATTCTTCTTCCAGTTTAAGAGTATAACAGAAAACAGATAATAGGAATTCTTATTTTGCAAGTCACTGTTCCTCCTTTCAGTCTCTTTTCCATAAATACATAAAAGAAATGCCAGTAGGTGAGTTTGTTGTGCTAGAGAACTGGAACTCTGAGGTAATAAAACTTTATGACTTGCATGAGTGTGACACACTTCCAGTACAAAGTCCAAAAGTGTAATTTCACTCAAATTTGCAGAGCAATAGAAGGTACCAATACAGACCAATAAAGAGCAGCACTTCTACTATCAGCATATTATTTTAAATGATTGACTATGATCAGTAGGAATCATAGTTGATCAGCATGCCTGAAAATTTTGTACTTTTATTTGCATGCTTAAATATCATGATATCAACAGCTTTTATTACATTGAAAGGACTTAAGAACTTGAATTTGCAAACAGGCTTTCAGTGTAATTCTCAGATGTGCTTATGTAGCATTTATCTGCATCTTTAGATGCCTATTACTTGTAAAAATATGAATGTAACTTCAGGATCTTAACAAATCTCTAGAAGATAATCTCTGCTCTTTCTGCAAAAAATAAAAGGAAGTGCCAGCTTGATCACTTGTACTGCCTCTTCCCTGGAGCTCATCTTCTTAACCTCCATGTCTTCAAACACAAATTACTTTGATAATTTAACATATAACAGGTTCCTGTGCTAAGAAAAGACCACAAGGTTGGAGCGTGGTGCTCCTTGGAATCAGCAAATGACTGTGGAGATGAGGACACAGAGTTTATTAAATTCAGTACTAAAGGCAGAGAGGATTTTACTCCCTACTCAGGTTGCAAGAAAAAAGGCATTTCTTTAAGGGTCTGGAATTGTTCTGACTCTCACTAGGTAGCACGAGCATGTTTGAGCAAAGAGGTACAAGAGAGAGCTGCAGAGTGACTTGACAAAATAAAGGGATTGTTAGGTTACTTTTGAGCCTTCTCCCATCAGACCATTACAGCCACTGGAGCGGATCAAATGGTTACATAAAACAGAAGAACTAATGGAGTGATTTTATTTGTACCAGAGCAAGTCCACTATTGCATGCCCTTTGATTGACTCTAAGCATCTGCGTAACTTTATAGGAAAAGACATTTTCTAGCCCTAAAAAAGTCAAGTGCATGTTTCTTGTTTCCACATTTTATATCCAGGTTAATTCCTGTTTCTTATGCTTCATTTTATCTTTCAAAAATTGGAAAGAGAGCTGTACCTAAATTTTCTTAGTTCTAGTGAGTCGGGAAGCAACATTTGCAAAGGCAGCCTGGGAAATTTTACTTTCATTTTCCAGAAGTAGGCATGGGCATGGCACCCAACACAGAATTCTGTGTATTTTTGAAACAAGTAGCACACTGGACCTTGGCACAATGATAAGCAGCTGCCAGAAGGACAGTAAGAAAAGTAAGGGGATTTGTGCAATGCGAGGATATCCCTGGAGTTCTGTACATTCCAGCAAGGTCAGGTGTGCAGTCTCCCCTGCTGGATCTGCAGCTGGTGCTGGTTTTAGTGGGGAGCAGGCTCGCTCCAGAGGGCAGAGGCTCCAATCCATTTGTGTGAGAGTGCAAAGTGACTTTTCTTTTCTGAAAGTCCTGCCTAGAATGCCCCCAGCACTCAGAGCTCTAGACTGAGGCCACCACCCCATCATTTTCCTCTAGAGGGATGATGCCAGCTGCTCTCTCTCACTATGGTCAGGTTGTGTAAATCAGCTTTACACCTTCCACGCGGAGGTCTGTAACACTCATCACTTGACAGAATTGTAACTCTGAATATTTAGAGCTTGATCCTCTTTCCATTTAAGTTATTTGAAATTTTGGTCACTGGAGCAGGTGTGGTTCTTGAAAGGGCATGGCCAGGCTTCAGAGACTTGGAATTTACCTTGTGAAGACAAATTCTCAGTCCTAGCCCTGAATCTCTGGATCCTCACAGTGGATGCTTCCTCCTTATCAATCTGTCAGGAAATGTTTTTTCCAGGATATTCCCTGGACAATGTCTGATCTCTTGAGGGGATAATGATATGGATGATTTAAGAATTATTTTCCTTTATGGAGTGTTTCTGATGCATACAAATATTCTCCAGTTTGTAAGGTGAGGCAATGTTAGAGAAACATCTTATAAGTTAACTGAAAGTGAGGGGGTTTAGTATCCAGAATCCAAGATGATAAATGAACAATATGTATTGGAGAGAAAAACAGTGGGCAGTTTCCATACTGACTTTTATGTAGGTCAGTTTTATTTTATATATATATATATATGTATAACTTTATTATATACATATATGATGTATAGAAATAAAAAATATTCTCTCTTTTGCTTGTAATTTCTTTTAATTACAGTCTTAATTTTTATGACATTTGTAGGTTTGGTTGTTCTTTCTAAATGAGCTGTTCTTGTCAATGCCTGTTGGAACAGTGTTGGAGTTTTTAGTGAGATTGTGGAATATTGTTGCTTTATTCTGTAATATTAAATTATTTTGGGGACATAAGCTATTTTTTGTGAAAAGCTTTTGGGAAATAAAGTTGTAGATTGATGAGTTTGCTTTAGGTTATTATAAAAGTTTCCATGCTGAGTCTTTAAATATATTTACCCGTAAATATTAAGGGAAGAATTTTTAATAATTTCTTTAAAGGGATTAAAAAATACTGTAAACATTCTTGGAAGGAAAGCTTCTTGATATCTCACTAGAATGAAAAATGTAACTTTTGGCTGAGAAGGGGTACCTTAGATATATACAACCTGGTGTTTTGAAGCTGAATTTGGACCAAAAGTCTAGTTCTGAATTTTGATATATGAAATAGCAGGCTTATTCATGTCTAACAGCATGCACTGAAAAAAGCTTTATTTGTTGAACTCCCTTCCAAATGCACTGTAGACAGTTTGCCTACAAGTTGAGCATGTGAATATCAGTACAGGTGACAAATATTTCGGAAAACAACATTAATCACCTGCAATACAAGAGGCATTTGTTTCTGTCCTTCAGCTCCTTGGCCTGGAACAGACTGCATTGGAAATCACTCAGACAGAAGTCTTGAACTGATAGGGAGTTTGTGTGAACAGTTACTGTGCTCTGCAAACCTGTTCCAACATCCATCATTTAAAGGACAGGCATAAATTTAACTTGTATCCAGCTGCTCTTGTGTTAAATAATGACCAGATCATAAAGTGATTTTAGAAAGCAGGGCTGCTAATAAATATGCATTTTTAAAAGCCACCAGCCAGTGTCAAACATATGAAGAACTATGAAAAGAAGCTAGTTCTTTTTATCACAAGGGTGACTTCCAAGATTAATATTCCTTTTTTGACTCAGTATAGTCTGCACATATCCCTAGAGGAGAGGTAATTCTCAAAATAAATTGTTTCTTCATTCTGTTTAAGTACATTAGTGATGTTTGACTAGACATCAAAGTTTGGACAGTGTGTTCTCTAATGCTGGGAGCTTGGCAACATTTCTATCAGACTGGCATTTTGGCTCATTTCATTATTTTAAAAGGAAAAGCTGAAGAAAAATGTTAGCCTTCTAAAAATAAATTTTAAAAACATTCTGAAATTTACAAAGGGCCATTAGACCTTGCACCCGCTGTGTTGACTTCTGCTGACCCCTTTTGACAGAGCAAAACACACTTGGGTTACAAAGAATGTAGAGCATTAAATAAGTTCTCAAGTTCACTATTCTAAGAAAAGCCAACGCCTGCACTTTTTTTCTGAAAAGAAATGGAAGCAGCAAATGTTTAACATAACTGAAAGTAATTGTAAAGGAAAGGAACATAATTTTCTTGCTAGAAGGTAGGAAGCCCTCTCCTTGTTGCTGTGTGCTAGCAAAGCTTTACCAACTTGGATAGTGCTATGCCAGTTTTTTATGTTTTACCATCTGAGAAGTTGGCTTGGCAATGGAATACAATGGATCATCAATTCAAGGCTCTCCCACCAACAAAGGCATTCCTTAAAGCATCTGAAGACACAGAAACTTCCTTCACTCTTCACTACACACCTCAGGAGTTTGTATTTAGGTTCACATCCAGGGCTTGCTGATCCTGCTCCCTTCTGGAGCAGCTTCTCCCATGAACTGGAAAAGGCCTTGTCTGTGTCACCATGAAAACCCAAATCAGTTGTTCAGCCAGCAGACTGTGACCCTCCAAAACTTCTGGCTAAAGAAATGATGTCAATTCACATTCCAACTGTCTCTGTCTGAAAGCAGTAGTTATGCATTTACCAATGTAATAATCTAATTCTTCAGGCTGGAACATCTTTTTTTTTCCCTTCATATTAGCATCCCATTTACTTTTCATCCAAATATGTGGAAATGAGTGATTAGGTGGAGAACAGAACTACCCAAAGATAATGGCTTCTAGACAGCAGAATACAGCTTAAGCAGCCTATTAACTTCTTGAATCCCAGATTTCATATAAAAAGATGTTGTTGCTTTATTTTATTCTATTTCAGACACAAAAAGAAGGAATATAGATTTGAAGTTGTGTATGACAGCTCACAGATGCAGATGGTTTGTAACTAATTTTAGGCTGCATTTTCCATTCAGATGAACAGATTCTAATGTTAGAATTTTCATGATACATGAAGATGTAGATAGAGTTGTCTTGAGAATCAAAAGTTATTTATAAAGGTGTTGTTCTGCTTTGGATGGAGCTGCAGAAACATTCTCTTTTCTCCACAGTGGTGCCAACACACAAGGAAACAAGATGTTTCAATACCAATGCCACCAATCTGTGTGTCATTGAACACCTGTTTTTACATGGTCTATTTGAAGATTAATTGCCTATTTTGTAACAAAAGCTTCTTGTTGGGAAAACCTTGTCCTGAACGCTGCTTTTCCAGATCATTACCCATAATGTAACCACATATACAACACAATGATTATTGAGTAACACCATTTAAATACTCTCATTTCCAAGAAAAGGCAAAATATTGCTGTGACTATTCTGTACTCACTGTCATGGCTACAGTTGACTGCCAAGTGCTTTTAATCCACCCCAGTTAGAGCTGATGTACAAATTTTAAGAAAGATGCAGTGTAAACTAAACACAAACTTCATTAACAACTCCAGGACATTTCGCCCCAAAAATGCCAACATCTGGGAGGAGAACCAGGCAAATGATTAATTTTCATTTTTGCATTTTGCAAATGCAGCATATGTATGTCGTATCTTGGTTGCAGTATTCTTCATTACTCAGAAAGATTTTTCAGTGCCAGAAATCTAAGATGATGGGACTGACAGAGATGGGAACTGAAGATATGTTTGATCAGAAACAATTGTGATGATTTCAGAGCATACAAAGAAAATGCAATGACTTTCTTGGATTTGTCCTCTAAACATTTTCCCACATAAAAACCTTTGCAGCCCCAACCAGCTTCACAAGCAGGAATGTCTGTGCACATACCAAAATCCTAACGAGAGCAGCTTGGCAGGACACAATCTCCATCTGAATGCTGAAAACCACAGAGCTTTGCAAAGCAGGCCTGCACCAAATCAGAGAAGAGCACCTGAAGCATTTTTATTTGTGCACACTTAACTGAAACTTTTATTTTTACTCACATTTGTATCTAGGCTAAGCACGAAAGAAGCAAGCTTATCTTACCTGCAATGTACTGTGTTAGTGTGATCACAGTGCTAATAATGACTAATTTTTCTTTTGCAAAACTACTTCTACAAGTTGGTTGCCAAAATTGTTTAAATTTTGCCAAATCTTTTGCTCAAGATTGCATAAAATCTATGTTGCATTATTATACCAGCTAAGACTAACACCACTATGTGCAGTGGGTACTCAGAGGTTTTCTGTGTGATGCCACATATATTAAACTTCTTTGATAAATCAGTTGTTGTCCTCTCCATTTAATAAAGACACACAAATACTGAAGATCCTTCTTTGTGCTTTTCTTCTCAGTTTTCAGGTCTAGATATTTATACAGCATTGCACATCTCCAGTAAAACACTTTATCAGCAGCAAGAACTCAGTCAAATGGACTCTTATTTGAAAAGATACATATTTTGGTAAAACAGCAGGTTCAGCAGAGCCTGTTTTTTCTGTGAGTTAAGCTTGGCCATACCACCCTGAGAAAGGCCAGCTAGCTCAGCTGTAGAGCATAAAACCCTTTATAATTTGAGTTGTGGGTTGGGTCCAGCATTGGGTGCCACGTGAATGATGGGGTGACCCTGTCCTGCTGCTGACCCAGACACTCCTTCTGTCCCCCTTCTCAATGTGATGGGGAAAGACAGGAAGGTGAAAAAGCTGTGAGTGGAGACAAAGACATGGAGATCACTTACCAACTGCCATCACAGGGAATTAGGGAGGATTTGGGAAAATTGAATGTAATTTATAATAGAGTTGGATGGCAAGAAACAAACAGAGAAGCTTAAACACTTTTTCCCACCCCTTTTCCCAGGCTCAACTTCATTCCATTCCCTGTGGCCCCCATACTTGCACAGGGACACCTGAGACACACACAGGAATTGTCTATAAAGTTAAAAAATGTTTCTATGACAGTGTGGCTGCACCAGGAAGAGAGAGATCAAGGTCTCAGGTAACCCCTGGTTTCATCTGCGAGTAATTCAGTCTGTCTCATTTTCATTAACTTGTGACAAAGTGAAGCACAAGTGTGGTTTTGAATTCCAGCATTATCTTTATGCCTCTGTATTGGGTTTCACGCTGTAAACTTCTTTTATGAGCATTTTAGGAATCTCACTGCATCTAAAGAGTGAAGAAACCTTCGCTACTTTCTCATCACTGTATTAATCCAGGCTGGATACTTTAAAAAAAATCTTTCCTTTTTTTGTCTGCCTGACCCTAAGATGTTCAGTCATTCATATTAAATGAACTTTGCTGTGGACCTCTGTGCCAAACCAGCTCTGCAGTGTTAAATGGTGAATATGAGAGATTATCATCTTGGCTACTACATGAGATTGCAATTAAAGTCATCTTCAGCTGCTAGTTGCTTTTTGTTATCAAGTGGAAACATGACGTTTCAGAGGCTGTTAATTCCTAGTCTTTGCTGCCGTGTTCTCTCTCTGATGCTGTGCTAAGTCAGAAACAAGGCAGGAAAAGTTATGCCCACAGGGCTCAACCTCCATGGAGTTCCTAAATCAAGTAAAAAGTTACGATTGCATTCGGGCCATTATTCAGCACAGAAAATGTGCTTTTGGGCTAAGACAGTCTCATGAGTGCAACTGCAAACTCCTGAGTTGGAGCAGAAGTGCCCACATTGAGTAGAGTTTGAGCCCTGCTTCAGTCGGAGCTGCAGCTGGGACAGCGGTGACAGCCCAGGGCAGCCAGGCTCTGCCGAGGGGCTTTGTGACAAAAAGGGCAGGGAACAGCCCCAGGGCTGGGGAGCAGCTGCGGGGCCCTTGGATTGCAGTGCTGGACCTCGTGCCAGTGCTGTGCCAAAGTAAATCCTGGTTTTGGGAGCAGGCTGAGTCCTCTCTCTGTGAGGGTCAGGGCCAAGGAGCACACGGGAATTCAGCTGGGGAGGAGGCCCTGGGTTCCCTGCGTGGCACCGGGAAAGTGTGATAGGTAATGAATGAAAACTAATTAGGCTCTAACTGCGATTGGGCCAGCAATTGCTTTAATTGATACAGGAAGATATAAGTAGGAAAGTATTTCTTTTGAGTGTGGTGGTTTATAGATCTCTAGAGTAAGAGTTAGTTTGTAGGAGGACAGGAATTTAGTAGGTAAGGGCTTTTCTTTTTAACAGAATAGGAAAGAAAAGGGAAGGCTCTAGTTAGTCACTGCTATTTCAGCTTTTTCCTTCCAGCTGTTTTATCTGTTTTTAGGCAAAAATGTTTTTCAACTTTAAAGTTCATTAGTAAGGAAAAAAGTTAGGAACTGCTCAGAAACTCTTGTAGTTTTCTGGAAGGCAGTGTATTGCTAAATGCAGAGGTTTTGAGGGGCCAAAATTTGAAACCAAAGAAAGAAAATTAATGTCAGGGTGCACCTGACAGAAAAGTTTTAACCCTTCATTTAGCAAACCAGAATGGAACTAGTGGATTCCATTTTGTTCAGTTTAATCATGTGGTTTTAATTATTCTATTCTGCTTTGGTCCAGCTTATGTTATCAAGGCTAATGGGCCAAATTCTAAGCTGTTGAGCACTAGACTTTTTTTTTCAGTTTTAATCTGATGATTAAGGAATGAAATGAAGCATCTTTATCAATAGAGCCCATTTACACTGGTGTCTGTTTTTATTAGAGCCAATTTCTAAGGACTAGTGATTTTTGAAATTCAGAGGTTACTGTTAATAAGGAATATGTGGGGAAAGAATCTAATGGCTTTTGCATTCTGAATACTGCTACTGTTCAGAAATGAGTAGTACTGTTTAGAAATGAAAAATGTCTCTGATTTTTTTGCAAAAACTTCTTGGACCCCTTAGACTAAGTGTGTATGGGAGGAAATTATTCCAGTTGTCTGAAAGTTGCACTGTTTCATGTGAGGATTGCAAAGTGCAATTATTACTTTCAGTAGTAGTATGCTACTTGCAGTAATAACGTACTAGAATAATTGTTTTTTGGATCAGAAATCATAGACTCAATGGGCAAATAAATAGTATTTCACTGGTGATTAAAATGTCTACTTTTGAACTAGACTGTGTAGAGTTTAGGGTTTTTTTTTCCCCAGTAAGGCAACTACAACAGTAGGTCTGATTGATAATGTAATTTCAAATTGTACCACTTGTATCTTAATATTTCATAGGTGGATACAGCTGCTATCCCATCTTGGCAATCACACTGCCTTTAACTTCTGGAGACTTGTAAGGTATGACCCAATGTGAATATTTTATCAGTCTAAATCAAACTTCATTCTTTTTTAGTTTAAATGTATCAAGTGCATTGACTGTTAAGCCCCTCAAATGGACTGTAATACTACCAAGACAAGGGAGAACATTTATAAAAGCTTCAGCTTGCTATTGTGTTCATAAAGTACTTCAAAGTAAATGCAAGTGACCTACATACCACAGCAAAGCATCAGTTTAACTGAATTGTACAACAAATAAAAAAGGAAATGTAATATGGATTTTTAAAGCTGGAATAGAAATTACCTACAAAAACAGAGGCTTTTAATGATTTAGGTGATATAAAGGTGTATCTGGTTTTGAAATGGTCTAGCTATTCATACTTTATTAATTTGAAGAGGCTAAACACCCACTAGATCAAGTGAGTTTTTTGTAATCTCTGAGTGTTCGTTAGGAGATGAGTTTCTGAGCTTACAGGATTGAATATTGGCAAAGCAAATAAGCATTTTCACATGTTGAGATTTGTACTGGTTATGAACATTTATTTATGCTATACATCTTTGCCTGCTGCCATGTGCCTTGCAGTGTCCCCGTGCTCAGTGTGTTTCTGTACAGGAAGAAGTGTTTTAACTGAAACGAGCAACTGCCATTGACTTTCTTTGTTGTAACAGACACAAAAGGTTCCCTTTCTGTCAAAACCCAAACCCAATTGATAAACTATGTCAGATATCAGCTAAATCCAGCATCTGTCCAGGATCACTTAATGGAATAGTCAACAAAGGCTGCTGGAAAGTAAAAGGAAACGGGTGAAGAAAAAAACACACATAACTTGCTGGTGATGGATTTCTGTATGCAAGAGTTGTTGGATTACAGGGTGTTCCCTCTGTCTTGATTGTTAGAACCAAAAAAATGTTAAAACCAGTTGGAATGCTAATGGCTCCTATCTAAGGAGCAAAACAGTGAAAAGAACTGCTGCTCACTTTTCCGGTAGTTAATGACTGAAACCAATTTTTTTCTCAAATACTGAGTTCATGAATCTAATTGGTTTCTGTTGTTGTATCCAAGATGTCTAAGCATTTGTATAAGGGATGTTTCATTTTTGGTCCTATTATTAGTGGCAACTGTTTGGTTTCAGGAAGTATTTGTAATTTCTTCTCTGAGGCCCTCATATTGATTCCTGGCACCCTGCATTTGTATACTGTGTGGTGTCTTTAGATATTTTTCAACTTTTCACTCCACAGCATCTTTCTTACGAGATCTCAGCAGAAAAAGAAGATTGTAAGATTTTTTAGAGACAAGTAAATTAGCAGCATTATCACCTTGAGGTTGTCAGAAAAGTGTTGAATCTCATGAAAATGATGATAGAAAAGCTAAGCTTCACTGATTGCTATGAAAAGCCCTGCAGACAGTGTCAAACGATACTTCTCTGATAGCTGCTTATTTGATTTGGAGTCACTCACTTCTTTTCTCTGTGGAGGTAAACCTGACAGTTTTGCTGTTCTTATCAGCAGGGCAAAAAGCTCTGAAAAAATCCAGTCATATGCAATTATGTTCTATCCTGTCCTTGTGCATCTATTGCTCTGGTTTATTTAATATTTTGATAGTAGTTAATTTTCCTGGTCTCTAACCTGTTGTATGTATAAAAGTTCCATAGTTCATTCAAGTTTGACAAAATAGGCTGGTATTTAAACAATTTTTTTTAGTTCTTATTAGTCAGCATTAGTAGCAATTTCTGGTTTAGAATTTGGAGTCAATCTAAAACACTTGTCCTGCTAAAAGGAAATTTTAGAATATGCTTTTCAACACCTTCAAACTTTATTTTCCTAATCCTTTAGTTTTTTTGCCTATAATGTTCTACATTCTTTATAACTAAGGTATGTTTAGTGGTTCTATGGTTACCATTCACCCACTCCTTTCCTCAAACCCCCAACCCAAGGAGCTACTACTGCTGGGTCCCATTCTTTCCTTAATGGATTGTGACAATTTTTAACTTTACCCATTGTGGAATGAATTCTAATTTGTCTTTTTAAAGAAAACAAACAAAACCCCCTACAGCAATGGCTAGAACTTCTTTCATGCACAAACCTTACCCCAGCAACTTCTTCAGAGGTGGCAGTTGCCTTAATATAAGGAGACACGTGCTGCATGCTCTGCTCCCGGTGCCTCTGGATTGCCGGGATATCGGCAGCCTGTCCAGCAGACACCCAGCTTCTCCTCCTCTGCTTCCAGTTCACTTCTGCTGACTCCTCTGTTTTCTCTTGTCATTTGAGAATCTCCTATTCAATGGAAACCTCCTTTAGAGACTAATTAAAAACAAACAAACTAGGTATTTTCTTTGAAACAAACAGGCTATAGAGAATTGCACTGTCTCATTAGTAATAAAGAGATGTCTGCCTTGTCAGCTTAGGTTTTTGCAGCTGATCTTAGTGTAGTTATAATATTTAATAACTGTATATATTAAAGATTGCTTTCTTGCTATTTTCCATGCTGCTTTTCTTTGCATACACCATTCCACACCCATGATTACTGCTGTTGTGGTGAGGTGATGAGCAAGTGCTTGACAAGTGCTGAAATGAATGCTTTCTCCTTGCTTATACTAATAGGGTAACACAGATTTTCATAGTCACGTTCTGAGTTCTTGTTGATGCCATTTTGCTGGGTGCTGTAGATGCACAGGACTTGCAGATAGGGTGGGTATAGATGGCTGTCTAGATGTGGAACAGAACCAGAGATTTCTTTGCCATGTGTCCAAGTATCTCTCTTTTTTTTTTTTTTTTCTTTTTAATCAGGGAGGCTCTTTAAATTTTGTTTTACACTAACCTGTGACAAAATAAAAAATTGCTCTGACTGATGTTGCACAAGACTATGCAGGGGGACTCTGCTCAGGTTTCCTGTATTGCAAATAACCTGCTTTACTTCCATTATCTCTACTCCAAGAGTGCAGCTCTTTGTAACAGCGAGGCAAGAGGAGAGCTGCAGTGTGTGTGGAGGGCTTCACAAAACAAGTCACCAGTTTTTTGTTCATTACAATCTTTCTGTTTGCACAATTTGCAGTGCATTCCTTTCCCCTGGCCATTAGTCTAAAATTACTTGTTCCTTTTTACAACGTGCCACTTGTGTTTGATTCTTATGATTATAAAACACTTAGAGCCATTCTGAAAAAGAATTTTATCAATTCTTTGTTTCAGCTGCTGAGATGTTATTGCTGTGTGCCAGATAGTAATTCTTAGTAGTAAGAAAATCTGCACGAGGGAGAGAAGGATTCATATCTAGTAAAAAGTAATTAAAATAAGTAGAAAATGTCAGTTTTTGAGGGAGGATAAATTTTTGAAGCTGTGTTAAGTCTGTGCTGGTTTGCTGGGTTCCTGAAATACTGGTCACAGAGTAAAAAATGAAGTGGCATCTTTTACTCTATCTAAATTATTCATCATACTTGAAATGAAAATGCACTGCAAAAAGTTTGAGAGACACTTAGGAATAAGCTTTAGTCAATAATAGTTTGGTAATAAACTTGGAGAAATCCTTAAGAAGAAGCAAAATGGGCCATAAATTTCTCGTTACCAGTCAGAACCAAGATCCCCGTGCTGCAGGGTTGAACACACTGGACCAGCAGTGAAAACACAAGAATACTAGACATTACCAGCTAAGTAAATAGAAATAGAAAAAAATATTTATGCCACTGTCCTTATATACAAGGAAAAAACTGGTGTGTAATTACGACAGAGCATCTCCAAATTTAGCAAATACATTCTATAATGTTACTCTCTGGAGTTTTCTGATTTCTTTCGCATGAAAGCCTGAGCCAACTTTTCTGTGATGAAATACCTTCCTGTTATTTCTCCTTTCCTCATCAGTTCTTCAAGTTTTTGCTTTAAACATGTACCTTCTGCATTTTTATTTGTATTTAATTTTGGAAGCTACTTGGAACAATAGCTTTTATATGAGGGGCTGTTTGATGCAGTGTGCTTTTTTATGCCAAATGGCATTATTCATTCTCTGCTTTCATACTGACAACCTTCTACAGGCAAAGATGTATTCAAGATGGAAAATGTCTCGGAGACATTAAATGAAAGAATAAAGTTGAGCAAGTTTAACTCATACAGGTAAAGAAATATCTGTTCCTGCCTGTGGCGTTTTATGCACACTGGTAATTCCACTGGAGTTTACATATAAAAACCTTTATCTGCTTCTTATCTCAAATACAAAAGGAGTCAATCTGGCATGCTTTAATTTGATGCATTATTACAATTAAAAATCCTGGCAAGTTTTTAAATCTGGCAAAGCACCATTCTTCAGGTTCGGAAAAGAATGTTTTCCTCTCAACTTTTGGGTTTTAACCAATAAATCTGAAAGATGCAGGCTGGTTACACTGACTGACTGGAATATGCTGTGAGTGATGAAATAATGTACAAAGGTGTTGGTGTTAGGATGGACGAGGGAGGGAGATGTGATGGCAATTCAAGCAGTGCACTTACATCATCAGTGTTTTCTGCATTTTACAGGGGAGACCTGCTTGCTGTAAGCTTCCTTTTCTTCCAGCTGGTGTCAAACACTGAATATTAACCATATCTTTCTGGATTTAGGAGCATTGGCAAATAGGTCTCAAATTAAACGGCAGAATGAGGCATTCCTGGCAGCAGTGGCTGATTATTAATGTTGTGGATCTGCACAGGTACTTGGGGGAGATGCTCTTGCAGGGCTGGGTTGTGCTACAGGGAGGAGATAAGCCTGCCAGTCCTGAAGATTTTGATCACTGTGTCCAGCCTTGCAGCTTCCTGAGCTCTAGATCTTTGAATCTGCCTTTCAGCTCAGCCTGAGGAGGTGGTGCATATTATATTTCTCTGTACTAATACTGAACAAGTAACAGCCATTTTTCCTGTATCTGCTTGGATTCTAATTATCATTTTTGTTTCTTCTCCTTTTCAGTTTTCTAGAATAGCAGGAAAGAGGGGTTTTTTTCCCCCCCAACCAATAAGATGCATTCCTACAGCAATGTGGGCATAATTAAGGTCAGAGCTGGGTCTTGAAATATCTTCCTATCTTGGCCTCAGTCTGGAGATACCATTAATGAATGCTATATTTATGTTCTTGCACTAGAGAGGTGTTGACATTTAAATTTCTGTTTGGTTGGGGTTTTTCCCCCCTACATGACACAGNGAGGTGTTGACATTTAAATTTCTGATTGGTAACAGACATGACACAAGAAGGTGAGGGGGGAGCTGCCTGTTGCACAGTGATGAGGTCCCCCCCTCTCAGTCATCTCTTCTGGAGGCCAAACACCATTTGGAGCTGGGGTGGGTGGGCTTGCAGTGACTCTCGGCCAGGACACCCAGGACCCCAGCACATTCAGTGGGTGTCACAGATGTAAAAATGGCCACAGAGGGGAACAGAGCTTCCCAAGTGCTGCACGTGAGGTTGTTTTGCAAATTCTTCCAGGACTAGCACAGAACTTTGAAGGAGTACTTAAAAATCAGGTGAAGTAATGCGTGGGCCAACTGGTACTCACTGATTTTCAAACTGAATGAGGCCAAAAAAAGACAATTTGCAGCAGACTCTCGGCCACACTGCGCTGGGCTGAATGGCAAGTAGGTGGCAGCAGGACATACTGAAAGCAACGTGCCCCAAGGTGCTGGGACCTGGCTGGGTCCCCCCTTTTATAAACAACTCTGCTGAGTGCCCAGCAAGGCCACAAGAGAACATTCTCGTGTTAGTGAGCTTCCAAGCATTCGTTACTTTATAGACTCACAGTAAAAACATTATTGTAGAAGCTAACATTTGGAGCTTTTCTATGGTGCAGTAGCTAGTAGAAAAGCCCCCATGTAGCTGAAAATCTAGGGGGGTCATCTGTCAATCTTTCTTGACAAATACTAGAGCTTACAAAAAGATCCACAGTGGATTAAAAAAGAAAAGTAGAGGCAAAGTGAAACTGCGTAGCTTTTTTTTTTGATCATGTGCACTACGGGGTTTATTGCAAACCTCTTGGACTTCAGCTACTCCTGCACTAAGGAGTCTGGGTATTTCAGTTTGAGATTGGGGCCAAGCAATGCTGCTTTGCCATGGGATACAGACATGCTCACAGTCCATCCAGTCAGTGTTTGTAACAGAAATGAAGTCCCAACTCGATGGCCCGGTCCTTTGTCTCTGGGTTTGATTTTAAACTTGTGATCTCTCTATGCTTTGTTATTCAATTGTGCAGTGTCTCAATATGTGTCAGGATTAATATTCATAAAGTGCTCCAGGCAAATTAATTATCCACATTTCCAAATTGTAATGTCTGACTTCTTTACCACCATTAACAAGAAGAATTGAGTACTCAAGATTTGACTCTCCTGAGCTCCTGCTTTGAAGTAACATGATGAACCCATTTACAAGTGGAAATACTAAGTTTCTGGCATACAAAGGCATATCCATGTAGTCACCTTTTTATTTTCTTATTCCCCTGGTATTACCCTTGTCCCTTTGAACCCTGTAAAATTCAGGCTGCTTGACCAAGATAATTGCTCTTGAACAGTGCTGTTTTATTAACATGCACATCAGCACTGCAATCCAGTCCTGCTGGGGCCTTGCTGCAGTGTATATGAGAGGTACACAGAGCACCAGAGAAAAGCCCTAAAAGAAGAATTCAGATGCCTGCCTGTCAGCCTGCTTTTTGGCTCTTTTCCTCCTTTTTTTTTTTTTTTTTTTTTCTATTGGGCACATATTAAAACTCTTCAGTTTACCAAGGAAATGTGAAGCCCTCAAGAGTATAAACTGGGGTCAAAGTAGACTCTTGCACCAAGATTGTAGAAAGGATTTTCTGTTCTGCAGATTTTCTCATCCATGCACATTAGAGAACAGATGTTTTTTCCTCTGCCATTGGCAAGGAAATCCACCCTGTTTAATTGTATCATTATCCTGTGACTCAGCAATAGCTGTGCTATTGTATCTCAGCATTCTGGTTGACATTGACTGCTTAATCTCCAGCTTAAAATTTTAGCAAGGATGGTAAGGTCAGCTCTTCTTAAATGGACAGCTATTTCTAACAAGTCTATCTCTCTTGATGGGGCACAAGAAAGAGATGGAGCAAGAAAAGAAGTTATTTTAATATAATTGTGAAGTTCTTTCTCAAGTTATATGTACCTTGAAAGAACTTCTCATTACAGACTTTCGATAAGAGCTGCAGTCTGGAAGAATGAGCACAGACTTCTTCTTTGTTGTTCTTTCAGATAACATCAGTCTGCAGTATTAAATAATCATATATCAGTGTATACATATATTGTCAGCATGATAAATAAATTTTAAAAAGCACAGATTTAAGAGATGTAATCAGGGTCACAATCAGGAGCACCAAGAAGCCTTTATTTGTCAGTGTTCAGACCATGGAGAAACCTGCTCTGGCATTTGCTGCAGGATCTCTCATGCAGATCGTACTCAAATGAAAGGACTGATGAGTTCAACCAGGGTAAGAGTATCAGCCTTACAACGAATAATGGCAATGAAACAGTATCCTAACATTGTTCTTTCATTCCATTTTGACCTTTGGCTCAAAATGACAGCAGATCTTACACACTCAGCTGGAAGCAGCAGAAATTTTAAGTGTAGGTGAGAGGTTTTTTTTTTTTTTTTTAATTAGGGACTAGTAAAATATTTAAATCTGTGATTTGAACCTTTAAAAGTTTATACAAGCTCAATTAAAAGTTTGATAACAATTCAGAGCTGAAATTTTGGTCTGGTTCTTTTATCAGAGGAACTGCCTTACCTGTCTGTCGTTTTTTTTTTTTTTTAATACTGCACAGTGGAATTTAGTGAAAATTGCTTCAGGAATTTTATCAGAAGTATTACACCTCAGTATGGATACTCTTGCTTTCTGTTAGTGTAGTATACCTCCAAGGTTTTCTCTGTAATCAAATGTGTTAAAAGTGTTTTGACCAATTTTATGACTAAGAATTGTGCAATACACAGAGATACCCGGAAAAATCAAAGCAAGTGTAAATTAAGATTTAAAAAAAAAGGCATTACTATGTTCCCCACCCCCAGAAAGTGAACAAAACCTATTTTATGGAGGGACCAGCATGAACTGAGTGCCTAGAGAAAGGCAAAGCTTTACATGGTACTTGTAAAGTTCAAGGCTACTTTGAAGACTGAAATTTCTTTGATCCTGTTGGTTTAGCAGGGAAAGCAGTAGGAGCATGCCGGGCTCTGGATAGGCAAAAAGATTTTGTGGATACCAGCAATACTTTTTAACACAAATTCACTGACTCACAACTAAAAGAAGTGCCAAAAGACATTTGAGTTAAAGTTTACATTTATTTTAAAAATTGGTAAAAATGCAGGCACCTAAGATTTAAGAGCAATTAGTGTTAGAGCTATTTCCCTTAGTCTAGTTCACTTTACTTAATCACAACTAGAAAGAATTACTGATTGTAGCACATTACAGTTTGCCAGCACAATACTTTCACTTTTGCTGAATCCCTTGCAGGCAGCAGTTTCGGTCTTTACTGCAAATATTTTATCCATTTCAGATCAGAACTCAGAAAGGATTTCCTAGTTGATTTATATCACCTCCTTAATACTTTATATAAGCTAGTATAAATTAGTTTTCTCCATATTTTGTCTGTGTGAATGTTATTCCAAAAATGTCTGTCTCTTTTTGACTGCTTCAAAACCTTCTAGTAATCTCATAACCAATGTGTGTTAATTTCTTTTTTTAGCTTGGAGGATCTTCTGTCTGTTACATGTTCTCTTCATTTTCCTTACCACAGTTTTATTTAAGAGTGGTACTGAACTGCCAGCCTGCAGCACTCTTTGCTTCTTTTTTTGCAACTGGTAGAAGAAATTTCAGGTCATAGTTTGAATTAACTTGATTTGAGGCTTTTCTATTATAGTATTCAAGATCATTGTATTTTTATGGCTTCATCCTTTAATACCACTTTTTTATTTAAGAATTTCCAGTTTTTTCATGGTACTTGTAATGCCCCTAACTTTGTGTGTAAATAGGTTGTCTAGATTTTGCCTGACCTGGTCACTGTGAAAGCTGAAAGGAAAACTATAGGCTAAAGTTGGTCCTGTAGCTGCTTTGATAATTCTCAGTAGCTCCAAAGCTAAGCCAGGTGGTACTTGCAGTATTTTGTCTCATGTTTCATTAGTGGAACCTGATCCACATTTCTGACCAAAAAACAAATAAATTGGGTTTTCCAATGAAGAGGTAAAGACTTCTGAAGGAGAGCAGACCTCAGAGGAAAAAAGACACAGTGAGTTGAGAATTTTATGTACTGGCCAAAGCCTGATAAAATGTCATTGATGTAAACACATCTGTGAGTCTCGCTCTGGGGCCAGTCTTTACAATTCTGGCTGTGGTATCCATGTAGAAGTCCTTGAATTTTTAATTCATTTTTTGATTATAAGACTTGTCAAAACAAAACACAGAGCTTTCTCAGGTCATGAGCAGTCAGTGTGTGCATATGGTGTAATCCCATCTGCAATGTGATATGCAGTGATCAGATTGTCATATGAACTGCAAATGATGAGTCCTCAGAAACTACATTCATGTACTGGAACGTTCTGATGATGCCTTTCATTATCTTCCTCCTTTAGATGAGCACTGTCTATAATTAACTATGAACATGGAAGTTCTGCTTGACCCAGGTCGTCGTCTGGGTTGGGAAAAAATATTTGAAATGTTACTCAAAATTCAACATTTCTTGTATCAAGATGGAAAACTATATATGTTAACAGTTCTTATTTGATTAGATATGCCTAATTGCTTCTTTAATTTGTGAAGCTATTACATAGAACAATTTAGTGTGGTGTACATAATATAGCTGCATAGGGTTAGGTAACAGGTGATGTTTTGTCCTTGATTTACAAAACGAATGCAATTTGAATCTTTCTGATCTTCTTTCTGTATTTGATATTTTGTATGAATAAACACTGAAATTTAAACCAGATGTCAGTCTAGAGTTAATCTGCACTTAGCTGTTGGTTGTCTTATAATCACAGACTCTTCTCTTGTGCAATCACATCTTTATCACCTTTTTCCCTCCAAACTCCACTTTGACACAATATCTTCGATTCATAAAATGTGATAGTAGAATTCATTAGAGATATTCTGGATAATTAACAAATCACCTCCACAGATGGTTTGAAAATATACTTTTTATTGCTGTACAATATAAAAACATATTTCTTTTCACATTTAGCACTGTAGAGTAGAAGAGTAGTTGTTTTTAGCACATCCTGATGGTGCTCAAGCACAAAAAATTAACAAGAAGGCACAGTCCTGTTGTTAATCCTGATTTAGGATCCTGCTGATGGCACGTTTGTTGTGAATCGGTGATTTAGATCACTTAAAGAAGCACTGTCAGAAAGTATTAGCAGAAGTGGGCTTACTATGATGTTCTAAAAGTGCAACTTCTAACAAAGTTCAATGGAAAGGTTCACTCTCTTAACTGTAGAGCACAGTCATTTGAAAAGTGATTCAAAACTACCAAGGTACAAATTGTACTACATGGTTGTGTGACACTGATCACTCAGAAAAGATTTGTTGGTACAAGGTCTCTGCCTGGAGGAGTGACCCTGAGGGGTGTCCAGCTCCAGGGAAATCACTGCCCTGCAGTCACACTGCCCAGTGGGGAGGGTCCAAAAACACTCACCGAGGCTGTTGTGTTCATGGAATAAAGTGGTGGGCTCTTAGTCCAATTTTGCACACTGGGAAAGGTTGAGACTCCTTGTACTCGAAACTTTCTTTGTCCTTTTATAAATGAATCTTGCAAAAGCCATGTGCTGTTTGTGTGTTAATTGCATGATCATCTTCCAAGCTGAGATGTTTCTGCTCGGTGTGTCACTGCTCATTTATTGTTTTCAGAGAACAGATTGAACCTAGGAGTTCTTGGCCTGCCTGTTACTCAGGCCTCTATCTCCTTTGGAGCCTCTAACAAAATAACTCATTTGCTTAAAAGGGCAGGTGAATCTGTCAGGGATCTATAGGTCTCCCTAAACATAATATCTGCTATAAAACTCATATAATGAAGAAACTGGTGGAAATGATGGTCAGATTCCACTTGAATTAAATTTTGAGGGTTCTCACTTCACATGATTTACTGTTTACAGTGTAGGCCTATCTTGTTAGTGAGCTTTCATATGAGAAAATATATTCTACAGTAAATAGAATTTCAATTTATTCTTCAACTGGGTCAGTTCTTTGCTACAGGCAAAATTGGTTGATGTTCACTGCGTTGCTGTTGTACAGAGGAAACTGCAGGTTATTACAACTTGTCATATAGGCCTTTGACAGTGACCAGAACTTCATGCCTTATGATTTTGTAACCTACTAGTAAATAACTAAAAGTAGCTTCTTATTGGGTCATAAATTATCATCAAAGAAGGAACTTGTGATACTCTTGAGAAACAGGCAGGGAAATCTTCACAGTCAAGTTCCTAAGCAGAAAATAGCTTACTCCTGGATAAGGAAAAGTAACATGAGAAAAGGAGAAGATTGAAGAAACTCTTTGTTAATCTGGGCTGGATAGAGAATGCAGGCAGAAAGAAATGCCTATTTTTATCTGTGAGTCTGGGTCAAGTGTAGAAGAGAAATTTAAGGCTTATAAAATTAATATTCAAACATGGCATAAATGCAGGGGAAGTATTGCATGGATCACAGCACATGCCTGTACTCATTTGTAGGAAGGTGCTAAGATTTCAAGATCTCTTGCTTTTAGAACAGTAGGTCTTCCCCACTAGTGCTTTGAATTTTGTTCCACCAAATCACTCAGAGTATCTTATCCACAGAGCGGGACATTCAGTCTGGTGCAAGTACAAAACCCAGGTTTAAAGCAGTGATAATTTTGTGGTGGCAGGGGTGGAGAGATTGTCTTTTGACAAATCTGAATTTCACTAATGGAATTTGCATATGTAGTGATGTGTATGACATAAAGTTCTGAGCAGATTAAGAGGAGATGGTTTTTCCTTATGAGGGCAGTCAGATAACAATAAAGTGCCAGTAGCCTTGTCTGAGCTCAGAGCTGCCTCTGCTTTGAGGGGCTGTTTGGACTGGAGACCTCCTGAGAACTCTTCCAACCTGGTCCTGTGCAATTCAGATTAGGAAGAGGAATTTTTTAAACAGTAAATGAAGCTCATCTAAAGAAGAATTTATGAATTGTCATAGTGGATTATTTATTGTTGGATATTTTCAAATGAGGATTTGGCTTTCATCTAAAAACCCGTCTAGTTTACATAAAAATTTCATCAGGAAACTTTAGGGCCTTTTATAATGGGGTTAGGCTAATGTAAAATAATATTCTTTGTAACTCTGCAAATAATATTCTCATTGAATGTTTTTATTTGAGTGGCTTTTTATATCTTTGATTCTTGATTTTTCCAAAGACATTTCAGTCTTCATGTATTTTTATTATGTACAAAAAGCACATTAACATCTGCTATTTATTCTGTGTACAGTTTGATAGAGATTAGGGAACAACTCACATGGAAAATGCACAGAACTTTTGCTGAAGCCAGTTGAATACAAAGAATTCTCATTTGTGATTTGCTCTTGTGTATTTACATTTACTAAAATGAGAAATGAAAATGTGACTAGTGTGGTGTGAAAGTTAAGCAAAGGGTGTTTCAAACCAACCAATTAAGTTAAAGGACTTAAGGCATCTGCATGAAAGGACACCCTTCAGATTCAACAGGGATTTAAATATGGAATAAAGAACAATTCTTGCTTGGAAAGTAACTGGATAGAATTATGAAATGAACTAAAATCCTTGGAAACAAATTAAAATAAAGGTACAATTCGGACTAAGAGGTTAATGATGTAATAAAGATTAATTGAGGAAGATTATAATCTAGATATTAGAAAGCAGGATCTGGTGATACAGAACTTTTCTGGCCAAGGGGATTGATGTGGCAATGTGCTCTTAGTTTTGCCTCTATCTACAAAGTGGATGAGGCCTTTTTTCTGTCTTCCTTCTGTTACAGGATGGTGGTAAAAACAATCTAGAAAGCTGTGTTTTGTCAAACAATGGATATTTATGTGTAATGCCAGTGGTAGTGTAGAATGAGACAATGGTATGATGTCACAGTGTAATAATTGAGAGAAATTGGGAACAATTTCAGGGTTTCCAGAGGTACAGGGCCAACTTGCGAATTTCTTGCCACAGACCAAAAATAATCTTCCCATGGAGTAATGTGTGTTCCAAACCCATCCTCTGTGTTAGCAATACCTAAAAGTCATATTCATTTCATGTGGGACTGTCCAAGACCCTCAGTTTTGTAGTTGGTGTTTGGAACCCCATGAAGATGATCTGATGCTTCTCTTTAGAACTGCTCTCTGGAGAACAGAATGACTCCAGTTTAACTGCTGTGAATAACATTTGATTCAAGGCAGCCTTTAAAGTAAAAGTGAAAATGGATTTATTTTACTCCAGTGAAAAACTTACCAAAGCAGTTATGCTTAGAGACTGTGATGCAGAGGAATAAACAAATACTTAGAGCTTTATGGCAGCTTTTACTTTAAGATACTTTCTCAGTTCCCTTACATTACCTGATTGTCAAATTAAGCTAATTATAAATATATTTCACACAGCTCTTCTGGGCTTGGATCCACTTATTTCTAAAGTCCCATTCTTGAGCTTTTTAGCTACAAAATAGATTCCAACTTGTGATTAAATAGTCTCTTTTGTATTCCTTTTTCTGAGCTGTCTTTCTATTTAATACAGACTCACTCTTAGGTCCCTACTGACAGCCACGATTCAATGGCACCCTGAATTTATGTCCTTCCTGTTGGGTTCTGTCTGGTACAGCTTTCCTGTTGTCATACATTGGGTTCATATCTAAATAATCTGTAAACAAAACTACTTGCACGATGAAAATACATATCTTTGCTTGGAAAGGTTGACTTGGATACCATTTGTATCACATCTGGGTGTATGACAGTTAATGTACATATAGGATTTAGGAAAAGGTTGACTTAAAACCTGTTTTACTGTAGCAAGATATAATCAAGCATGCATGTAATTTCAAGATATTCACAGGCACTAGCCATATTAGCAGACTAGCTCATTTGAGGATGTCAAAGTATTAGTTATATTGCTTGCTGAGTCCAGGGCCATGGTAAGGAATTACTGTTGCATAATTTTGGTAGTTTTATCACTAAAACAAAAGAGCTGGTGCTTTTTCATTGTATGGGAAACAAGTCAAGAAAAAATGGTGCTTTGTCACATAGTATTATCAAGAATAATTAATGTTTGCAAACATGTGGGCATGTTTGATTGGAAGTTGCAAAGGGAATAAAAAATGAACATATGCTGTTTCCACTGTTAACAGTTAACACATAATGTGGTAGTGGTTGTGAAAGACCTGGCCTATTTGGCTGCATTGACTAAGGAAGGAAAATACCTTAAATTGGGATGATTCTTCAGTACTGTCCTTTCATTGGGAAGTCTGGTATTTTAAAGAAATTCAGTTTCATGTGACAGAACATTTTATTAGCAGCTAAAATATGAAAGGACTAAGCCAGCCTCTCCTTTGGACTAGAAAGCTGTACACACAGAATACTAATATATTCTGTCTTCTGCTTTGCACTGCTTGTTTTGGAGCTTGGAAAATTGTATGTTTGACTGGCAAATGAGGCATGAGAAGATTCAGTGAGCAAAAGATTAATGTGATCCAGTGTGGCTCAATGGAACGACCTGATCACAGTTTGAACACAAACAATTACCAAAATTACTATCATTGTATTACTTGTCTTCCAGCTTTGATAACAGGACAATATTACTTTCTTCTTTCTTCCAGAGAGTTCTCAAGATAGTTAAAAAGCTTTTATTTTGGCAGGACTTACTATTGCAGATTTATTATTGTAACTCTTAAGTATTTCAGAGTTAGAAACAGCGTGGCAGCATCCAAACCAATGTAAAATTTCCCTTTCTTTGTTCATAACCTGTAAAGAGATGTTTTGAAACCAGAAGAGAATCCAGCTGTATGATCTCAAAAGAGACTCTGCGGGTACCCTGCTTTATTTTACTGCATTTATTACACCAGGAGTCATTACCTAGGTCACAAAGCCATTGCTAAATATTAACCTCTTGCATTACCTCTATCATACTTACTCCTGCCCTGCTTATGAATGTCTATTACTTCTGACCAGACCCATTTCTTTTCTACAAATCATGGTGATATCTAGGAGGTTATTAAGGTTATATGCTTTTATTCAGAAAGTCAATTTCCATTTAGAGAGTATAACATTTATTGTTATAATACAAAGCAATTTATCTTTAAAGGGTGTCATGTGTCACTGTGAGCTTTCTGGCAAGTCTAATGCTGCCAGCTATAAAGAGTAAAAATTGCTCTGGTGGAAGAAACGGAATATTTCAGTATAGCAAACTTTAAACAAAGGTGCTCAGCAGATAGGAAAAATTCAGTGAAAACTAATTTTAATTAATATAGTAGAAATTTTGGACATATTTAGTAGATCAGTTTTGATCTGAGTTTTCTGGGATCATGTATTGTATAGAGGTTTTCTTTTGCTATATATCAAATTATATTTGCTACTCAGGTAGATAACAGTAAATTCTATAAATGAGACCAAAATCTTTAGCATAGCTTTAAAAATATTTCTTTCTTTCCCCGCTGCCCCCAAATTAGTTTGACCTAGTTCTCAAATCAGCTAGGAGAAAATATCATGTCATAGTTAGAAATTTTTAATCTACTAATTAAAGTCTACAGGGAATATATTTTAAGAAAAACATAAGTTGAATAATTTATTAGAATTGCTTAACATTTATTTCATTTGGAGCAGGATCTGAGGTCTACAGTGTGCATGTGGAGATTTTTCAGTTACTTCATATTCCACTTTTTTTTTTTTAATTTTAACTGAAAAGAGGATAGGCAGGAAAAAATGGACCTACATCCTTATTGGTACCTTGTCTTAAAAATGTCTGCAAGATATAAATGCCTCTCAGTTGGATACTCTCCAAGGGTGTCCTCTTTCTATTTCTTTTTTACATTTTACAGCACTGGACACTACAAAAGAGTAGGGAACAAAATAACCCTGTAATAGATAGGAAATTACTTATCATGTGTACTCTTTTTGTTATGCTTTTATCCCTAAAGCAGGAAAGAACTGAAGCCTTCAAACTCCTGTTTAAGAAAGTTTTTAAACTTCCTAGAATCCTAGACAGAATCTACCAGAAGATTTCTCAGACAGTTTTCAAAATATTGGCACTAATTCTGGAAGTTTTTAGAAAAGAATCTTGTAAGGTCTAGATAGATCTTTGATAAGTGGAAACATGTATTCATCAGGCAAATCTTATGCTATGCAATAAATAATCTGCATGAAGTGTGTTTGCTGTGGTTAGAAAGTTTGTCCCTCCCTTTCTTACACAGCCTTGTGGGAATATAAAACTTAGCAGACTCTGCAATTATGCTGACAGTAATGAAACTAAGAAAGTACCGCTCTCGTTTTCTTAGAATATTTTTACATTTTTGCTATTAAAATAAAAAAAGAGAAGAAAGCTTTCAAATGTGAATAAATTCAAAGGTCATATTCCATCCCACTGCCAAAAAACAAGTGCCCTTTTCTGATGTCTGTTGACTTTTAAGTTCTTGATATTTCTCTTGGCAAATTCCATTTTGAATTCAGTTTTCTTCACATAGCATAAGAAAACTGCACATGTTATGTGGCATAATGAAGCATTATTGTAGTTCTGACTTCTTATTACAGGCCTGAAAGTGAATTTAGCCAAGGCAAGCAGGCAGAAGTCATTATCATCTGATAGCTGCTAAAGGTCACCCATGACAGGGCCATAGGCATTCCTTTCATTAGAATAACACTGCAGTTAAACTAGAAACTACTTTATTTTAGTGCTTGAAAGAAGTATAAAATTCAAGTGCATAAAATTCAAGTGCATATAAAATTCAAGTGCAAGTTTCATATNCTACTTTATTTTAGTGCTTGAAAGGATTATAAAATTCAAGTGCATAATACCTTGAGGATAAGAAACAACTGTCCTTAGCTTGCAACTAAAACATCTTGATAAACTTCTGAGCTTCTCCAGCAAAATCCGAGATGTTCCTCTTTCTTCCCATATTCCATAGCTAAACCTTGTCTTCTCCTACCCCTTTCCTGCAGTCCAAGCCCCTGCTAAAATACCCTATCCTTGATAAACATCATCAGTTAATACTTAGCATGCTGTTACAGGGCACCTTTCTAAACTGTTGCAAATACTGTTGTTTTCATGCCAGACCTTGAAAGTGCTATACTTATATTTTTTGTTTTAAAAGTACTCCCAAAAAGCAGTTGACTCTCTCATGGAGTGTGGGAAACTGAGATGACCCCCCAGTGAGGATACAGAATTGATAATGATGGGATTTTAATTACACTGCAGCTACTGGCTCTCTGAATCTCCACTGACAATGAAATCGAGTCCTCACTGAGTAGGGTGAAGCTTCAGCTATTAAAATTTAATCACCACAATCTCTTTCCTTGTCTTTAAATGAAAATTGGTTTAATATTGATAACTTGAATTTTTATACTAAATTACTGGAAGTAGCACAGGTGGCCTGCCCTGCTTCTCCACTTCTCTTTTTTGGCCTTACTGAACTAAGGATGTCATGTTGGTTTGTCAGCATGTTGGCTAAAACATTGTGGCTTTTTTGGATAAAGACTTCCTCTGTAGCTAAGCCAGCAGTTGAAAGCCAATTAAACTATTTTCCTGTGCCTGGTTTTTCTTTTCCTTAATGATCTCACCTTTCTACTGTGGCTAGACCTATACTAACTAAAGGTATCTTTGATTCAGGGAGAATTGATACTTCATTATTCAGTTTGAGTTCTTCTGGGGAGAGGGAGTGTTCCAATGATTTGGGTTTTTTTCCCCTCACTATATATATCTCTCGATAGCTAGCTATCTATCTAGCTATCTATCTATCTATACATTAACAGATTTTATGTAAGCCGTATGCCTTATGAAAGAATAGACACATCTGTCTTGTCTAAATGGAAAAATCACAATTCTCCTTTTGAAAATGGGGATGACATCTTCTATGTCCCTCTTTCCTCCTCCCCACAACCCCACCATGTCCAAAACCATTTGCCAAATATTGGACTCGGGTTGTCAGAGCTATTAGAATAGTCACAAATAAGTTTTTCTAAGAAAGCACTTGTCTGATAGGTCTTAACTTTTGTTCATTTTCCACAGAAAATATTTCTTTTAAAAATGTGTAAGTCACCTTCTCTTAAGGTAGAGGTGATCTTGCTGTAAACTGTTTGCTCACAGCCTCCAAGTGCCTTTTCTATTCAGAGAAGCTTCATTGTGCAATAGCTGTAGTACAGAACACTAAGACAATATTTCAGTGTTATCAGACCTCTGACATTTCATTCTGGTTTTGCTTGCTAGACTTTTAAGTGTTATAATTGATGTGAGGAAAGAGAAAAGAAAGGTCTTAGGGGATGTTAAAATTCAGAAGAGGGAAACATAAGCACAGTGTAATAGAAAAGATTCCATTCTTTCAACATCTAGCTCTATGCTTGTGTGTTCAGAAAAAGTCCATGAGGATTTTATTTCTGTGATTCTACACAATCACGTACTAAATTTTATTTGTGCATTAAAACATGGGAATGGCAACCTGGAGTGTTTTGTTTTATAAGAAGAAAGGGAATCCAGAATGTTTTAAACTAAAATGCACAGTTTTGACAGGATGTCCACATGGTTTCACAGGAATACTGGGCAAGTAATATTTCAGATTAGATGAATTCTGTGGGATTCAACCAGCATGAGTGCTAAGAGGAATTATTCTTACTTGTCTTTTCATCCTGCAGCAATGATTGGACAATTTTGCCAGCAAAGCACAGTCTTTGCAGCATAGGCTGAACACAGAATATTCTGTTCAGCTGGGTCAATCTGACTTTTCTTCCTAGATCTGAACTAAAAAAAAAGATGGATTAATTTCTAACTACATATTTAACCTTTGGCAAAACGAAGATGGAATTGTCAAGTGGGCCATGTAAAGATCTTTACTGAAGGTTAATTGCCTGTGCTATATAACTTCCTGTTTTACTGTACCTTACATGGCTAACTTAAAATCTGAAAGGATTGATGAACAAGTATAATGGTTTGCACATCAGAGAGGCTTTTTCAGTTTCTCTTCATTTAGTGAGAACAATTAGGCTGAGTTGGTCTTCCCTGTGCTTGCTCTTTCCCAGTGGGGTTTGCCCAAGCAGTAACTGAAAACCTTCTGACATTTGCTCAGCCACGTGGAGAGCTAGAGCTGTGCCCAGAGTAATGTTCCTACAGATTTTCTCTGGAGATGTCATGGGGTAGCTGCAGGTCACTATAGTCTGTTGAGCATCCAAATGCAAAGAAGCTTCAAAAGGAGAGTTCTTTTAGCCTGCTTACCCAAGGTGTTACTTCTGCATGATGTCCACCTAATTAGGTCATCCCAGTGGGGTTACTGCTCTCTGTAGAAATGTGTTTAAATTGTCATGGGTGATTAATATCAGTAAAATCTCATGTAGCAATTCAGTTTCTCTGACTAAACTAATTACCATTCATCCCTGCTGCCAGAGAATCCAGTGTACCTATCACCCAGGGCTTCTTCCTTCCCACTCTGGGAGAGCTGAGTTTGTCAGACTCTCTGCCTGGTCCCAGGTTTGCTGCTGAGGTTTTGGTGTGCCCAGGCCCAGCCAAAGGCAAGGCTCACCATTTATGTGCAAACACACCATCACAATACAGCTGGACACACAGAAAGGGTATCTGCATAAACACACACTACATGAGTGGCTTAATCCTTGGGCCTACAGGCTGATAATCAGAGGAACACCCTTTTTCTGGATATCCTTGATCCTACTCAGTGTCCACATGAACTTGAACTTCCCTGGAGCTCCCACACCTGCACTCAGTGGGGTCTCCCTGGTGGGTGGTCCCTGCCCAGCTGCTGGTCACTTGCTCTTCAGACCCACTTCTCCCCATCACTGAGTGTACTCAGAGCTCTTGTGTTATTTCAGTTCTTTCTGGTTCTATTCTGATGTCTTTGTGCTCAGACAACCTTGATGCTCATAAATCCATTAGATGCCAAGACCATATGAATAAATAAGCTTTGGCAGGCTGTCATCTGGAAGAGACATGATTAGTTTTATTGCTTTTCTCTGGTTCTCACTGACTTTGACCTTGAGTTTGTGGGTGGTTTGGGATACTATTTTCTGAGTCTGTGACTGAAAACAGACGATATGGAGCTTAAGGTGAATTCAACCCAAATTTTATATTAGTTTATGTAACCAGTTCCCCAAACACTTAAGATTCCTAGGATTCTAGTTCATCCCAAAACGACAGTTTTAAAGGGGTTTATTCCACGTTTTGTTGTCCAGAAAATGCAACATGGTCGAGAAAATTCTCCTTGTTTTCCTTTCTCAGAGTTGTATTTGCCAAACAATTAATTTCTCTTTAACTTTGCATCCAGGTTTTGATGGTTGACAGAGAGGGATACTTGAAGGTAAAGCCCTGTATTACACGATCTCATATCATTATGAGTAAAAGACTGACATAACTGGGACTGTCAATAGCATAAATAGATTTGCACTGAACTTAAATTGGTGACATGGTTCAGGCGGAGAAGGAATATTTGCAGTTACAGAGAAGTTAGAATCACAACTCCTGAGGTAAGAAAGTATAAGGATGCTGGTGGAATACTCTCCCTAAATTGTGAATGTGAGAAAGAAGGGAGTAGATAACCAGGTGATGTTCTTGCTCTCACTTGCTTAACTGAGGAACACATAGTAATTAAACCCCCTTCATCTGTGGAACAAAACACTGTTTAGGCAGTCATATGTGCCTCTGGCAAATATTTGTAAATCATTATTCCTACGTATACAAGCACAGGAGCTACCTGTATAAACTTTTCTTTCATTGGGAGAATCCTATTAAAAACAAGTGTTGAGAGCCAGGTCCTCCAATCTGTTTGCTTTGCTTTCAGGAAGCTTGACTTTTTTATCCCCTCAGAGTTACCTCATTTAAAATGCTAATGGTATATTAAATGTGCTATGTTTAGTTCTCTTCAAGCTCAGCCCCATTAGTAGAACAGTATAAATTGCACAGAATGACCAATTAACTGGAACCAGAAGCATAACTGTGGCCATGGATAAACTCATGATTCCAAACAACACTTTCAGTGTATTCAGTCTTTCTGTAGATTGGTAAAAGTCTCTTAAAACACCTTTAGAAAGATCATTCACAGACACATTTTCCCTTGGCTTTGCAGTAGTCTTCAGGCAGAGCTTCCAGCCAAGAACTCTTGACCCCTGCTGCTGCTGTGATGGCACTTTTGAAAGCTGAGTTCAAGCCTTCGGTGTCTCTGGGTCCACTGAAGTTAATTATGGGGAGCTACTGTGTGAAAATGAGAGTCTCCTTCCTTGTTTAGGCATAACATTTATTGGCCTCCGGGGACGAGGAAAGATCATGATGGCATATTCAGGTCACTTCTTTGACATAGCAGCTGTAAGCTTAACTTTTAAAAGTTTGACTTCAGCTGTGAGTTTTTATTGACAGTAATTGACAGTAGCTAAAAAATATGATTAAGTTCTCACCCTCTGCCAGCTTGTCTTCCTTAATTTATGCTTACTGAGATAAGTCGACAGCAGTTTAAATTCCAAAAAATGTGCTGGCTTGGAATATTGCACATGGTTCACTTAAAAGTGACCTAATTCGGAAAGACTTTGTAATAATTTTTTGTGCAATGCTAATATCCTTTCTACTGTCTCAAATTGTTTTGCAGAGATTTGTTTTTGTAGAGAGAAGTTATAAATATCTGTATATTTGCATCTAGTTCTATATTATGATCTATATTATGATCATCAGATTCTGCTACTAAAACTGTAAAATTCCTAAAAAAAAAAAATAAAAAAACCGAAGACAACAACAACAAAAAAATCAACTCCAAACCAGACATATTTAGGTAAGTTAAGTCCATTTTACACTGCAAAACTTCATAAAACCAGCTCGTTACTTTTGAATAAACGATTCAGATTCCCTACTAGTCTGCATCTGTGCCTCAGTCACTACAGTGGAAAATATATTGCAGGTCCCACATCCATGAAACTTGGTCCAATACTTTTTACAATAGATAATGTATTTGTAATTGTTTTTTCCATTTACAAGACTGCGAGAATGAGAAGAGCAAATACAAGTAGAAAAATGCAGCCCTGATCAATAGACTGCATACGTACAAATTGAAATGCACTAATTTCTGCAGGGCAGCCTTGAGTCATACAGCAGGTGTGGATTATAAACTGTCAGTGAGCAGTAAGTTCCTTTAAAAACAAGTGTATTCTGTACGGTGCATAAAAAGTACAGACTGTGAATGTGAGATGAATGAGAGAGCTGGGCGGAGAGAGAATGTGGAATAAACATATTTCTTATTGAATCTGCTTGATATATTGTTTCCTGTTACTTTGCCGGCTTCATTGTCTTGCTTTTCTTAGAGAGGCTGAGGGCAGGGAGGGAGAAGAAATTAGTTATTAAGTGGGAGCTGGCAGTTAAAAAGTGTGAGCCTTGGTGTTTTGAAAAGAATGGGAATTAGAGTGATGAAGGGACATTGCATGGAAAAACCAGTAATTCAAGCCTCCAGTGAAGGTCCAGGTTTGGCTCTCATCTATTTCAGATCAGCTGCCCATACCATACTACACTCTTTGTCAGAGGCTGAAAACGATTTTAGATAGAGGTTTTCATGGCTATAGGTGGAGCTAGCAATTAGGAACAAACAGTAAATTTTCAAAATCAAACAGGCTTTTTTCAGAGTTGGCTGCCTTGAAGTCCTGGGAAACAGGCTTTAGTCACAGTGCTTGAGAAGTTTCTTTCTAAAACTGGTAGGGTTGAATTCACATTTAGACCTGTAGCATTAATGATTCCTATTAAATGTTGAACAATTGCAGATTCTGGTAAAATAGGTGTAAGTGTTAATCCCCCAACTCAGACTGAGATGAAATAACTGAGCTGTTCAGAACACCAATGTCAAAATGTGAGGATAAATGAGGATCATGGATTAACCTAAACAGTTTTACAACAGGAGCTGGCACTGAACTGTGGGATACCACGGCTCTGATTGTAAGCAGCAGGTGTGGACAGAACTGCAGTCCACTGGCTCTTGCTATTTTGCCTGAACTTGATCTTCTGACTGCTGACATTTTTCATTCCTTATGTAACCACTCCATGTTTTATCACAGTGAACAGGCCTCAGCTCATAGACTGGTGTTCCTCTTTTTTCTTCTTTCTCTTCAAGCTCCCAAAGGTACTATCTTTGATTCAGTTAGACTCAAAGGAAATGTGATCTTTGGAAAAGAGCAAGCTCACCTTCCTGCAGCCTGAGCAGCACCTCCATTCAATTCTTAAGCCCTTCCTTATGGTGACAGTTCTTTGTGTCACACTTCTTATCTATGTATTCCATTACTTAGCTGCCAAGGGATTTGCATCATTTAAAAGAAAAACAATACAAATCTCAAAGCTTCTTTAAGACTATTGTGGCTTATCAATTATGTTCAGTTACTGTGTTCTAATTCTAAAGACAGGTCTCCTACTCGTCTGTAATTCACTGCTTTCCATAATTAATAGTTTTGGTTATCATATTATTCCTCTGAAAACTGTTTAGTCATAAAATATTCATAATTATAACGTTGGTGCTATGATTAAAGTCACGTTAATGCTTCTATTAATAAAACCTTCAATTGCAAGTGGTAAAGTTTATATTTAGCTAGAATTTGTCATAACAAGATACAGACACAGACTGTTTTGCACAATGAAAAATGTTTTATATTAAAAGATGCTGCCAAGTATTTTTTATGATTTATCTGTATCCTATAACCATGTCAGTGAGATATTGAGGAGCAGAAAGTAGAATTAAATAGCTTTTCTTATTAAAAGAATATTGTGTTTGCCTTTGAAAACACAGTTTTGGAGGCTTAATCTTGGTATTCATTCTGGTCTTGGAAAATCTTTCTGTTTTGACCGTGAGAGTGGCAAATTTCATGCAGTTCTGGGCTCTGAAATCTATAGATAATTGCTTTATCAAATGTCATGGTCATGTCTTCAGAAGCTGTTTCTGGATTGGATTACGCCAACGCTTTTTTCCAGTTCTGTAACATAAAGTGTAAAGTCACTGCTGCTGTCCTGACTTTCTGCTGCTCCTTGCCCTTCAGGGCTGGGATCCCACACTTCATGTGATGAAGGAATAGACACATTAGACAGGAATAGACACATAGCCAGGAAGAATCTTTCTTATCGAGTTTGGGTTTGTTTTTTTTTTATTTGCTGATTAAATCTGTTTTCCTTTGAATTACTTCTGAATAATTTCTTTTATTTCATACCAGTCTGTGGTATTAGATCAAATAATGGCTTGACAGACTTTAGTACCATATATTTCTTGATTTACTTCTGATAACCCCTATTTGTTTTTCTGTTTCTTTGTCAGTGGCAGCTTTGTCAATGGTTTGAAATGTTTGCATACAGAATGGTTCATCCTGTGCTGCCTGCTCAGCCTCACACAGGTCTCTGTGATATCTGGGTCTTTCCATACATTAGAGAGAGCTGCAAAATTTCATATGCAAGTTAAATTAAATCTGAATGAAGCTGTGATTTTATTTGATGTATCATGTTGAAACAAATCAGAATACAATGGAGTAGTTGGCTGCATGCAGATTCCTGCATGTGCATGGACCCTTTCTTAGTCTACTTGTACAGACACAGAATCACCTATGAGGTCAGTTCAGAGGAAGTTCAATTTTCCTTATAGGCCATGAATATATAAACACATAAGCAGGAGTCATATATGAGATGTTCTCCAAAAAATATATTAGGAACCAGAACTTAGACTTTTGATTCCATGGAATGGAGTCCACAACTGCTTTCTTCCCCTCTGGAGGGTTTCAGGCTGTTACTGCTATGTCTGTGCCTTGGTTTGGAAAACCCAGGGATGAGAAAGTGAAGAGGGCCATGCTGCCTCCAGCACTGTGACTTCTCATTGGACTGGGGTGAGATCTGGGCTCTGGGACATGAGCTCCCAGCTGTGACATCAGCTCCCAGCTGTGTCACTTGGCAAGAAGCTCGGGAACTGCTGCTCAGCAGGATGAACCCACCAGCAGAAGGTGACCAACAGCTGAAGGGAGTGACTCTGTCACCACCAAATAAATCTACTTCACATTGAGAGCTGGGAGAGCCACGTGACATTGCACAATATCAAAAAGGCCATGCAGAAATAACTTTTGTGGCCAGTGATAAAAAATGAGCATTTCAATAGCTTCTTTACTAGGAAAAAAGTAGAACATAAGCACTAAGCCATATCCCTTTTAAAATGTTGTGTTGAAAGTTTATTGGACTTGAAATGTCCCAGTGCTTTCCACACTTCTGCTTTCATCAATGGGGCCAGGTTCCTAAACTACTCGAGGTATTTTTTGACATGCCCAGATATTTATTGACATGCACTTATTCTGATGTTTTCCTTTTATGTAACAGTGAACCTGCAATATTAAAACAACAGACCCAGGTTTAAATGATGACATAATTATTGAAAAGCTGCGTTCTGACCAAACAGTGGCTACTGAAATGAATTTGTAAAATGATCATTATTATGAAATATTCTGAGGGTTACTCACTTTGATATGAGCAGTAGGAGCCTGGCTGATTGCTAGCAATTAATTAGTGCAACACCATATGTTAGCAGACACACAGCAGATGTGTGTGTGTGTGTACATGGCAGAACAGAGTAGAAAATTCTGCAGTTGGAGTTAATGCAAGAGAAAAGGCTAATTTAAGGCAGAATTCAAAAATAGCAACTTTGATTTGTTTTCAAGCAGCTTTCTGAACGCTTTAAATGTTTATATTTTTACTGTGGTTAGAGTTAGTTTACTTCTATTTGTGTGACTTCTGATGCTATCTTGTTACACAATAACTCAGACATCTTTTTTAATTTCCACTGACTGGAGGCACACATGCCAAAGCCTGTTGTGTCATACAGCAATTGTTCCATGTGTGTCTATCACTTACATTAAGAAACAAAATTGTCTTTGTAACCTAAGCACTAAAGCACTAAAATAGTGCTTATACTTTATGAACAACCCTTAGAGTATTGCAAAATCATTGGTTCAAATGAGACTGTTTTTCTTGCTGTGGTAAATGATTGTTAGTATGTTCCTTTAAACTTGATATACCTAATTCTCAAGCTGCTGATTATTATTATTATTATTATTTTATATCACCTCAGATACTGCCAAATCTGACTGGCTGAGATAGAAGAGTCACCCAGTGCCAAGGCAGATCTTGTACCAAGATCGAGTTTAAATAATAAAAGGCAATATCATTATCTTTCTAATTTAGAAACAGTCTGCATGAAGTGAGTTTTAAGATCCATGGGGCATGTGAATGATCACAGCTTGTGCATGGAGCTAATTGGTAGCCTTGCAATAGAAATTTATTTTTATTTTTTAAGAGTTAGAATTTTAGTTCTCATGGAAAATTTTACTGTGTTTTAGGGTGAGGTGCAGCCCCATGGAAGATGCAGTTCCCACAATTCTTGCCATTTTTGTATAAACCAGGCAACTGGAAATCACAAGAGCAGGCTTGAAACAGGGTCGAGAACAGTACCAAGAAAGGAAGTGGCTCATTTAAAGAACATTAATACCAGAACAGTACCTCATGTTCCCGAAATCTTATTCACCATTCCTCAAATCTTACTCAATAGCTTTTGATATACTAGGTGTTTTTACATCAGTAGATTTTTTAAATTTAAATAAGCAACAGAAAAATATATTGGAACTATGTGATTAGCATTTCATTTTCAGAAATGCCTTGCAAGAATTTCCTGTGCTTTGACCAGACAGAGTGATGCCACCTCAATCGATCTTTGGGAACATTATGCCTGAATGAGTATCCCTGGTGGTGTCATGTTATCTCACCACTCTGCAATCAATCTCTTCTCCCTTCTCCCTACCTGGCCATTCCTTTTTCTTCTGTAAGTGTCATCCAACTCCTTGTACACCCTCGGTTGCTTTTCTTGTCAGTTATATTGAAAAAAGCTTCTTGCATAAGTAGCAATATTTAAGAATAAGTAAAAAGATTATTGATCTGGCATATAGACAATTTAAAGGAATATAGGTTTTTTTAGTCCTTCTTAAAACCAGAAATCATACAATGGTTTCTTTTTCTTATTTTAAGTTATTTTCTGTCAAGGTCTTAGAACCTGAATCTTCAATTTTTTGGCTCTTCTTCAAGGTCATGCAACGTGTCTGTCTATTCTGTTCTTTCTCTGAGGGTTTTTTTGTCTTTTTTTATCAGTGGTTTGCTTCACCACTGGTGAAGCACCATCGAGGATTACCTGCTCTCCACTCTGGCAATGCTCTGGCTTCACTGAATGAGACACATTAGTGTTTGCTTTGTGAGTCTGAGGGGTGGGAGATCAGAACATAACCACTGCATCCTCGGAAAGCTGCTAGGAAGCCGCAATCAGAATCTTCATGCCAGTGTAAGAAGAGCAAGGATGCTGTGGATGGAAGGGTTTGTGGTCAGTAATGTGTATAAATGGTTAAAATGCCATAAGAATTAGGTGGGAAACAGATTATGCAGAACCATCCCCAAGAATAGAGAGCTGCCATCAGTTTGGTCACTTGATGAATGGAAATTTGAATGGAAGAGATGTGTGGTGTGGGGAGCCTTTAACAAGAATCTCATTTCAGAAGACTAATATGTGTTTGCCATGTCCTGTGGCACGCCAGTGGATCAGCTGGATGTGCTGCAATATGAGGCAAATACCAGCGGAGGTCATGGAAGCAGGAATAAAAGCATGGAAAAGGCTAATGGACTCAGAGAACAGTAACCTGTGGGGGTAGGAGGCAAGGGCTGCAGAGCAAATCAGTCACAGAGAGTGCAGGGTACCAAGAGGAACTCAGCAGCTCCCAGGCCTGTATCATATACTGCACTAATTGCAAACTTAATGAAAGTGTCACCTTCTCAGAGACAATCCAAGTAATAAATACAAGTTAGAAAGTGCCTCAAACTCCAGTGCAAAATTATCTGCTAATAAGGTGTAACTAAATCATCTAGTGGATGAAAGAATAATTGAGAAGATCTTTCAAAAATTAAATTCAAAAGCAAAGTACCATTCATCCCAATAAGAAATGTCAGGTTTTTAATAAAGACCAAATTGATATTCAAGGAAAAGCACTTGATGAAGGTAAATTAAATTTGTTTATTCAGGCTTCTCTTTGTAAAGTTTCAGCGTCTATGTATGTAAAATTTTCACGATCATATACACTAAAATTGTTTTCATTTGGTTATTAACTTATTGAAATTACTTCTTCTGGAGTTTGGGAAGGTTAAGTTTAATTAGGAAGCAATTACATCCTATTTAACTATCAAGAGAAACTTTCAGGAGTCTGATTTATGTCAATATATCAGACTGTATGCATTGTGCCATTATTTTTATCGTGCAAATAAAGATAGATTAAGAAGAAGAGATTTCAAGTCTACTTGTTGTTGCAAATAGTTTGACAGTGCTTTTACAAAAAAGATGGGTTTTTACTAAAGTAATGGAGCTCTAACCAGGAAATAGCAATCAAAGAGGAAGAAGGAAAAGCTTAACTGTACCTAGCTTTGTGGCCTCTCTTCCACTACATCAACAAAAACTATAAATCACTGGGATGTAAAAGTGGAATATTTTTCAATACCAAATGCAATACAGGGCAATTCTCCTAAAAGCCTTTCACATTTTAAATGGTACTTCAGTGATTTCTGTAAAATGAAGTCCAACTCCTTTAGAGAAAAATCTTTACTTTTAATGAATTTGCTATTGATCAACCTGAAAGAATTGAGCCAAACATTTAAACAATGGTCTCTATGTTTTTAAGGCCTCATTTCTGTATGCTTCTAGTTTGGGTAACATAATTTTCAGGTTCATTTACAAATGTAAAAAATTTTTTTTTTTGAGATTGCTCATCAGCTGAAAATGAGGACTTTGAGGTGTTGTCACATTTTGCCAGTGTTTCAGTTGCTGACAAAAATACTCCACTTTCATTTTTCAATAAGAAAAACTAAAAAATATGTATTTTTAGTGGAACTGAGGTTTTGAATAGGAAATCTGAGTCATTAGAAGGTCTTTAATTATACTATGATGAATTGGACTTGCTGTATTTTGCTGACATTGCACAGGAAGAGAGGACCTAGCACTTCTTTTCTATAGTCTTTTTTCAATATAACTGGTCAGGCAGAAATGAAAACATACCAGGACTGTAAAATGAGCAATGAAAATGATCCCTTGATAGCTATTGAAAATTCGTCCTCTACAATCTGTCTTGTTGTGATAAAGATGGCTTTAGGAGCAGAATCAGTTGTAAGACCTTTCAGAAAAATGACAGATTTCAGAGATAAATATGAATATCTGGAGGGTGGAGTAACTTTAAGTTAGAAAACTTAATTTCAAGCACTTCCTTTTCTTATCTGTGTAGGCAGGATTGGAGTGATGGCAGCTGTCATCAAGCTTGCATACTATAAGTGGCAATATGATCTTAAGAAAATTAGTATGTTTTGTGACTTCTAAGACTTCTTCTTGGGGAGTCTTTGATCCTAAGCTGTAATTGCAATTAATTACTTATAAAGCTATAAATTTTTAATTATTACTTTAAAAAAATAACTCAGTGCTTTTATAATGAGATTCAAGGTGATGTCTATTACAGCTTGCATAAAAATAATTCTGGGAAACTCAACCATATGACTGGAAAAATAACCTAGAAGATGTGCACTGATAAGATCCAAAATTAAACTTCAGGTATTGCTCTGATCAAAAATGAAGCTTGTCAGCTATTTTAGAGGCAAAGAAGCTGTCCATTAAAAGGGTGCTAAATTTAGCAGTGGTTTTATAGAGTAAATCACTTAGAGTGAGGGCAGCACCAAGAGTCTTTAGGGGCTTTGTCAGCTGCTCATGTTCTATGATCCTTTTTTTTACTCTTGCTTCACTTCCAAGTCATGCTTTATATCATGTATATCCATATCACCTGTATCAGAGACATTGTGAAGAAACCAGCTAATTCCACCTGAATGAATTTTTCTGTGAACATCTGTGTTAGGAAAAACAATGAAGCATGAGAAGTGTTGTCTGATAAACCTTGACATGAACAGTGATCACACTGCTGTGACTGGGATTATTTTCAGTATGTGTGGACTTTTTGATGTGTGATCCAAGAGTGCGCTCCCACTGCAGCATTAGTACAATTCAGTTTTGAAAAGACAGTCACTCAGAAGACAGAAATAATAGGAGCCCAGAATTTTTCATGCCAGTGCTTACAGGACTACACGCTCAGAATCTGAGCAGTTAATGGTGTTTGATGGCAGTGACGCATTGTAGCACTATTAGCATATGCCTTCTAGCTTTACCTATTTCCAGAGCAAGTAATGGGTAGCTCAGGCCAGTGTAACTTTGGTTTTTGATGGTATATTTCCTTGCATTTACAAGGAACCGTGTGTTCTCTTCCAGTGTGTCCTCAGGATATCTGCCCTTTTTCCCGTGCTCCAGCAGTATCTTATGCACTGCCATGGGTTCCATGCTCAGCTTCCTCCTGCCTGAATAATGTTGAGACAGCTGCCCCTGTGTCTCTGCCTGTGTGTCTGCCCTGGAGTGGTGTGTGTGCCCCAAACGGAAGGGAGCAAACAGTGTATGAGTGTGGGGACCTCTGTGGTGGCCTGTAAGGCCAGAGAGGAAAACCCTCCATCCCCTCCTGGGTGGCAGCAGCCGGGAGATCTCTCTGGTCAGGGGGAGCGGAGCGGCTCCTCCCAAGATCCTCTGTACCCTCATCACTGTGTCTGCACCTTTCGTTACTGCTGTCGGTTTTGTATCTCTCCTCCCCTTTTCTACCCTATCTGCCTCCCCTTCCAGAATGTTCTCCCTTCCCCGCTCTCCCATTGCTCCCGTTCCCGCCACTCCTTGGGGTTTTCCCTGCTGGGCCCTGTCCCTCACCCGCCCATGCACCCCCTGTGCCCTGGGACCAGCGGCCCTCGGGCTCTCCGCGCCCTCCTCGTCCCCTCACAAAACCCCACGGCCCTGCTGGGGCTTTGTCTTCTCCTCTGGGAGCCTTCACACCGAGTAAATTAAAGTTCTTCTGTGGAACCCCATGCGGGGACCCTCCCTCTGCTCCTTTATCGCAGCGGGGCCCTGCTCTCTGGGAAGGTTGTGGATTGCTAACCACAGTTAAAAACGCATCACAACATATCAGCAAAACTGGAAGTTTTCAGTTTTGAACAGGAGCAGATACCACAGAGGCAGGCAGTCATAAAGTGGGAGGCCAAACATCACCACTGAGACTCCCTGTTTTTTGTCATCTCTCAAGAAACCTCAGAGAGGTCACAGACAAATGCTCAACTAATTTCTTTGAAATAAACCGAAAGATGGACATATGAGGAGATGTCTAGAAATAAAAAATCTATTCAACAAATCTCTCTTAAAAGTTTTGACTCAAAGTACATTTCATGGACTAAAATATGTGGGTGAAAAGAAAAAATTAGTACCAGAGGCCTGTGACAGAACCTACTGAGACTTTGCAAGGATAGATTTCCATTACATCTTGTAATGTTTTGTGGATGTAAATTTGAACTGATAAACAATCTATTAAAATTTGGAATGTTGAGTCTCTCACTCAGAACAGGTGAAGTCAGATTAAGATTCAGCTTTGGTAGGTAACATTTATTAGTTTCAGGGGGACCTGTGAGTAGAAGCAGAAAAATAATTGGAATGGTGAAGGGAAGTTGCATCTATATAAAATGGAGGGTAAATTTCACAAACTGTAGGTTTTAATTTTCTCCAAAGAGTGTCTGAGAAAAGTGTTTTCCAAGGAATCAGTTAAAAGGCTATTTTTTCATTACTTGCTTGGGATTTCTTGGGGGGATGATGGCTAAAAATTCCCTATCAGTTTGTACTGCTTTGCACAAAGAATGTGAGCTCTCCTGCCTGCATGGTACCATACCCTCAGGGTAGGTTACTTCTTGTTATCTTATGAGGTGTATTCAACTAACTCTTTATATTAAGGTGGCAAAACAGAATAATTCTGAAGAAAAGACTGTTGTTAGCTTGAAATTTCCCCTCCCTTTCCAGTGCAACATTTAAAAATGGACCAAATTTTATCTATGTTAGTCAAAACCTTTATTGTGTTAGTGGCCAGAGTAGTTGGTGAGTTAGATGTTACTGGTGAAATGAGCTGTAGGAAGAAGCTCAGAGTACTCCATGACTTAAATTTAAACCATAAAAGCAAGTACAATAAATTAAAGCAAAAGAAAAAAAGGTCTGCATTAAAGTGGGATATGTAGCTTCATGTGGATATTCTTGGAGTTAAAAACCTCCACCTAAACAATATTCACATTAAGGTAATGTTTTTAAGGAGGTAAAAAAGTAGAAATGACGGAAAGCACAGAATGAGTCAGTGCTAGCCAATGGGAAAAGTGGAGGATCCACCCCAGAGGGGAATGAAATTGATTATGACTCAAGTGTCTGATACACTGAGCTTCTATTTAAGCTCTGATTTTAATAGGGAAAACAATGACAAGAAGTTGAGCGTTTAGGCTGCAGCCCAAAACCTACTGACCTTGACAAAACTATGCTTATTAATTTGAATGCATGTTGAATCAACCTCGTGATAAATAAACATAAGGCCCTAAAAAAAGAAGTGTGTATGAAATGTAGCCTGTCAGGCTGGTGATATGCAAATGAAGAGGACAGGACCTAGTTTATCAACTCACCATCTCTCTTTGGCACCCAATTACCATTTAGAGCCTTAGTTACCAGATACAATGAAGCAAATTTGTGCTTGACAAATGAATATTGATGAGGAAATGACTCATGTTTTTTAACAATTTATAATAAAGAGCATAAGGAGAGTGCCTGATTTCATAAAGGTATTACACAACCCTATGCCATGGAATTCCTGATGATAAACCTCTTAGACATAGAGGAAAACCACCACCTGCTCTTGAGAACTTCTAATGGCTTTCTCCTGTATTTTGACTAAAGTCAAAACTCTAAAATTTAGGTTTTTCCCAGTCATCCATTTTTCAGCTTTGCACAATTTCCGCTTGAAGAAAATAAAATAGAAAAATTAAATATGACACTTGAATTTAATAACAATGGAGCTTTTCTTTTGGTTGCTTTAAAGGCAAGTTGTATAGAAATCCTTTCTTCAACCTGAACACAGGACGTGGTGAACAAGCTCTCCATGTCAAAACCTCACCCTCTTTACACAAAAACTCCAACCTCTCTTTTGGATACAAAACTGTAACCAGTGAAGGGCACTGAATTCCCGTGTAGTGATTTATGACAAAATATGTCTATTAACCACCGGGGAATGAGGAACAGTGAGAAACTTGTAGTGAAATAAAAGGGACCGCTGTGTAGCTTTTGGGGTTTGGGTGTTTTTCCCCCAGTTACAATTAAAATTCTGTTTGCTATAATTGTAACACTGGTGGTGTTTGCAGTAACCTGATACAGTTATTTTTTTCTTACTGATCCTCTTTTTTCTTACTGATTGTCTTTTTTTCCTTTCTCAGCAAACTGATTTTAAACTGATTTTGCTAACCAAGCTACTGCTTAACAAATTCTTTTACTTTAACCAGCTAAAAGGAAGGGAAAATGAAATTATTTTTTATAGAATCAGAATATACCCCTAATTCTGTTTCCTTTAATCCATGAATATGAAAATCTTATTCCTGTTATTGACCATTAACTCAAATTTATAGGGAAAACCCCTGCAAGTGAACACTCGTCCATGAAGCAGGCTATTCCCCACCTGGCTCACAGTCAGGCACAACTTGAAAAAAGGCTGCTTTAACTTGGCCTCCTGTCAAATTTCTTGCTTTATCAACCATTGTAGATCTATCTCCAAAGCATATTTAGTTTGCAAAGGAAACTGGTGTTGAATCTCTCTCTGTGGGCATTTTAAACCCATTGCTTTGTTCTGTGTGCTAATGTTTTCTATTGGTAATGACAATCATTAATGTTCTATGAAGTGCTGCATTTATTTGCTTAATGCTATTCCAAATCTTTTCTAAGCAGCCCTGAACCAAGCATGGCTGGCTGCCTGGAATGCTGACAAATATCACTGTTCATGGATGGCCAGCAGAGCAATGAGCTGTGCACCACCCTGTGTAGAACATACTGTATTTTCAAAAGGCATAAGAACAAATTTATTTCTCTTTCATGTGAATGCGGTTTTTTAACTGGCAATAGCAGAAATAGATTAATTGGTATGGCAAATACAAGCTACCTTTTGCTTGAGCTTTGGGCAGGGGCAGAGCAGAACACAGTGACTTGTTTTCTGACAGAAAACTCCTTTTGCACCTCATGAATTAGTCAGTCAGTTCAGGCTCACTGGTAATGCACCAGAATTTATAGGGGGTTGTGTTATATGCATTATACCTGCACTACAGCACCCATGGCTCAACCTGGAAATGGGGAAAACTGCTGCTTCACCACTCTTCTTCTTTGCTCATGTGAAAGTATTTATTTGCTTTTTCATTGGTTTGTTTGACTGTTTTTACAGTTGCAGCTCTAATTTGTACTTTACTGGGTAGTGATGGTGACTAATAGATATTTCATTAATATATTAGTTTCATGAATTTTCAGAAGTACCTGGGACTAAAAATGGGTAATGAAGTACATCATTTAAACTGAAGATATCCTCTGAGATGGTTAGTCATGGGAATTTCCTGTGTTTATCCTAAACAACTTATTGCTTAACAGCTGGAAATTAACATAAAATTTTATCTAAAGATTTTTTTTTTGGGGAAGAAAAAAAGAAAAAAGGTTAAAAGAAATTAAAAAAGAATCAAATTTGATGAGTTGATGTAGTTGGCATATACTGAAGTTTTGAGATCGGAATGGTTTGGGTTGCAAGGGACCTTTAGGATCACCTAGCTCCAAATCTGCCGTGGGCTGGGACACATTCCACTAGCTCAGGTTGTCCAACCCGTCCGTGAAAAATTGCAGGGATCTCAGTTTCAACAAACCAGACACAGAGCTTGATGCAGCTTCGAGCAGTCTTCTCCTTGAGAGTAGATCTTCCTAAAAAGCCAGAGGAGGTAACAAAAGGCACTGGCACGATCAGGCCAGAAGCCAATTTTGTCCACCAAGTAGTGATGCAGTAAAGCCCTGGGTTTGCCAGGGACAGAGGCCACTGAGCTGCACTCAGAGTTATTGGCTCAGGCTCAGAACCATGTGAGAGGGAGTACATGGCCCTTCACATGCTAAATTCCCCGACCTCTCAAAATGTCCAGCTTTAAACTAGCTTGCAGCATGTAATTTTTTTTAAAATAAAGTTTTATCGCTATTATTATTATTTTTAGAAACACTGTATTGACTTTGCTGCAGGCAGTAGGTAGCAGGATAACAGCACTGTGACTCAAGAAAGGATTGTTAGCATTCAGTCAGAGGAAATGACTGCTGTTAGCATTCAGCTGGAATAAATGATTACTGCCAAGAGACAGCTATACTGCAAGCTCTTCAGCTGTTCTGGTTCAGTGTTACTGCTTAGAGTTGAAGAGCCTTCCAAAATCCTGCATTCAGTCTTCCAGAAGAGTTATCAGAATATGAGATTTCTACTCTTCTTGGGGATGGAAGGGGCGAGGGGGGGAGTGTTGGGAAATAAGTCTGTGTTTAATGATTGGCATAAGGAAAAAGCTGTAGCAACTTCAGCAGCCTGAGAAACAGTCCATGCTCTAGATTGTTGCATTATAAAGCTGCTGTCACTTGCATGTTGATTACAGGAGAAAAAGGTGGTGAGAGGTTAAAGGAGAGGTATGTTTGCTTGTGAATTTTTGGATGTGATACCAAATGCAATTGGCCACCTACAGACAGAATTCATTAATACAGAATTTATTTAATGTTGGAACAGCAAGAATTTACTGAACATAATTCAGGAAAAAAATCCAGTCCATTTAACTCCTTTCACAGGAAATCTTTCTTTCAAAAGCTGCTATGAATTTAGGAAAAATGTAGGTCTCATAGTCATAGGACAGCAGGCTATTTCCAACAAAAAAAATTACAAGACAATAAATTAAAGCATGCTATCATGAAGCTAGAGAGTCACTTTGTGTTGTCTCATTTATTGGGAACGATGACTTTAAAAGATTCCAGTGAACATACAAAGTGCAATCACGTGGCCCTTTCGTCTTTAATCATGCAGGTAGAACGCACAGCCCTTTGCAAACTGAATTCTGGCCTCTCAAAATGTGCTCCTTCAGCTGAGCTTCCAGTGTAGGATTTAAGAAAAGGAAAGGCTGGACGAGGGCAGTGGCTATTCAGAGAGGCACTCTGCTGGAGGGGGGAGGATGGTTTTCGAGGAGAATGAACCTGACTTTTCCAGCAGTGTCCCCTGCCCAGACAGTGTCCATCTCCTGCCCGTGCCCTGGTGCTGCAGGACTGAGCCAGACCTGAGCTTTTCCCAGAGCTGGGGAGGGGGGTGCCACAGGAGCAGGGAATGCTCCCCGCAGCTGCAGGGGAACAGGGAGCTGAAACACTGCTGAAAGATCTTCATCTGTACTGCTGAAACCTCTTCATCTGCACTGCTGAAACCTCTTCATCTGTAACCATTCCCCACCCAGGTCCTCTTTCTCCAGCTGGCTCTGAGCAGGCTGTGACCAAACACCTCAGCTGTGCAGAGCCCTGGGGAGAACTGCAGGTAGACTTCTTGGAACAGAAGTGTATTGGAAGATTATTTCAGGCTTGCAGGATGCAAGATAGGAGAGAATAATGCAGGAAATCTGTAATAATGCAGTATATAAAAACGTCAATATATGGTTTGGTCTGACAAGAATCTGTCAAATTTGAGGATTTATGGTTACCTCTAAGTGGCATAATTATTCTTTTGAATTCTGCAAGAAAATAACAGTTAAATGGTGTACACGAAAAAATAACTTTGTGTACATGCTCATTTGAACTTCCTTACAAAATAAAATTATCCATGTTCCAGCTGTTGGTTTCACTGATATTTCCCATAATAATTTCCTATTTTTTTTCATAAAAGGAGTTTACTTTATTTGAGCTTAAAATTCTTCTCCAGCAAAAATGCCCTTTTTTTAACAATACAAAGGACATGTTAATGTAAAGAACATGTTAATGCATATGGCTTCTTTCTGAAGCTCTACAAGTACGAGAAGGCTGAACTTTTAGCTCTCATCTTGTGCCAGCTCAAAACCAGGTACAATATCTAGAAGAAAAGGTAATGGTTCAAAGGCCTTTGTGAATGTACAAAATATGTTACACAGTTCGTCTTTTTCCAGAAAAATACTTGCTGGTTATTCAGATTTAATTTTAGGCCACCAGAAACAATCCTTGTTTTCTTATCCTAACAGTTGAAGAAACCCCTATATTGGTGTGCTCTTCAATAGGTTTTGAACCCAGCAGTTGATATGCTGAGTATGTCCTAAGTTTATGAGGAAAAGAGGTACAGAATGGGAATGAGGAAAGGGTCAGGGGGAACACTGGAACACTGCTTGACAGAGTCAGCTATAGGTTGAAAATTTTTCTGCATCCTGAAGGCAAAACATCGTGTTTGTAATGCCTCAGAGACAGGAACTAAAGCAATGCACACAAAAGTAAGATCATGCATAGAGTAAGGGCTGTGCAGATCCTGGTGGTTTTATTAAACTCTTCAAATTCAAAAGCAGATTCTTGGCTCAAGGGAATGACTCTGTCAGGAAAGGCATTCGATGGAGGCTTGGATCCCTGTGATCCCTCTGAGAAGGGAGCCACACACTCACATTAAACACTTTTGGAGGATTCTAAAAGTATTTATTTTGCCCTGACAATGACAGACACTTCTTCCAGTATTTATTGTTTCCACTGCTATTACTGCTGTTGTGTTTACCTCTGGCTGATTGCTGCCTCCTAAACTGGCAAATATAGCTCAGTGTCTATAAATAGGTGCTTTTGATTGAAAAAATCAGGTCCTGAAAGCAGTCGTCTTCTGATGAGTGTTTTAAGTGGCAATCTGAGATCACATATCAGCACCTGCTGGTCGGAGATTTTTGTACTTTCTGATTCACTGTTTTAAGCAATAGTATTTCAATCAATATATATTTGAAAACATCTTAGTCTTTCATAAAGAAGAAACCCAGCCCCATGAAAATGCCTTTAAGGCAAATCTTAGGCAAATTTCAATACTTTTTGGCCTATTTTTCAGTGCACATTGCACAATAAGATATTACAAAGTCATCAGTGGTACATTCTTGTCTTTGAACTCATGAAAAAGGACTTTAATAATTGTCCAGAATTCTTTCCTTCCTAGGGTATTTCAGCAAATTCTTTTAACAAATATGCATGATCTTCATCTTTTACTTTAGAAATACTTTAGGCTGGATTGCAAAGTTAAATCACAGGCAGCTCAGTTTGTACTTTTGAGATGTACTGTAACAGCCTTGAATCAGTATTGACTTCATTTCTCACTGACTCATTGAAAAATGCATACTTTTGATGTCTTGGTTAATTCTGAAGAGTCCTAAGAATGAAGAAGAGAGGAAGGATAGCTCCTATTTCTAAGCTATAATTTCTTTCCTATGAGGCAAAACTTCATTACATTTGTTCCTCTCCTTTCACTCTAACCTTGACCTTTTCAACTAAGTATTTAATTCAGGATATTAATAATCTCACTATGTTCGCAGTTTATGACCTTTTTGTACAGTTTGTTACACAACTTCAGGAAAATTGACTTAAGGCTTTCTGAATACATAGTCCTCTGTGAGGAGCCTACAGTTTGTTTTTCAAGGAAGCACTCTGATATTCTGTGACAATTCCCCTCTACTGAACAAATTTGCAACTAGACCTTTCAACTCCTTTGTCTGTGCTTGCTTTCAAAGAAATTCAGATTTTCAGATGGAGGACTGGTGGCTTAACTTTACAGCTGTGTGTTTGTATCACTGGAAGCTCTTCAAAGAGCTAATAATGCACTGAAAAGTTTGTGAGTTTATGCAGGAAAGTGCGTTTAGGAAAAGGAATTTTTAAAATTACTATTTGATTTCTGAAGACCAGCTGGATTTTCTATTTTGAAGATGTCCACAATTTACAATATTTATTTGTTTTTAATTCATGAGATATTTGCAAATATTTCAGTTGTTTTATGATGCAATGACTGAAAAATGGGCATTCACTGACTCCCAATGTGCACAGCTTCAGGTGCACCTGAACCAGGTGTACTCATATCTGCCTGCCAATACTGAATATTTGAATAAGGGCATGAAAAGAAATTAGGTGCCCAAAATTCCTTCTTACAATATAGACTGCTGCTCCTTGTTCCCACTATATCCACAGAATTATCTCTCCTTTCAGGTAATTCCTAGGATGTGTTTATGACCTTCTTGTACAATTTGTCCTTAATTGCCTTTTATTCCTGTATTGATTGCTAAAAAATTATTGCCTATGGAATTTTTTGTTATGTTTGGTTTGCTTTTTTCATTATAAAAATCATAGAAAACCCCCACAAAACCACAGTTCAGGTGGGCATGAAAAACACACTGAGCATTCTTAATGCTTGGAGAAACTTTCTGTTGGAATCCAGGGGTCCATTAGTACGTGGGGTGTGACCAAGCTGGCACTGGCACTGCTGGGTGCAGTGGTTCAGTGATCGATCCTGCTTGGGACACAAACCCAGAGTGTGCTAAGATCACACTTGTGATGATGAATAGCAGAGCATAACTGATGAACTAGCAGATTTATTTCATCACTGTAAAAGGCATTTTAGAAAGCTTGCCAATTTCCATTTGCCCTGTTACAAAAATCCCACAGTTGTTTGATTTGGGATAGACTACACCGTGTCCTGTCAAATTTTGTTTCCGGGTCTGTAACCTTTATGGTTGCTTGTTACTTGTGGTGAAGTAAGACATTTGACATAAAGGGCACCCCAAAACTGAATGAATTTGACCTTAAAAATTACTAAATAGTATATGGATAACAACGTGGCTTCTGTGTGAAATTGTATACCCAATTAAGAGATTGACTGTATTTTTTTTATTTATATGTTTTCTATCATTTGTTGGTAGACAGATTTTTTTTGTCTGGAAGTTCTCAACAGAGAATAAGGTAAAGTCTGCTTGCAGATAAGGAGGAACACAAGTTGGAATGGCTACTGACTCACCTAAATAGTCAAATGCTGAGATGCAAAATTCACAGTACTTTCTGAAATGTAAACTTTGTATTGATGAGAAAATGTACCAGCAGTAACTGTGCTGTCCTGGTGTGGACAGCAAAATCTGTGAGTGACACTGCCCTGCTTTCTCCTGTGCACACCATGAAATAACTTGTAACAAGTCCCACAGCTTGTCTGTACATGCTTCACAGATATATATGGGTAGATGAGGCAAAAAAAAGTATAAAGCAAAATATTCAAAAATATCTCTCAGTTTTAAATGAGGAGATTATTTTGAATTCAAGATGAAATACAGTGGGCAGGAAACCTTCAACATTTTTATAAAGCATTTCCTCTTAATAATCATCTTGGACACAAACTTACTACAAGGAATATTCCATTAAGCAGAAAAACTGTAAGCTCCAAGTGAGATTTTTATAGTGACAAAGTTCAGTTCCATTACTGAGAAATTGAGAACTTGTCTCTACAATCAAATCAAAATGTGCTGACTGTAGCACTGGCCCCCAGATTTAGTGAAAGACTTTTAAAGAAAGTACATTAAAATAAGTTTTTAAGTAGTTTTCTTGTGTGCTAGTATAAGTTATGCCCAGGAATAGTCACACGTTTCAAGGTAGATGATTACATGTTATTTCTCAAGTGTGAATGGTTTTAATTTTAATTTGATTGTGAAGTGTTTGAATTTAGCCTGCTTATAACACAGATGAGGTTTACAAGTGAGATTTAAAGTCAGGTTACTTTCCAATTTGGGATGTCTGCGGCCACTGCACAAGGCATAGACTTAGACCAACTCCATTCCATCTGTACCATCACAGAATAAAGAATGATGGATGTATAAGGTAAATGAGAAGTGACATAAATATAATCTTTTAAGTTGTGTTCTTGTAAGGTGCTAGAGAAGAGAGTGAAGCTTTTGTTTCTTCATAGAAGATTAAAAGAAAAATAAAGCCTTAAATCTTGTGATGTCAAAAATAAACTACATCACTCTATAAGGCAGCTGAGTAAGAAAAGGTACATGTGATCTGGTAGTGAGAGCAGTTCTGTTAGGGAGTTAATTATATACAGGTATAGACAGATCCTTACTCTTTCAAAGAGAATGAACTGTATTTTATTTTAAAAATAAAATTATCTTACATTTTTCTAGAAAAAATTCTAAAAATTTTTTACAGAAGTAATGGTGTGGGACATAAATGGCTGCTAACTGCACAGTAGAGTTTCCATGTGACAGATATATTGCAAAATAGGCATGGTCCTGACCAAGCAGGATTTATGACTGTGAAGGTCAGCAAATGTTGTAATAGTTTCACTCTCATTTGAAGTTTATTGTGCTTATCTAGATTGCTCTGACTTCCACATGGATTATAAATGGTAGTGTACAGATGTTCTCACAAATTTTAATGCACATTCCCTCTTAAGTTATTTTAGTGTTGTTAATGGAGGTGTAAAGCTATTACAAGATCAGTATTGAAGAGTCCAGAATTTCCTTCCTCGTCAGTCCCAACACAGATTAAGAAGTTACTCTTTTTACAGACAGCAGGAAGACCAGGAGGATAAAACATGCATTGATTAGTTTGATCCTGTTTTATAATGTGTTTACAATTGATAGCTTTGTTGGCAACCAGGTTTTTCCCAGGCAACCACAGCCTCTAATTCAGTTGCCCCAAGCAGTTTAGTTAAAGAAAACCAACATCAAATAACTTATCTGATTAATTGATCTAAATGTGAATTTGCATATTCTTCTGAAAGGACCTGCAATGGCTGTTTCTAGAAGCAAGAAGCACCCAGATATTCTCAGGACATCACTGAAATCTGAGAATACAACTAATTTGCAAATCGTTAAATCATGAGATATTTTCCAGCCCCACAAAATTAATCTGGCGTGTCCAGATATTATCTGCTCATCTTCACAGTGGCTTTGTTATGCCCCCTCAGAAAGCAGCTAAGGAAGTGTAGGATACTCTGCTTTGCTTCTTTTGGCAAATTACTTTGTCTGCTGAAACTGTGTTCTGGCACCACTGCCCCTTCTGGACCAGAACCAGTGTGCATTATTGTACTGGCTTTGGCTGGGATGGAGTTAATTTTAACTGTGGTTTGGATTTGTGCTGAAAACTGTTGCTAGCACAAGAATGTTTTAGATACTGCTGAGCAGTGCTTGCACAGCATCAGGGCTTTTTCTCCTCTTTACCCATTGGATTTTCTCACTTTCACACTTCCAGTTGTCCCTCCTGTCCCACTGCAAGAGGTGAAGGAGTGGCTGTGCGGTCCTTGGTTGCTGGCTGGGGTTAAACTGTAATTCATTATGCAGGGAGCTGCACTGTGCAGGTCTTCCTTGGAATCCTGAGAGCTTTTCCGTGCCCTCCTACTGGCAGTGAGCAGAGGAGCTATGATGACATTCATCCTGGCCACAGGCACGTCATGCTGCAGCTTTTGGCAGCCAATTCTTCTTCGGCTCTCAGAGAGTCCCACTGTACTTAAATTACACACCTGAAAACAGAATCCAAACTTCTCAGGTGTAACCTGGCAGTCTGGTAAGCATAGAACACATTGACCTTCTTTTTTCCATTTGGAACATAGAAGAGGATGAATTTAAAGACAGAAATTGTTTTATGATTGTGGAAAATAAAGAAGCTTAACATCAGGACATACAGAAAAAGTGTTGGTCCTCCTGTAATTTCTCCAATATTTTTTACAAACAGGACAAGTAGGGGAGATATTCAAATACATGTGTTATTCTGCAAAATCTAGTAATTGCACAGTGTGTAGTAGTGCCTCAGTTATGGCACTGGGATGGAAATAGAGCTGTTTCCTATTATGCATCATCTAAAGAAAAACAAGCAAGAATTTCTGTACTTGTACTTGATATAACTTTTATAAACACAGGAAATAGATTCCTTTCATTTAGAAAAGGACTCCAAGACTCCAGATACTGAGCTAGTTATACAGATCAACTATTTTATTAAATAAATCATGTTGAATAAGCAGCATAAAACTAAACAACTTATACATCTTCACAAAGGCTGCTATGGCACAGCAGTCCAGAATCACCCTTACACTGCTCGAGTAAAGTAAGAATCATCATCACCTGGAACCTGCAGGGCTGCTCTTGCCTCGTGTGACTTAGCTCTTACCTGGCTCATTTTCTGACCATGCTCTACTCCTAAAATGGTCAAAGACAGCTTCAAGGACTAAGCAGTAGAACAATATTTGTTTGTAAAAAGTGTCTTTCAGAGGAAGGTTGTCTGTTATCTCAAAGGTTGACAGGATTTTAGTCTTACATTTTTATTCACAAGAAAACAGACTTCAGACGTCTTTAGCTGGCTTAAGGGCAAACTGTGTGGAAATTTACAGAGAGTAATGAAAATTGGAATGGTTGGAGCTACATGCCACTTTTAACAATGTTAACATTTCAAGTGTTTTCAATAAAAATAAACATTGGATCCCGCCCAGTATAGGGCAGATATCTCTTTAGTCACACAACTTTTTCTTGGTTCTTTTCTTATTTTATGAGAGATTGGTACCACATAGGTTCCACAAAATGCAATATTTAAGGCTTGTGATCCATAAATTGCAAGACAATTGTCATTTGAATTTTACTGATCTGTTTTCCAAGCACAACATTTCTTTGTGTGACAGAACAGTTGTTTGTCTGCTCCTAGTTAGCAACAGGAAAAATCTGCTTCTACTCAAAATTACAGTCTGAGTTGCTGGTCTGGTTATGGATCAGGAACCCTTGATTTGTCATTTTAAAAAAGCTGCAGCTCAGTAATGAAGTTGAGGAAAAAAAGGGAAAAAGTAGAAGAATAATTGTACAAGTAGGGTTCAACCTCTACTAGATGTTAAAGCAGGAATAATTATACATTTATATTTTTGAAAGAACTGTGCTTTTTCCCAGCATTCAGCAAATACTTTTCCCACTCTTCAGTAAAGCAGAGAGGAAGAAACACAGGTAGAAATAGTGAACTAGAAGTGATGGTACTAAGGAAGGATAAAGTGCCATAGACTACGATAATAAAAATTAAATGAAATAAATACTTTTCTAATATTATTTTCCCAGATGACACAGAAAAAAAGACAGGATTTTTAGCAATGCAGTAGTGCTTACTGAGTTACATGGGCTAGATCATTGCAAGGCAGCCCAGAAGTAAACACACACACAAAGAATATCCCAGGAGTCTTGATGTGAAGTGAATGCATAATATTAAGTAGATTTGGACAAAATCTGCTTATATATAAGAAGCATTAATCCATTATAAGTTTTCTATGCCAATTTTTATTGTATAAGGAACAGTACATGAAAACACCAGAATATTATGGTTTGATCTGATCAAAATGTCAGAAAAAGTTACAGAAAAATATTTTTATATCTTAATTTTTTGCATTCCATATCTGGTAACTAAAGGTTTATTGTGTTTTGGATCCTGCAGACATTATTTAGGGCAGTTTTTCCTGTAAGTCCTTAATACCAGAGCGAATGTATTTAACTGTAAAACAGTTCCAGAGAACATGCATTTTATTAAGATAATAGTAGCTAGACATGCCAGATACTTTAATGTTGTTATAAAATATTATTCAATAGTTTTATGATCTTGTAAGGTTTAAGCTAATGCTGCTCTACCAGGACCCTCATGTGTATGAAGGGAATTAGAAATTTAGCAACTTCACATCAGAGTAAATATTTGGTGAATGAAGAGGTTGCCTGTATTATTTCCATAATGGGTATCAGAAACAGTGGCAAAGCCCAGAATTTTCATATCACAGCACTGGAGATTATTCCCAAGCATCCATAGAGACTTGTTTCTTCCTCATTTTCAAAACCTGAGCTGAGTCATAAAGCAGAGACCATAAGGAAAGCAGTCAAGTGAAGAGAATAAATAGGACACAACGATGTGCAGTGAGAGTCCGTGGGGCTGCCTAGAGCTGGAGCTCAGGTGTCTGAGAAAACAAACTAAAAACCAAAACCCCAAACTGCATCCCAAAGAGGGTGCTGAGAGGGATTGGAATCTCTTATTAACATGTATAGATAGGAGAAATAAGAAATGTTACTATTTAAAAGTAACACTATGCTGCTTCTGCAAGCTAAGGTAGAAATCAGATCTGTGAGTATCCACAGGCAAGAAAACACTCATGAGTCAGTTGTTTTGGTGGGAAGCTGTTTCAATACAGCAAATGCATAAAACCCAGCAGCTATGAATAACAGGAAAGGGATTAAATCATATTACATGTTAGAATAATGCAACTCTATCTGGAATTAGGGATTATGCTCCTGTTATTATCTCAATTAGGAAAAAATTAAAATGCATTCTTAACTGGAATAGCTACACTAGCAGAAAAGTTAGCAGCTTCCCAGGAAGCTCCTATTTTTTAATGGTTTTTTTCCCTGTTTTTTTCCTACTTGGATTTATTCCAGTGACAGTGATGTATATTATAAATACCTAATTTTGTTTTATTTCATTTCATTAGGTTGTTTTATAGAAAAGACAGATACTTTTATATAGGGCCTTGTGAAGTAATGTCCTCAAATTCTTCAAATAACTAGGTTAGGTATATCAATTGTAGTGCAGTATTTGGAGATGAAGAACAACTGGAAAACTTGTTTTTGTCATTGGCCTGAAGGTAGCAGAGCAGGGGTGTGAAGGAAGAACTGAGAAAGCCACCCTAGCCCTGTCAGTAAGCTAAATAAATATTAAGAAACAAACTGTTGAATTTTAACCATTTTGTATTCCTGAATAAGGATAACTGAAAACTTACCTTGAAAGAGAAACAAACCCAGAAATACTTTCTCATATTTTAAATTTTTACATGCTGTTTCTTTTTTTCTGTTAACTTTTCTGTAATATTCAAGATAAGAAACTTACTGTATTCTCATTAAATTAAAAGGCTAAGCCAAAAGTCCACAGAAATGCATTTGCAATTGAAATGTAATTTGCTGCAAAGAGAATGCTCTGAGTTGAAGCAGTATTGGTTATTTATATGAATCACCTAATCAGATTTTTTTAAAAATTACATTGCATTACTTAGTTTATTAACACCTCATACATATTTTGAATATGAAGCATTTGTGACAGCTACTCCAAATGATATTCATGGACTCAGAATTGTCTGCTAAGGGGTAGGATTGAACATTTCAATTGATAAAGGGAACCACAGGCAGCCTGAGAATGAAAAGAGGAAAAAGTAACTGACTCTATAGTTCAAATCAGCTCTGCATCAATGGATGCAGATTCTGCATCACTGCCAATCTTTAGGAAAAATTAGACAAAAACCGTTTAACTTGAAGGAATACCTTCTTCCCTAACTTTTTTATTTTGTTATAACTCTAATGTTGATTTGTTCGTTGTCGTCATTGTTTTCGTCAGCCCCAATGAGAAGAAAGACATTGGAACATTTTCTCTTTGCTCTGCTTATGCTTAAACAATGAAATGCTTTTTCTGTTTGTGAAAGGAGGAATATTTCTATTCAACTTTAACAGAGGCTTGGTATCTGTCAGTAGAAATGCTCTAATATCAAACTATAACTTCACAAAAAGGGTTATGAAAGTATGTGTTTGTTCAAACAATAAAGTTTTAAATGCCTGCTATTGAACAGGTTCTATGTTGTACGAAGATGTAGGTGGTTTGAAAAGAGACAAATAGCCAAAAAAATTCCCAAAGACCCTCTCTCTGTGAAATGGATAGTGATATTTATGAGACAATGGGAAAAAGGATGTGTAGGCTTTGCTACTGACCCGTCTGCTGCCAGCCAGAGCCTTTCAGTGTGACAGGACTGCTCTGCCCTGGCAGCCACCTCCGCCTGTCCCTGCCCCGTCCAGCTCGGTCACCCTGGCACGAGCTGGGGACACGTGTGACGGCCCTGGCAGAAAGCTTTCTTCCACGGTAATGAAGTGGAACAGCTGGGGAAAATGCCTTTCTGAGGAGTTGTCTGGACTGAAAACAAGCCAGGCACATCAAAGGACCTAAATCCCTGACAAGGGGCTTGAAAAATAGGTCTGGGCACACAGAGGAACAAGAACCTGGCAAACATAGAAGGGAATGAAAGTCTATAGGATAATGTCCAGAAAAATGTTTGAGAATGGACACCTCTTTCTACAATTCTGGTACCACTTTACTGAAGGCTTCTCTTAGAGGGGTTTCAGTCAGCCATTCAGATATTTTCTGTCAACCATTCCTCCTACACAGCTGCCACTTTATTTATTTCTGGTTTGAATAATACTCTTAAAAAATACCTTTTGAGAATTAGATTGAGTTGTATAGTTTGTCACCTTCAAGAGAATAAAATCTTTTCATGTGTCAGGAAAAGTAATAAAGGATGAAGGGTTGGATTTGGAAGGCTGGCATATTTTTATTTGTTTTCTTAGGAGACTTAAAAACCAGAGCAGGTATAAGTGGGCAAGGAAACAGGTAGGAAGAGGTCCAGAGCAGCAAAGTATACTTTCTGAGAAGGTAGCACTAGTAAAATAATCAGAGGTCTTCTTGAGTTGAATTTAGTATAATTTTTTTGAGTAATGTCACAGCATTTTTGTCTATGAAAGCAGAAATAAGAAGCAATGCTTGAATTGAAGATACTCCATCTATACCAGTGTAATGAGGAAGACATCTAAATATTGCCTCCCTCCTCAGAGTCAAGCTTTAGGAATTACGTACTCCACATGACCTGGTTTTAAATCTGTTTCATTTGCTTGTGCTAGCTCTAGAGAATTTCAAAAACAAGCTAGAAAATTGACTTGCTATGTTTTTTGCAGTTGTTCTGTCTGTGGAGAAGCAAACAGGAAAACTCTCTTTCCTAGTCCACTATATTTTTTTTCAGCTTCCATTTAGATCTACAACCCCTTTTTTGTCAGCAGTGTGTAGTGTTTAGTTTGTTTGTGCTGATGTTTAAGGGCATTGTACTTTGTTTAGGCAACACGACTTGAACGCAATCTTCTGGCATTTAAAAACTCTTTTCATTAAATATCCTCATTGCTTCTTTTCTTTCCCCCCAAAACCGCACCCTATTCTTTTAACACAATTGTTTTTCAGCCATATCCATTACATTATAAAAGTATTTTAGGCAACTTTCCAGAGACCTTTTGGGTTTATTTGGCAGTGCTTATTAGTCATAATATCTCCAGCAGGTCCCTTTCTTCTGTCCTGCCTCAGGAATACTATTTAATACCTAACTGGTACTGGGCACTTGGCCCAAAACTGGTTTTGGTCACTTCTAGTGGTCTGAATTTCAAATCTGAAGGCAGTAGAAGCTCTGGTGCTCAGAAGCTATGAAAAAAAAATGAAGACAAAATTAGGTAACTCGAACATTGTTGTCTTGGTCTTTCATTTGCAAAAAGAATTTTAGTTTTGCCTCCAAAGAACCCTGCAGTGACTGATCTTCCTGGCTGTGCTCTGCTCTGCAGTGCGAGCTCCAGGCAGGTCCAGCAGAGCTGAAAATGCTCTCCTGCCTTTTCTTTCCCTGCTCTCCTGCCTTTTCTGTCCCTGCTCTCCTGCCTTTTCTGTCCCTGTCCTGCCTTTTCTGTCCCTGTCCTGCCTTTTCTGTCCCTGCCAGCCCAACGAGCTGTGATTTTCAGTCCCTCTCTAATGGATTCATACACAGTTAATTACAAAGGGCCATTTCCCTGGATTGCAGCCAGACTGTAAAGCTTTCTGAAAACCACTTCTCTCCAAGTATCTGAACTTCTTGCTCCCCAAAGGTGAGGACTGTGAACTTTGCTGCTCATCCACAGAGCAGATGGTGGCAGTGCCAGTTTCTGTAGGACCAGCTCACATGTGGAAGATCAGTCCTTTGGGGTGAAACCTTAATTAAGTGTCTTATGCTTTAGAGTCCTGCTTTTTCTAGTGATGGTGCTGATTTAGTCTCACTGCAAATTCAGATAAAGCTGCTGCCTGCAGCAGCACTTGCCAGGTTCCCTCCATGATCTTTCAGACATGCAGGAGTCAGACTCTGAGATTCAGCTAGATCTATTTTTTTCAAATTTCAGTGAAAACTAGCCCTCATGTTTGAAATATTTCCACTGTGTAAGGTAACTTTGGTCAGGCAGAAGTAATACTACAGAGATGTCTTGAGTCAGCAAAACACTGTCTGTAGTATGAATCAAGGAGAGTACATGGTTAAAACCCTTTTAAATATAGTTTTTGGCTTGAAAATGGTGAAAAAAATAATAATAGATTTGTATTCAATTGAATTTACTTTCATAAAATGACACTGCTTTGGAGAGAGAAAACTAAACTGGCTATTCCCAGACCATCAGGTGTTTCATAAACACCTGAAGTCTCTGCAGTGGGAACAAGCAATTTGCAGAGAGCCAGAAAACAGACTTTCCTCGGATAAGCTTTTCCCCACTGATGAGTGTAATCCTAGAGTAACCTTACGATCTTAGTGTAACTCAATGCTACTATCAAACTATGAATTATGAATTCTCAGTAGATCCATGTTTTGCACTTCTCCACTCTAAATCAGTCCCTGATATTTTGTTTTTTCCCAATTAATTAATAATTAGGAAACTCTGGGAGCAGAATGGATTACAAAAAGGTAATGAACGAGACCAGATGCTTTTCCTAAATTAATTCATGAATAAATTTGAGATAATTTTTTTCAAAAGAAAGAAAAAGATGTCCTATTTTTTTGGCTTAAGGAAACTAAAAAAGAGAGAAAAAAGAAAAATATCAACAGTTTTAAAATGAAACATTAAAAATTTTTCTTCAGAGGAAAATTTTACTTTTAGATTTGGGTTTTTCCATTAATGCTGTAATGCTTCAGAACAGATAAAAATATGTATACAAAATGTTTAATAGTCACACCTACTGGAGGTCTAAAGTTTCCCATTGCATAAAAGAACATACTCTACGTAGTTCATAGACAGAGACAATACTTATCGACATGTTATATTTGACTATCAATATAATTTGCACAATATCAGCCTGAATAATCATAGGAAAAAATTAGTCTTTGGGATTTGGACAAACTACTTAATTACAAAAATTGGAAAATGTTACCTCTTGGCTTTTAGACAGAAAACGTTGGTTTGCAGCTGCTCACCTTTTTTGCTGTGTGGCCACAGCCCACAAGTGCCAATGCTCTGCTGTATCTTCCAAGCCTCAAAGTGATTTTGAGAAGAAAACAGGTCAGGGATTTTGTCTGTTTTGCACCATTAGTGAGATGCTGCTGTGGTTCTGCTCTGACCTGGGGTGCACTCAGGGCTGCAGTGCCCTCTCAGCAGCTTTGGCACTGGGGAAGTGGGGACATTTGGGTTCCCTGCCCTGTGACAGACCTCTTCTAGGAGAGATGGAAGATGCTCACAGTTTGTGAGTGCATCAGCTGGGGTGCAAGGCTCTGTATCACATTGCCATTAAGATACTTCCTCTCCAGATCTGCACATTCAGACATTGAAGCCCTAATGCACTTTTATCCACAATAAAACCGCTCTTCTTCCCGCCCACAAAATTTGTTAGATTTCTGTGTGACTTGAAGAAAAGGGAAATGAACTTGCCTAGTTGATATAATTGTGAATAATTTTAGGACTTGCAATGTGTCATTCTTTATTCCATGAGTAGTCACAGCAAAAATTACAAGGGCTGCAGAATTTGTTGAAAAAACCTCATTTATTCAGAAGCATTTGCAGAAAATATTTACTGATCCTCTGTGAGGGATAGTGAGATTTTTCACATATTTTTAATTAAACTGAAATCTTCTATGTTTGCATAATAGCCTGCTTTGCTTGCTTGGTTGCATACTGGTTTTGCTCTTTTTAATTATTTCTGTTTCTTATGCAAGAATCTTTTTCACCTTCTCTTTGCTCTAAGCAGTTTGTTGTTGTTCACAGTTGTATTTGCACTGACAGTTTGCTTTGCTGTGTTTTCAGTGCATAAAGACCAAAACATACATTTCAGTCTCAATGACTTTCATTTTAGATTAGGAAAACTGAAATACAAAGTGAGAACAAATATAAAATCTTCATGAGAGAGAAAGCAAAGAATCTCTAAGATCTGCAGTTTAAAAAACTCTGTAAACCTTTCATCTTTAATCCTCTTATAATGCTGTCACTGGCTGACAGGCAGGTGGGGAGATTTTCCATTTTATGGCATAGAAAGGACAGATTTGTGATTAAGGCATAGGTTGGGCCTCAAAGGATTCTAGTTCAGTTTACATCTTTTGATACAAACTTTGTACGGGTGTCAGTTTAGACTGCACATTGCCTGCATCATTTTTTTTCCTTTTCTCTGTAAGGATAGCATTCCTCTATTTCGATGTCAAAGTATCAAAAATGTTGTCTTTTGCAGTGGAACTCTAAACTTTGCTGTAATCTGAAATTTGGGCCTCCAGTTGAGGGATGCGGTTGTGCACGTCCCTAATCCCTGTGGGAAGTCAGACGAACAGTGCATTCCGTGGGTCTCCATACACCCACCTGATGCTGAAGAATGAACAGAGAAATTCAATGTACCAAACAATGCATCTATTAGCAATGTGAAATTTGCATAGTACAAACGTTCAGCAAATTTCAGTGTTGGGATATGTTTATATTTCAGTGTATTGCTAACTCTGCACTACAAGCAAAAATGAATATTCATCCTTTTGCTGCTGCACAGACAGCAGTGGATATTTCAAGGGCAACTTCAGTAGAGTTTGAAATGCAAAACAACATTTTAAAACACTCTTATTGGAAGGTACTGCTTTTTACTCATTGTCTGATATAAAGACAGTATTTTGATGTTCACATTTAGTTGTGGGTTTTTGTCTCATCTTTTATGCTGTTCATCTCATCATGAAATCAGGTTCCTTTTCAGCTGAGAGTAACAACCCTTGTTTATTTTAACCTAAGTTTTGTGCACTGAGCAGCTGTGTGACCCCTCACATTATATTCAACCTTTTAGACTTACAGTATCGGTCAATCGAAGATTTCTATGCCAACAAAAGAAATGAATTTACAATGGCTTGGCAAGCAAAACATTTTTTTACCAACTAGTTAAAATAGAATGTTGTTTTCTAGTTGCACATTAGGAAACCTTAAATGGTTCCTTGAGAGCCATCTGACATCCTTTGCTTACAATTTTAATATTTACATACGTCTATACATCTCTGTGAGCTTGGGTGTAGTCAGAAAAATCCCTGACAAAATGTGACTCGTCACACCTAAGAGAAAAATGCAGATCTACAGAGCTAATTACAGATGGTTACTTTACTTTCAGGTGGGGATGCATTCATTGCTAGTTGTGACATAAGTCTCCAATGGGTCTGATTTTTGAATAATAAAGCATTCCAAATTAGTGGAAAAGAGAAGTGTGAACTTTAAGAATGTTAATTCTTAAAATGTATCTAGTGAGTTTTTAATTTATGGTTTCCATTATTTTACCATATTTTCAGGGATATAGTTCTTTTGAATGCTTTCTTTTTACTTTCATTTCCTATGTAATTATTTTAATTTTTTTTCTGAATAAGTAAAGTACTCCTTTTGTATTTTAACTCTTTGTAAATCACATTCCTCATAACTGGTAATAATTGCAGAACATCTTTAGAAACTGTTGCTGTTTAGGATAAAATACATTCTATTCTACTGTGGCATGAATGATTTTGATTAGCATTCTGATTAATATTTTCCCTGCTTCCTGTGAATTAAAACTAACTTTTTAAGATAGTAAGATTTTTATAACTAAAGCTAACTTCCTTTTCTGTTTCAAAATGTTCATTGAATACATTTTCTAGGCAACATCAGAATGTCAATCCATTCATTGGAACTGTAATAAGTGATTCAGATAGAATAAAATTATTTAATTGTACTAGTAATCAAAATGATGTAGGGATCTGGTGTACTTTTTATAAGAATGGTCATGATGGTCTTAGTCTACCAACATTAATTTACTAAATTACTATGGTCTTAATTTTTCTAAGATGTTTAGAAAGACAAATAGAGAACAGAAACTAAGCTGCCAATACTTGTCTCTTTCTTTACCTAGAAAAGTTTATTGCAAAGTCAATTTAGAGTTTTTATATTTTAAAACTTCCTCCCAAATACTACGTTTTAGTTCTATGGGTTTTTTGGTTTCATTGGATGACAGGGTAAAAGAAGGGCATCTTTGAAAAGGAGCATCATCTGCCCTTGTACTTTTCCTTTCCCCCATGTAAGAATTCAAGAGTACTGGGATCTCATTTCTTCTGTGCCTGCCTGCCAGGGAGGGTGGGAGGGAAGGTGGAAGGAGCAATAAGTGTACTTAGCATTTATTTGGCAAAATCCCCAGAAGAATTTTTTAGTTATCTCAGATGTACATGAGATGTGAACTTCAGCCTGTTTACATAATCAAAACCCGTGTGTCTGCATGAACTCAGCATTATTGGCTCTTCCCTTTTGTACAGGAAGGGAAAACATCCTCTGGAGACTAAAACGTGCATTCATGCAATGAGATTCTATTCGGCTTATCCCCCAGGACATATTACCATAGCAAATCTTATTTCAGGTTTGGGATGGATTTTATCCTTAAATTACCTGTTTTATCTTTAAATTCCTTGTAAAGGACAAAATCGCCAACAGAGAAAAAAAAAAAAAAAAAAAGAGGATCAGATTATTTTCAAATTTCAGAGATTTTGAACAGAGCCATCCAGTTCACTGTTTTACCAGACAGGCATCTTGTAGTTTTGTCCACATCTCAATAGCTCTAAACTATGCAATTACAGCAGAAATGTATCATTTACACTTGGGCAATATTTGGTCCCAACTGCTGATACCAATGCTAAAAGAAACAGTCAGAAGTGATGTAGAGAAAAGAATAAAAACTTAATGTTCTTAAAACTTATATGTAGAAACATCACTTTATGGTTAACTGGGGACCCCTGCCCCTAATTTAGCTGTGTCTTAAACCAGGTTTTCCCCTGATGGGGGAGTGTTCTAAAGAAACCTTCAGCACTCTCTGCTTTAAGGTAGTTTATTAAGTCTTATCAGAGAAGTAAAGTCAC
>VZRO01007446.1:118313-146702 GCA_013397915.1 Daphoenositta chrysoptera | reverse complement strand
GTTTTCTCCATGGATAAAGGTCAAAGACAGTGCTGTCCAGGGGGGTAGAACCCTTCAAAACAGGCAGGGAAATATTCTCTGCTTTCAGGGCTCCCACAGTTAACTATTACAAAATAGTAACACCAAAAAGCTAATAAATGTTCCTGTTTATCATTGAACCCTTCAAACTGTATCCCTTTTTCTGCGTTGTGCTTTCTCACGCTGCTCAGGAGCTGTGTCAGGTTTACAGCACTGGGCCAGAAGAGATGAGGGGAGGCACCAGCAGAACAGGGGCAATAATTCAGTCAGGCAGTGGGACCTGCACAGGCTGTGGCACACCCAGTTCCTTCATGGGCAGGTAAAAAGGCTCTTTAGAGGGTTTTGGAAGGAAGCCATGATTTTGGTTAAAAAAATATCAATTTCTTTGGGTTCTGTTCAGTCCTACTTTCAGATGTGTTTGGGACTCAGATTTGTTTCTTTGCATGCAAGTGCAGGGTATGAGGTCAACAACAGCTGGATGGAGGAACTGCCCCAGCTTTTCTTGAAAGTGAGTGCTCCAAAGGACAGAACAAGTTTCCAGTGCCTAAAAGTGTTGTTTCATTAAAACACAAACAGATTTACCAGAACAACATGACTCTTCAAATATAGGCAGTTCTGATCAGTTATGGGAGATCATGCAGAGCAGTTTGAAACAAATCCCTCCATGTGTACTAAGAGTTTGCAAGGTGGATTTTTTGGCACAATTTTGCTTTCTGTTGTACAGATTTTTGATAGATTTTTAGCTTGAGCTAACGTGTTTCCCATGTGACATTCTCTCCAGGTAACCACACATGAGGTGTTTTGGACCTGTCTGTGCAAATGCTCTGTAGGACCTGGAGGGGAGCAGAACAAATACAGTCACACTGCCTGGTGCTCACTCCCCTTTGTAACAAAGCCTGATTTAGGATGTTTCCACAGTAAACTTAGAAGTAAACAAATTATTTTAACAAATCACAATTAGAGGTGTACTTAAAATTATTTGTAGTTTGTTTTCATAAATTTCAGTTGTCTTTTCTTTTTCTTTTTGCTGTGGTTTGTTTGCATAACAATCTGTAGAAATAAAGGGGAAAAAACCCCTTTTATAACTACATGACCATTCCTTAAGCGGGTTTTGCTGTGGTTTCATTTTGTGGAGTGTTTTCATTTTTTAGGCTTATTTCTTCTATATGCCAAGTATTTGAGCTGAAGAACAAATGTTTCACCTTGAGTCAAACATAACATATAGTAAACTACCTTCTCTCATGCACATATAGTCTCTTCCTGTGATTCTTTGGTGCTGAGACTCTCCCAAGGGCCATCCAGGGTAGATTGGATATAATCATTTTCCAACAGAATAATTATAATTATTATATTACAGTATTATATACAGTATAATTTTCCAACAGAACTGCTGAAGACTCCTAAGAAATTGGCAAAGCTACTGGAATCAGCCAGAAATCTGAGGAAGTGTTACTTGAGGTTTGAAAGAATTAATGTCTGTTTTGGTGTGACCATTGTCTTTGCTTTCCATAAATACCAGAGGAGCTTCTGTAGGCAGCACCCTCGGGTGCTTGGGGCAGCAGGACAGGTCCTGCATGGGGTTTGGGTGGTTTGGGTGAGGTTTCTGCCACACCTGGGTGTTTTCAGGGTCTGCAGACCGTGCCAGTGGAGGCACTCTCTGAGCAATTCAGCACAGAGGGATGAGCTGGCATCAGCCCTCCTGAAAGCAAGTAAAATAAAGGTGAGCTTGAAGCTAGCAATTGGTCTGTCTTACCTATTTTTTCTTTCCTGGTATTGAGTCCATTAACTTTATGATTTCACTTGTAGCTTCTTTAGAAGTAATAGTTTTCAGATTGCAATAATTTTTCAGGGTTGAAATGGAATCACCAATTTAGGTGAAACTGTGGGGTGGTGATTTATGGGACAGAAGCTTTTGTGCAAGAAAGATCCAGAACTGCTAAATCAGCAGGAAGCTGTCAAATTCAGGTGAATGTAACTGAGGGCAAAGGAATTGGAAAGTGCACAAGGAAAGTGCTCTGCTCTATAAGAAATCTCACAGTGGCAGCAGATTAAAGAGTTGTGATATAAGTAGAACAAGAATGAGAAGCAGAAAAGCTTTTGAAATCAGAATAAGTTTGTGAGATTGTGGAATTGCTAAAACTAACTGTCTAGTCTTTCCCTTCTAGTCCTAAGGGAAACACTGAAATGAATTCCGAGAATTTATGGATATTCATTATTTTGTCTATACAAACATGTAGATTTCTTAAATTTTTTTTATCCTAGTAAAAACATGGTAAATTTTCATAGTTTTTTTTTTATTATTATTCTTTAATACAGCAAAGTATCCAGCCATGCTAAATACTTCCCAGCAGGTCTGTCTGACTTTCAAGCAGTTTATAGCCTGATTTGCTATATTTATAGACATCTTGTAAATATATTAGCTGTGTGGATGTCTCTGTGCTTGTGTCTCATTTTAGGAATGAAATGAGACATCTTGATTTGGAGCCTTTTTGGGGAAGGTTGGAGGCATTTTTTTGTGGGGTTTTGGGTTTTGTTCCTTTTTTTTTCTATGGGTAAGTTAAGATTAGGCTTCTCACAGCAAAATAACTGGATCTATAGTTAGGCTTATAGCATATACCTGAAAATTATAAAGAGAGTGATGGCTGAATAAATGTCATCAGATATAGGTTTAATATGCCAGTATTAAAAAGCGTGTTTCTGGTGGAAAGATTGATATTTCTAATATTTTTCATACTGGTTGAATTAAATCTATATTAATAGTTTCTTATTTTTTGCTTTCCCTTTTCTCATTTTGATAATCAATATGAATTTTATGTGAATCCAAATGAGAATGTCTTACCCAGTCTTCCATACTGTGGTTTGGTTTTTTTTTTTCCCACAAGAAAGACAACCTTTTTTAATACGTTGTTGAGAAGTAATTTGACATTCCTGGAATGAATTATTCAAATGTGTTTCCTGACTTGTAAGCAAGCTTTTAGTTCATGCCTGTTATTCAAGATCCTTTAAAGGTCGTGAGCTTTCTTTTACATATTCAACAGGTATGTTTTTCATTGTAAATCTTGACTTTAAAAAAAGCTCCACAGTAATGTGTAAGTACGAAGTCTAAATCTTTTAATCTACAGAATCCTTCTAAATAAGGAGGGGAAAGTGCACTGGCTTTTAATTTTTATAAATGGAACAATAGATCTCTCATGGGTATAATAAACTGATTTATCTGTGAAGCTTTTCATAAGATTTAATTAAATTCTCAGCAAAGCAACTGAAATTTTGTTTGAAAGACAACACTTGCTTTTTAAAATGTTATTTTGTCCCCTGGGCTATAATTAGTTTGCATTTAGATGGATTCTTTATATTTTACTTTTCTTCTTTTCTTCACTCTTCTTACTGGGTTCTGCCTTGGATGATCCCTTAGTTTAAAATAACAGGCTGTAGTCCCTCAGCTGCAGAAGCCCATGAACACACTTTATTTTTCATGAAGACCTCCTCTTGTAGCTATTCATTTCCAAATAACATGAACTTTCTGCCATGGCATCACTAAAATCTGACCCTTCACGCGTGTAGATGAACCCTGAATCCCAAAGGCACTCTATTAAAAGTTCAGAGAACTGCAACCTTCATTATTTTAGCCTTGAAAATTATTTGCTGTGGATCATTTTGCCTCTAATTTGCCTTCTTAGCTTGTTGATCTGTGCTGCCACTTTAGTCCATCAATGTACAAATTCTTTGGTTTGCTTGTCTAGTTCAGTTCTCAGCTGCAGCCTGGATAGAGCAGATCAGCTTAATATTGACTTCAGCCTCTGGGTCATGGCCAAGCCTCAGCTTCTCTCCTTAACTACCAAATTCTCCCTTTTTTTCTTTTTTCACATTGTCTTGCCTTTCCTCTGAAGCATGAGAAACACTTCAGCAAACCTGGAAAAGTCCATACTTTCCAATCCTTTTTTTTCATCTCATCTCTATCATGGTCCTACAAAACCCAGATTTAGTGGTAAGGCAGATAATCCAAAACTATATATTCCAAAATATTTCTGGTTGCATATAAAACAATGCTGTCCACTTAAATTTGTGCAGTTAACAGATTTGTCTTGTTCCTTTTCTGACCTTATTCACTTGCTTAATTATTTTATAAGTATACTGTTTTCTTTTTCTACATGTTTTATTACTGAAGGGCTTTGAGGGCACAGGTGGAAGGAGGTCTAAATATTTGGACCTCCAAAACTTGCTGCAATAGCTGTGTCATTGAAACTGACACACATTGTTATTGGGCCAGTCCAGCCAAGTTATAGGTTTATGTAACTGTGGGAAAATGAGGTAGAAATGAGGTAGAGTGGATTTAAAAAAAGACTCCTTGATTATTTTCCCCTTCTTGTGTGTGTGCATCTTTTGCATTTTTTTTTTTTTTTTATAGATGCTAAAATTATTCCCTATTGGCTTGGCAAAATATATTTTTTAGGGCTGGGTAACATAAAAATGGAAGAACTATTGTTGAGTAACATGATCTCCCTGAATACCAGCTCTTTATTTACAATCTGGGTTTGTAAATGGTATAAATGTATAAAGATTTATAAATGTGTTGAAGGTGTCCTGTTTTGGTATAATCCCTGGGACAACAGTGTCTTGTCTCAGTCAGGATATTACACACTCTTGGAATATAAATAGCAAGTAAATAATTGTGCCACTAGAGTACACTTGATAAAACTTCAATGACGATCTGAACACCCTCAGACACATCCCAGAGCAGTAATATTTATTTGCAGTGCGATGAGCTTGAAAATATTTCAGCAAGCCTGATGCATCAGCAGTGAGTTTCTTCCCTGGAATATGTATAATGTACATATTAGCATAATATTTTGTATCATATGTATATGTGAATGTGTCTATAAAGATAGATTTCTGGGCCATTTTCTTCTGAATAATAACACTAATCACACCCAAATTTTATTTTGCCTACTGTTTGTTTACTGTGGTGGCAGTCTGGCTTTACAACACAAAGGTATGTTTCTGTACTGAATAGCTAAAATAATCCCTGTTAGAGGAACACTTAGTGAGCACTAGATTGCATTTTGGTGTCAAAATCTTACTGGGAATTACGTGTTTCTCCATGAACCATCCTTTTGAATCTCCTCGATTTTCCCCAGGAGGAAATGACAAATCCCCTCAGCACGTGTGGCAGGAGAGAGGTGCTGGGTAAGGACTGATTTGGGACTTATTTCCTTTACTTTGTCTTGTGATATATGGTGTGGTGAGAGAAGTTCATTCACCCCCTTAAGGCAGATGTGGCACACTTTTCCAGTTTGTGTGGTTTGCATTATTGAGGTGGGGATATATCAATTCTTAACTCCTCCCTTGCTGGAAGGAGAAGCCAAACTTGCACAAGTGAGGGATCTGATCATTTGCTCTTCATTATTGCATCTGGTTCATCAGTACTGCAGGTTTTCTTAGGCACAGGTAACCTGATGGCTGAACTGGGTTGAAGTGCTTAGTGTCACTAATTAATTAATTTCACAGGTCATCACAGAAAAAAAAAAAAAATCTATATATGTTAACCAAAATGCACTTGGACTGGGGGCATTAAAGGGCTGGCTTGGGCTGAGTTTCATATTGATATGTATAAAACTTATTTGGGAGCATGAAAAAAAATCCAGAGAAAAATTGAAACTTTAAATGTATAACATAAGTCACTCTTACTATTTTCAAGAAACTAAAAGAGTGCTCTTAAATCACTGACTACTGGGAAAAAAAAATTAGAGATCAGTCTGATACCAGTTGAACCACCTTCCCATGTGAAAGGTGATTGACACTCATTCAGATAATGGAAACTCTCTAAGTAGAAAGAAGATTATTTCTCTTCATTAGAGTACTTCCAATTCAGTGATTTTTAAACGTTTTTTTTAGAATAAGATAACCTTCAAAAGAGTTACGTCTCCATTCTTGAAAGTTATGTGTGAGACATTTGACTACAAAATGAGACAATGCAGAGGGTTATAGGGATTATAGTCACTTATATTTAGGCAGCTGATGAATCCAACTGGGCAAGCAGTCTAGTTCTCCAAGCATGCTTTTAACAAACTCATCACAGAAAAACTGGAGTTGAGTGCAGCAGTTTTATTGAAAAAGTCCCAGGTGTGTGCAATTCCTTTATTAAAATGTTTTCAAATACTAGGAGCAATTGATGATCAAGAGATATTCCTTTTTTATACATTTTTATTTCCAAAACTATACAAACATTGGAAAACTTTCCTTTTCCTCCATTTTAATTAATAATAATTCTGTAGTGATAAGTTATAGATCTCCCTTTTCAAGCTGCAAGCCCACTTTTCTGGAGGTGGCATTTTGCATCTTTGACAATTAAAAAAAAAACAAACTGTCAGTCATATTTACATGTGCTTAAGGTTGCATAATTGAGCATCATACAGGTTCTGAAAACCAGTGGTTTTCAAGATTCACCCAGGTGGGTTGAAGGTTTTAAATACATACATAACTGCATACATGTGATTTAGTAGCCAAGACACCCTTTGTTCCCTTTTATTTTCAAGGCTATCTATGAACTCTGTGCTAGCCATGGTAAAGGTTTGATTTAATAAAGGTACTCACTGAGTGAAAGCAGCACGGACAACAACTATTGCTGATGGAGGACATGAACGGGCAGAGAATTGTGTGTATATACAGTACAAGGTCAAATGTTTCAAAATTAACCTGAAGCTCTTATGTAAAAATAATGTTTAGAATAAAAGCTATTTCCTGGACTGGATTAAAGAATAAAAGACCCCCACAAACACTTGTGTAAGGAAAAAAGTGGAGCTCAACGTGGGAAAAGAACAATAGAAGCACATGGACTAAACTCGGAGGCTGATCTTGCAGTGTATAATTACTGGAGACTGAGTTGAAATACAGCAACATTATCAATGGGAAATGAAGGCTACAACTGCAGAGGACACATACATTACACTTTATGAGCTATTATATTGGCCATACAGATTTGTCTATATGTTATTTATTTGAATCCTTAAGGCTTCTCTAATGTCTTGCATGACAGTGCTGTCTGCTTGGATCTTCCATGCATGAGGGAAAGGGGCAATTTTTCAAGAAAAAAGAAAATTAGGTTTGTCCACATTTCAATTACAATAGCACATCCAGAGACACAAAATAAAAGACAAAACTCTATGGTACCTTTTTTTCATTTATTTTGGCCCCCAAAAGATGCATGCACTAGACTTTATGTACTACAAGGTATTGAAATATTTACAGCATTGTACATGTGCTCTTAAAGGGATGGCAAAGGGAAAGGTCTGTTTTCATCTTGGTGGGAGTAGAAGTTAACTTTCTTAGCTTAATAATACCTATTCAAAGTGAGAGATGACTCTTCCAAAAAGAAAAGCCCACAGAGAATAAACCTATAGCATAATTAAGCCAATGTTAACAAACTGTACAGCACTTTACCTGGGAATTCTCCTCTCTCTCACTCCTGTTTGGAATCACAGTATCAACTGTTGAGTGATGTTGCTATGCTCCCCTTGCCCTGTCTGCCCTGTTTCTCCTCTCTATTCCAGCAGATATAGCTGTATATTACCTGTTTACAGGAATTCATTTTTAAATTATTTTGGCATGTGGAATGGATGTGTAATTCACAATAACCTGATGGCAATTTTTGGACAAATGATATGACCGATATTTACGGGATTATGGCACTAAAGAATTCAGATCACTATAAAGCGCATCATAAATACTTCAAGTGGATTTAGGAAACCATCTCTCTAAGAAATTCAGTGAGTAAGGCTCGTATCACCGATTCCCTACTGCTTTTACAGGTACAGGTATGATACCCAGTAGACCAGGTTGAACAAGCAGAAGGCAGTTGGGAAGAAGATGCGTGCGTAGGAGTCCATTTTGGCAATGCGGATGTGTATCCTGCCGTGCCTCCACGCGCCCGTCCGGCAATCCTCGAAGCAGCAGAAAAAGCTGGCACAGTCCTTGCCATCCAGACACTCATACCCGTACTCTTCATCCCTTTCTTGGAGGTGTGTGGCATTGTTCATTTGAATGGTAGCTGATCGGGGGCGGATGTCAATGGTAGGCGCCTGGGGTGGAGTGGCAAGAAAAGAAAGAGATGGCAGAGGGAGAAACTTTATTATTATCACCAGACCAGCGAGGGGAAAATGGTCAACATGTGCATGATGGTTCTGTGGGGGGTACATGGGAAATTGCTGAGGTGTTCTAATGGTGATGTTACCTTGAACTTACTACAATCAGTCGCATCATACCCCTTACAGGACAGCAACTCAAATCAATCTAAAGTTAACAGCTATGGGCAATTAGCTTCAAAGTGAAACAGAGTAAATATTAGAGGTTAAATGAAACATCCAGGAATGTAACTGATAGTATTCTGAATTTTTGTTTTATATTTTACATAGCTGCTTGATATCTGAAGGCAATTTGTGTATCGCACATGAAAGGAACTGAATCAATTAGAAATGCAGGATTTTAATAGGGCTGGTTCATGTTGAGAAAGAAGAAAATATATATACACAGGAAAAAGGCAAAAACTAGGTCTTTTGAATAAGATTAGGAGAATGTCTTTAAAACTCTCCAATTATTTAAATATATGCAGTTCACCACCTAACATTCACCAGAAGGTTCAACATGTTCCAAATTTTATATAGTAGCTGTACATATATATATACACAAATATATTTAGAATGAATTGAGTAGTTTAAGCATTTAAAACACATTTGAGCACTGGGTGAACACTGGGATGATAGGCATTGAAATTTCATGCTGATAGTTATTAGGGTAGCATAACAATTCTACTCCATAAGTACGTAAATTCAATGTAATTTATTTTATGTGGTTTATTCCCCCGTCCCCCACCCTTCTTTTTTTTTTTAATAAAATCTCTGCATTTCTGAATGGAGATAAGGTTTAGATGTGGAACACAGCTAGATATACTTCCTAATTTGCTAAGTGTGTTGATCCAGTGACAACATTAAAAATCTATATGCATCTTAAACCCTTTCAAAACTCTGACTTTTTTCTTTTTGCATAAGGAACAGCATTTGAGTAATTGATGATGCCACTGAGTTTTGTTTGGGTCAACATCAGAACAGATTGGGTTTTCTAATTAGGAGTGAAATCACAAAGGTTAAAAATCCAGGGTCAGAGCCGAGTTCTAAAAGGGTGAATTGCAGGTTTTTAGGATAGCTATTGGATCCCATGGCAAATTGAGAGAGTGGAGCAGAAATGTTTTAACATTAAACTCTCTTAATTCATGCGATCCAATAATGTTGGTCACTCTCGAACTTAGGTAAGTTCAGAACCATAGTGCATTCATATTTGGGCTGCTGAATCAACTCTACAAATTGTTTAGAAATATGTAACCATTCTACTTAATTAGGAAGTGCCTTGAGTAGAATGCTTAGTTTTCTCATTAATTAAAAGACCCAACAAAACACCACTCTCATCTAAGCTCTAATAGTTAAATTCAGCAGTCGCATGCAGTGAATTTCCATTCCAAAAAACATTATACCTTGAAGGAAAACATCCGAAGAAGCTTTCATTTTGTAGACAGAAAAGAGAATCAGAAGGTTGTGTTTTAAATTAAAGAAAGGAAAGAGAGACAAAAATAATGTAAATTAAAAATATGTTTCTAAAACATGGTAAGTCACAATGAACTAAATTTATAGAAAGGTTGGGATTACAGCAATTGAAACAAATATCTGTAGCATAAAATCCCCACATTTTCAACTTGTCACTGCCTTGTCTACATCTGGGCCAAAGCCATAAGATATCAAACTCCTTTTAGATATTCATATCCTAAGGGGATTCTAGTCTTTTATGCTGAACTGTTTTGAAAAAAACCATTCACAGTTTATAGAAGGACTTTTTAGAAAGAAGACTTTACCTGTGCCCTGAACACTCTACTTTAAAGGTTTTTAGACTCTGTGATTAGGGTTCAGGCAAACATTTATAGTTCTGTTTCTTCCTAGATGCTCACAAATAAGCAATGTAAAGAACAAGTTATTTATCCTCATATGGGCACTTTAAAGTTAAACAACTAAATCTGAGGTGTATTTAGTTTTGGTCCTTTACCTGACTGCATAAGACACACATACACATAGACACTTTTATTTCCACCTAACAAAGGACACATCAAACATATCTTTTTTTTTGTTTTACAGTCTACCTCTCAGCAGCTTTTACACTTGAAATTATAGGACTAGTGTGTAGTGACAGGTTCCTTAATTGCTATTTTTTCTATATCCATTTTTATGATGTATTTTAAACTGAAAGAAAATACCATCAAAAGTCCTTGAATATTTTAGTAGAGCAAATCCAAATTACTTTATTCTTTATTAGATATCTGAAATGGAGATGAAAATACTCTTTACTAATGTAAAACATTTTTCCTTCATAGATTTCACATCTTTTTTTTTTTGGTTGGTTGGTTTGAAGGTTTTTTGTAGGTTTGTTTGTTTGTTTGTTTGCAGGGTTTTTGTTGTGTGGGGTTGTTTTGGGTTTGATTTTTTTTTTTTTTTTTTTTGGTAGATGATTAGGCTAAATTTTTTAGAGATTCTAGACAACATATTTGTCAGCTCAGTTGCCAAAGGCAAGGAGAAATCAGTAAATCTGTCCTGGACAAAATAAGCAACAAATTCTTTCCCTGTCTGGGCAAAAGCCCAAATCACTACTGAGGGTATTTCCAGTATTTTTTATTATTGCTATAATGCTATATATTTTCTTATTATTGGGCAGCATATACCCATGAGTAGCATTATAAACTACTGCAAAATCACTTTCTAAGGCAGAGAAGTAGGTAAATGAGGTAAGAAATACAAGGAAAATAATTCAGGGAAATAATGGAAAGGAAACAGATGCTTAAGGGGAAGTTAGAAAAAGCACACACCACCGTTTGAAAATAAGAGTTTAACTGTATTCCTGATAAGCAAGATAGTCATGTCCATAATGTGAACATAAGTTAATGGCATTGCTAATACGAAGACATAGAAACTGATATCTTTTCTATAAAGAGATCTAATATATAGCATAAATAATGGCTTTGGTAGTTGTGATTTGCAGAACACTTTTGTTAAAAGGATCTTTATCCTAAGAAATTAGTTTCTCTGGCACCCAGAAAACTGTACTATTTGAGCTTTTGATTCTCAAGGTGAATGTTTGCATACCTATTGTTACGAAGGATGGGTAGATATGTAATAGAAAAGTATGAAAAAAAGGTACAATTATAAAGAGGGATTTAAATGCTCTCTCAGAAAACTAATTAAATTTTAGGCCTTGCTGGTAAAAAGATACATACTGGGTTTTTCTTCTTTTTGTCTTTATCCTTGCTTGGCTTTCTGTTGCTGACAAAGTAATGCAAAGTTCCATATTCCACCAGTGCAGAGAACACAAAAATAAAGCAGACTGACACAAAAAGATCCATTGCTGTCACATAGGAGACCTTGGGAAGAGATTTACGAGCAATTGTACTTAGGGTGGTCATTGTCAGGACAGTTGTGATTCCTAGTAGATAGATAGAAAACAACAGAAATAATATTACCTCAAGTAACAAACTGATTTTGCCAGTTATCTCTCTGTGATTGGTTTTGAAGTGTGCCTGGAGTTCAAACACAGCACAAATTTTCAGTAGCACATTCTAGCAGTGAAATGCCAATGCAGTGGGAGCTTAGAGGATTAACAGGGGTATATGATGTTTTTGCATGGTCACTACCAGTGCTGCTCTGTAGAATACTTTGGTTAGATGGATTCTGATTCTAAGAAATTTAATTTAGGGTTTTGGTTTTGTAGCTGACTTCTGGGGAGTCTTTATTTTTATTGAAAATTTAAGTTTAGGGTTTATGTGTTCAAATGCTTAAACAGAGCAAGAGAAGGGTCTACAAAAGAGAAGTACTGTGACATGCCTCACCATCCCTTCCCTTTCAGAACATTATTGCATGTACTGTCATGTGAAAAATGGTAAAAATGCATCAGAACAGTTAAAATCTACCACATTTTATATGGCAAATTTCACACCATTGGTTTTCCCTTCTTAGTGGTGCAAATAGACAAATTCTCAACAGAGGGACAGGTCTGTTTTGTGTATCTAAGTAAAATTTAAAATAACAGCTGAATGCCTGTATTAATTTTGTACTTCTTTAAAGCAGATTTTATAACCTCTTTTTAAGGAGGATGTGAAAAAAAACAATAAAATGATTAAAGCTTTCTGTTATGGGAGCCACTGGTCCTCTGGTATGTTTCTTTCTAAGGAGTCTGGAATGAAAATTGTGTTCCCTATTTTACACTCCAGTGCTCTGTGCTGTGGTTCTGTGAAGAATTGAAAATGCAGAAGGAGAAACCGAAATAATTCTCACTTGTGTGGATTTAATGTAGAAGTAAAAAATGTGTTAAAGTTTCTCTAGCTGAATGTTTCTGCTTTGCTATTTCTTACTGCTACAGCTGCTTTGCACAAGCAAGATTAATTTGGTCTCTCTTAGCTTATTTGTGGAGAAGTTGCTAAATGTGTAGAAATTTCTAATTCTGATTATTTGCATGTCACATTTTCATGTGTACGGTTTTGGATACCACCAAATTCAGTTGATTTTTTTGCCTGGAGTCTACATTTGATTGCTGGTCTCTAAAGTGATCATGGTGATACATTCTCCCCTTGTTACCACTTGGACACACACCCAGAAAGGTGGATTCCTTCTTGGTAATTTTTGAATTTGTGTTGCCAGTCACCATGATATGGAAGTAGAACAAGTGTAACTAATGCATCCTGCCTCTAATCCAACCATGTGTCCCCATCCTCTTGATGTTTCTAAAAAATACTGCTGTAACCAGAAAAAATGTGAAAGCTTTTATTGTTGAAAATCTACAAAAGTCAGAATCTGACATCGTAAAAATGAAGAGATGAAAATATCTTAGTCCGTGTTATTCCTTGGAAATCACTGCATTCCTCTAAATGAGGAGAATTCATGGGAAGTTGTCTTTTTTCGTATTTACAAACTGGTGGTCTGCAGAGGTGTCAATTAAACATCATAATGCTTGAAGAAAACAGGAAAGATAAACTCACCCAGTGATGTTCTGGCTGGAACTGCATCCTTATTAATCCAGAAAGAGACCCAGGACAAGACAACAATAAGTGTGCAGGGAATGTAGGTCTGAATAGTGAAATAACCCATCCTCCTGCTCAGGTTAAAGAAGACAGACATGACTACATAGTCTCCTGTAAAACAAAAGCAGAACAAGATAGAATAATATGTTAAAAAACCAACAAAAAATTTGTATGTAAGAGCTAGGGGTTTCCTTTTCCATGTCTGGGGCGTGTGTGTATAAATATTAAACTGATTCACCAGAGGTACTGATGACAAATACATGCATGAATCTTCTTCACCTCTGCTGTAGCTCAAGAACCAGTGGGTTTTCCACACTGAAAATAAAGTCGTGCAGATTCACTTAGGTAACTTTGCACTATGGTTTCAAGGGTAGCCTCTCTTGCATAGCATGGCTTCTGCCCAAGCCATTGCTCAGAACCAGCCCTGTCTGGTGTGACCCTCTTGCAGCAGCCCCTGGTGTGGTGGGGTCCAGCCTCCTGCCGGTCTCTGTGTCCCCGTTGGGCTGCTCCCAGCTCCACTCTCAAACACTGCATGCTTTCAGATGTACTTCCTCAATTATTCATGTTCTTAACTATTGTTCAGGGCTAGGCTGTGTCAATAATTCATTTTTTTATTTGCCTGCAGATCATGTGTTGTATTTTCTCTTCTAAAATGATTCGAACCCACATTTCCTAAGTGACCCCAAAAGCTGGGCTAGAAGTTACTCTGGTGTACATAACACATCATTCTTATTCAGTAATTTGTGACTGTCTTTTCAGGTTCTTTTCCCCTCAAATTATTAAATAAGTTCCATCTGGATTCAGGGATACAGCAAGGCTTCAGTTTTTGATGTGGTTTGTTTTTTGGGGAGGTTTCTGGGGGGGTTTTGTGGGTTGGTTTTGGGGTTTTCTTTTTGTTTGTAGTTTTCTTTTTCTAAACTAAAAAAACAAGCCTAGTTCTCATCTTTACTTCAGATTACAGCACTCCTGGGAAAAATCTTGATTGCAAAGGAAGTACAGAACCCCAGGCTACAAAGATTTCATTGCAATTCAGTGAAATGCAGCCCAGAGAAGTCTTTAATGGAAACAGGATATGATTTGCAAATTTAGAGTGAGATGGTTTTCCAGCATTATCAAAGAGTTTCTGTGGCTAATGCAAGTTCTGCTTCGATCTGTACCTTTAGTTAACAGTGAGTTCCCTCTTTTCAGGCATAATTAAAACTTTAATTTCCCCCAGAATAATCCCTTTGAACCTGACCACAGAAGAAACTTCAGAGATATTTTTCAACTCGTGCTTCTTTGTTATTTTTTTTTTTTCAATTTGAATGTCCATATTCCTGGGATTAACTGGCTTTAATTTAATTATATTATGTTATAATTAAACCAAAATTGTAAATCCCCCAAATTTTATATATGCAGTTTATAAGGTGATACATCTGAATATGAGCAACAATTGTAATAAGTACAGTCTTATTATTTCCTTTGTTCACAGATAAATTTGCATTATATGTGCATGTCCTTCATATACCAAAAAAGCCCAACCAACCTATCTAAAAAACCACCACTCAGCAGCAGCAGTGCAGAGCTGAAGCGATAAAATTACAGTATGACTCATTCTTCATCTCTGTGGATCATATATTAACTTCCCAAGAAGTGATTATTTTTTCAGTTTTGGGAATTGTCCTTTTATTCATTCACCTTCATATATGCTATTAATAGCATTGATATTTCAATTTTTTTCTGCTATTTTATGGCAGAGATCACTTTAAGCAGTAGCTGTATTACTTCCATGCAAACATTTTTAAAGAGAAGGGTTTCATGCTCACTGTTATTATATAAATTTAATGGGACAAAGAATTTCCAGAAGTAAGAGGTGAAATATAAACCCAAATACAGATGAGAACATAAAAAGGTACAAAAGGCCCAGAACTGAAGTTTAAAAAACAGATTTGGTTTATTTTCTGACTCTCTTCATGCGCTTCTCAGGTCTTGAGCTGAGACCAGCTTAAATACTCTGTTATTTTCAGATTATCTCTGTGCCTCAGGTGATTTTTCACTCCTGGTGTGATGCCTGCATGAAGCTGTCAAACTAAGACATTAGTTTAGTAAAAAATGGCCAGACCTGATCCTCAGCACAGTGTCATTTATTAGTCTTCACCTGGCAAATTGATAATGTTTTCATTATTACTTCATCCTCTTTCTCTGAGCTCTGGCTCTTGTTTGTCCAATATTGTCTACTGCAGCAAGAAAGCTCCTCAAACTGCCCGGTTGCTGTTTGGAGCACTAATACACTTTTGGAGTTTCTTGGAAATGAATGATAGTGCAACCTAGCAGTATCTTTGTAAAACAACATACTTAAGTACTTGACATTTGGCATCCTAATTAGAAGATTTTGGATCACTTAGCCTTTCACCAGAGACCTTACCTTCCTACCATACATTCTGAGATATGTAGAACTATTACATGGGTCTAGAAAATAATACCTAGATAATTTTCAATTTTTAAAGAAATACAAAATTTCCCTGGAAAAAATAATCTTATTACACTGAGGAGCACAATAACTCATCTTTCATATATTTAGACCCTCTCTTTCTCTGAAGATACATATTTCTCCTATTCCTCTGTAGTCATCTGTGTTTGCATTTGCTTATAGACAGACATAGTCTTCTTAATCTGAAGATACAACAGCAAGTTAACCAGTTTCTTCAGTGACATATATTTAAACCAGAATGCAATCCCTCAGGAAAGTGGTATCCAGGTCATGTTTATCCTCACATATAAATGCTTATATCATATTTTCTACTAAGTGTATATTTCTCCCAATTATGTTTGGAAGATCAAGAGAAAGATCAAAAGTAGCAGAGCAGTGTTCTGACTTGAGACACAGCATCTTCGTGCTGCCACTCTGAATGGGAAGTTGAATATTTCTCTTGGGGTACACAGAAGAAGTGCATGAACCTTAAGTCATTTCCAGAGTAGGAGATAATTTGAAAATTAGATTCATGCATCAGTATCCAGTCCTCGTGACTTTAGTAAGCCCTTGCAAAAGGTTTTATTTCTAACAGTCCTGTTCCATCCTATTTGCACAGGCTCATAGCAGTCAATATGACCTTTGGAAATTATGGTCTTCCTCCTACCCTACACTTGTGTGATAAAGTGATTTGAATACCAGGATTCAGGCTCTGTTAGACAGTAGGGGAAGTGAATTCCCGATTTGAGGAACCATCTGTGCAGATATGCTGGCCTAGGTCCCCAAGGTTCAGTAGAAGGAATTAGTCGTGCCAGGAAGCCCAGCCAGGGGGAATGTACACTGTACTTAAGTGATTTAATCAGCACAGTGGGTGTGATCCTTCATTGCTTCCTGGTTGGAGAGTCATTTCTACCTGTGTGAAGCGAGCGGGAAATTATAGCCATTAGTGCGCTCTTTATGCATGTTTAAGTGACTGTGCAAAGTGGAGGGTACTGGGGAAAAAAGCCTCTAATTTGGACTCAGAAGTCATTTAGAAGCTAGTGCAAATGCAAGAGAGAAGAACAGCTTTATAACACCTCAAGAAATTGGTGTCTTAATTATAGTTCAGGTAGCAACACTTAGAGCTAAGATTGTCTCACACTTAGTTTTATGAGATTCTGCTTTCTCTTGTTTAAAACACTGCTGGATTTAAATTATTAAAAGAACTGCAGAAGAGCTTCAAAAATCATATATTGGCCACATGGTCAAGTTATTTGTATGTGTTACTTCAGTTCATTCTCAGATGGTTTTTGAGTGGGGAAAACTCAGTGTTTCACTTCTGTTAAGGATATGGAGTTTTGAACAGGGAAATCCAATTAGGTGAAGGGCTGGCCTTGTTATGGGTTCACATTTTTAAGTCATTCATGGCTGACTCAAAAGCTTTGGAAAAACAGTGAATGTGTGCATAGACACGTCCATATGGATAAGGTTTTTGAGAGTTTAAAAGAAGAATTCATTTGTCTCTCTGTTTCTTACAAAGCTACACACACTCTGAATGGCACTGCAAGAACAGATGGGTAGTAGAAGTGGCTTTCTTCTTCTCAAACTGTGTTCCTTTATATATTTCACTACCTAAAATCTCCAAATTTCTTTATGTGCTGAGACTTTACAGCACATGAACTCATCACCTCATGCTGACTCCATGGTGTCAGGAGTTTCATTGTGGAGCTCTTCTCCCTGAGGAACAGCAAGTGTTCTATCCCAGAGTCTGAACAGGATTTTCTTTGAGTATTTAGTTACCTTAAATATTTTTTTTTATAATTTAGAGCTTTTTGTGCTTAAAATTTAAAAATCTGTGAAGAAAATAAATCATGTAGGAGAATGTTGGTAATGAATCAATAATTGCCAGCAAAAGCTTCCAAGTATCTTTTTCATATCCTTTGAAAATTCGAAGTTTTCTCCACTACATGAATTTGTGAAACTGCTAAAAAAAAGTCAAATAGGAGAAGACTAATGTATTATCCAAACTCAGAATTTCTAGCCGTCATTTGCTCCTTAAGGACAGCTCAAATGACTAAAAACTGGGATTGATGTAGGTCACAGATTATATGGTATGTAATAGGCACAATTTTGTTAGTGCAGCAAATAACAACCGCATGGTTCCTGCAGACAGAGAGATGCACCAGCTGTCTGGATTCCCAATGGGCTTTTATCTCCTAAAGTTACACAGAAACCATACAGAGAAGAACAAGCGCTTTTTAAAATATTTGTTTAAAGAGACATGTGAAAATTTAGATAGAAATGGAACCTTTCCTCAAAATAAACTCATATAAACAAGTACATAAATAAATGACATGCTTCTAGATGGGAAACCCTATCCAGATCATCTTTCTGGATGGAGTATACACAGGGGAAAAAGCAAATAAAAATACCGCGTGCCACAGGAGGGCACTGTCACCTCAGAATAGAAATGAGAAAAGCTTGCAAGTCTGCCAGTGGAAAACCGAATCTTAAAAATTGCTAATTATTCTTGCCATTTAGTGTTTATGCAAACACTGAAATGGCACAACTGACTTGTGTGGGTCTGTTATTAGAGGAGAACTTTTAAGGACTAAACCATCTCTTGTCTGATAAAATATCCCCAAAGTAGCATAACCTTTGTGCTACAAGTAATGAGTATAAACTGCATAAATTGTTAATGAAGAACAACTGTGGCAGCAGAATTTATCTTCTTTTTCTCATAAATAGCTAATAGATACATCCTTGTTCTCTCTCTCTTTTAGTGTTAGCATGGCCAGCAGTCTTGTTTTCTGTTAGGCAGAAAGCAGAGCTAGTACTCTTGGTTTATTTTAAAAGAAGGAAAGGGTAAATGGTAGTTTGATGGAATAGATGTGTTTTCTTGGGTTTAGTCATGGTACGTGGAAATACCATTAAAATAGTGGTGCATGATGTCTATGATCATCTCCTTTATGAGCTTCTAATTCTCTTGAGTTCTTAAAAAGTTGCTGGATTACTACAGACTATAAAAATAACCATAAATGGGACTAAAAGGATTCTAAATGAATCCTCCTTCATAAAAGAGTCAGGCTTGGTGCCATTTTTAGACAGATATTCTGCAATAATAGAAAATAACTAGTTGGTAAACTTGTGGGGCATTGCCTGTAAAGCAGCTGATTTCTTTCCCACTGAGTGCCCTCCTGGCACGCTGGAGGCAGCAAGGTTACCAAAGGCTGCTGCAAGTGGAGAGAAAATGAAAGAAAAAGAAAAGAATATGGACAAAGCCTTTTCTCTTTCATGTCAGATCAGGTGTTGGTGCCAGAGTTGTGCTGCATGCTCTGCTCAGCAGTGGCTGGAGGCAGATCCCTGACCCCAGGAAAGGCAGGAAAAGAGGAGAATGGGAGACAGGAATCAGACCTCTCTGCCAAATCAAGCAAGTATCAGACTGTGCATTACATTACACAGTGCTGCTCTAATTAGGATGAAAAATCATGTAAATAGCTTAATATTGGTGTACTTGTCCTGATGCATCTTCATTTGGCTTTTGTGCCCATCTCTTTTCTTGCCTTGACAGGGTCTATATTTGGAGTTTTGCTGGCATTTACTGCCTTGGTGAGGGTACTGAGCCAACCTGCAGATACAGTTCAGTGAGATGTCTCACACTGTTACAGTGGCATAAAGAAGAGATGGTATTTGTTCTAAACACACTATGAGTATTCAGATTTAACCTATTCAAGAAATTATCTTGTGTGAAATGTAAAGTGACCTATTTTTTTTTTTCATTTTCCAACAGATCAAGAAGTTCATAAGTTAGTCAAGTTCATACCAATGTACTTCTAAAACTGGTCTCTTGTCACATGGATAGATTATATTCCCTCTTACAGTGCAATGTTTTTACATACATGGCAGAAAAATAATTTTGGCGGAAGTATTTGATCACTGGGCACATGACTGAATTCATTTTCATAAAGACAGGACAGAAATTTGGTCACAGTACTAATCATAAGCTGATATGTATGAGATTTATTTGTTCCTACAGCCAGAAATTAAAAGTCAGGGGGAGAAGGTAAAACCAGAGGGAACACTGTTCCCTTGGTATCTGACCATGAGACCTTCTTCTTATCTCATTCTTTGCCAAGTGCCCTTTTCATTGGTTCTGTCCTTCACAGCTTTTTTTTCTTTCATTGACAGATTTTTAGACTGCATAAGTGCCAGAAAGTTTAAAAAAATTGAGTCTCTTCCTTTCAAAAAATGCTCAATAATCTCTTTCCCTATGAGGTTTAGCTGCAAAATACCACTATTGTGTCATAGAGAAGTCATGATGTGAAATAAAAATGCTGTAAAAATTTAGCCTTTAGGACCAAGAAAGAAATATGCCATGGCATTGCAGGTATTTGTTTTTAACACATGGAAGCAGTGCCATTCCCTACCTGCCTGCTGGCATTACATAAAGAATGGGGTGAGCCATGGTCATTGCTGGTACAGCACAGCAACTGTACTGAGTGATTTCCCCTAAAAATCTAATAATAGAAATTCTTAATATCCATTTCTAAGCTGTGATTATAGTTTGATTATGCAATGAGGTAGAACAATATTAAGATTTTGACAAAGCTTGCACTGTAGTCCATTTATATAAGATTATCTCCGGGATTCAGATAGCTGCAAGCCTGGTTTTCAATTTACGTTCCAAGGGATGAATCCTAACTGCATTGCACAGCTGGATGGAGAGCAGGGGATGGGAGGAGATCTGCTTTTTTTTTTATTGGTGCAGTTTTTAAAAAGTAAGGAAAGTGTATCTCTGTATGTGAATATGTCTGACATTAAACACCTTGATTTCCTGTGGGAGCAGGCAGAAGAGAGCTGCAATTAGTTTATGTTTGTGAAATGACAATCTCGGCTGATGAAACTTCTGCAAAATGAGATGAATCATTACACTCATCCAAGCAAATGAAATTTCTTATGTATGACATGACTTTCTGCCCAACAGTTCTGGATGTTGTTTGGTCCTTGGCCACTCATTCCACTTGAAATGCTGTTTTCTCAGTTCATTTGACAGAATGTGTTCCATTTCTCATTAGTTTCTAATTATAGGAGGAAAGAATGTAATGACACTAGACAGTAATTAAAATCTATTACTCTTGTTCCCACCTTCTCTTTGAAATCACAGAGACAAGATATAGCCTGAGAATTTTTTGTTGCTGAAAAATGTCAGTATGTGGAAATGTATTGAAGGATTGAATGTAAATTTAGGTGTGCTTATTTCTAAGGTTTCATCTGTGAGTGCCAGAAGTCCGAAAGAAAAATGAACATTACTGACCTTATATACTTGCAGATGATATGATTTTTTTCCCTAGTTTGTGACATACTTACAAAAAACTTTTTTGTTTGCTTGTCTGTGAAGGTGGATAAGCTATTACACTGGCATTAGCAAACACAGGAGGGTTTTTTGTGTGCAGGATTAGTATTCAGATGTGGCAGCAGCAATGGGCTGCAACTTCTGTGAGTGAACCATTATGCTCCAGTGCGCAAATAATCTCCAAATTATAAAACCTTCTGCTCTCTTTCCCATTCCCCCTTGCCTAGGAAGCATCAACCAAGGATGAGAGCTCAGTGCCTCATCTCTGAACGGTCAGGAGTCGTTGGGCTCTAAAGAACCTGCTTGAGTCACTGTGGTGAAAAGTCCATTCAGTTCAGAGATGAGAAAATGTGAGGATGACAGGAAACATCAAATGAGGTGAGAAAGTAGAGAGTCACCATTTCCAGGCAGCAGCGCCAGCTGGGTGCTGTTCTGTCAGGAATTTTGCTGTGCCTGACACATCCCGTGTCCTTGGCTCTTTTGGATGTCTGGTTGTTATCTGAAAACCTCAAGAAAAAGCTGTCTGCTTCAAGAAAATTATGCACCTCTAGCAGGGCTCTGTGCATGTTTAAAATAATGACCTGCTTAATTTTGATGATTTAACCTATTGCCATAATAATGCAGGTTTTGATATAGTGCAATCACCAATGTAAGCAAATAAGAAATATGTTTTAATATATTTCATTCATTTCAAGGTATCCAGATGGTATACCCACTTTCTGACAGCATCCAAACCTGCCTGCTACAGGAAGAACTGGAAATAACTTCTGTTTCTGTACTTCAAAGCATGAAGTACAACACATCCATGGTACTTTAGATCAAACACACTATCAGAATTATGAAATGGCATGGAATAAGGATTGTCAAAAGGATGTACATTTTATCATGTTGAAATTTTCAGCAGTTTGAACCTGAGAAAGAAAGCACAAAATGGTGATTGTTTTTATTTTAAGGGGTGGCAAAGCACAAGATTCATACCATTCCATGGGTCTACATATTTGGACTTTCTAGAGAATTCTGCAAAGGATTTGTCTGAAAAGAGAGCTTGGGCAAGTCCAGGGGTAATAAGAGAAATGTAAGATGTAAAAATGGGAATTAAATAAATGTGAAACTTTGAGGTCTAGGTTAAAAACTGCTAATAAAAATTCAATACAGGCCTATTTGGTGAATGCCACAAGGAAAAAAAATAAAGTATTTAATAAGTTTGGTCTTAATAACAACAGTCTTACAGACATGTTGGAGACATCCCTTGAAATTAGAACTGTTTCATGAGCTTTGTGCAAGTCCTGGTTACTGAAACGACTGCACATGACTAATGTCGCTCATAAACACCCCTTCTCATATTTGCTGTTATATCTTTGTGAATTGTCTTGCATGGCAGAGGTCATTCTTGAATTCCTCTGAATGCTTTTCATTTGGAGAGAAGAGGAATTTGAGGATTCAGTACATTTAATCTTTGATTTTGATGTTTCCAGTTATTTTCCGGGCCAGGAGACAGTAGTACATAACCTGAGGATGCAATAAAACGTGATGTTTCCTTCTACTTCCTCTCCAGAGGAGAGAAGGCATGACTGCGTGGAGGCAATGTTCTGCAGGGGAGCTGCAGATTTCACAGATTCATTCTGTCTGAACGCCCCAGCAGAAGAAATATTTATACAGGAAAGTACGACTCAAACTCCAGCATCTCGCTTCCAGTGGGTGCACAGGGAGATCACTGGGAAGACAGTACCATAAACAAAGAGCCCAAGGGATGCTGCAAGGGAGGGATGCATCCTGCTTTACTGCTCAGAATCCAGCATTAGATAGACTTTTTTTTTAGTGTTTCAATTCCATTTATATTTAGCTTCTGTTAAATATTTTAGGATATTTCATCAGTGGATATTCAGTTTTAAACCCCCAGGAAACCAATTCAAGTAACCAAGAAAAGACTAAATTTTACTTGAGTATGAGACCCTGGAAGGCAAAACAGCAAAGCGCAGAAGTTGTACAGATCAAACCCAACGCAGTGTGGTCACCTACCAAATGTCATGGGCTTCAGAGAGCTCAGTAAGGAAAGAAAATGTCTTTGAGCACAAGAACCCTACATAGACACACAGTAATATGTAAATTGTCCTGTTGGAAAACATCATAGCCCACAAACATGTCAAAGAATCGGTGTGGGTTATTGATCAGGACACTGAAGCAGCAGGAGGGAGACCTCAGGTCTCATCCCTCTGCTGTGATGGAGCAGCTGTGGGACAGCTGCTTCTCTCAGCCCGTGAAAGTCGTTTGAAGCAAATGAACACTGTGACCCAACAACATCTGGAGATCCTGCTCCAAACTTATGTGGGAAAATTCAAGATGAATAGTTGAAAAAGGAAAAACAAGGCAATTATGAATTACATAGCATTTATGAATTTTTATACTTATATAATAATTTTTCTTTGGCATCTCACATGAAAGAAAATTCAAAAATGTTTGGTTACTATTACTTTGTTTCCTTTGATAATAAGAAGTAACAATATAGGCATATTCATGCAAAGAAGCAAAGTAAGATATACTCACAGATATTCCTATTTAAACCAGAGCTTGTAGTCAGTGCTATAAAGTTTGATCTGAAATTTTCTCCTGCTTTCCAAACATATTTTTCTTAAAATAGCAAGGAAAAAATAAACTTTCTTCAGTTTTATGTTCATGGCTTGCCGTGGTTCTGGGATGCCAGAAAAAAGCCAGGCTGTATGTTTGGAAAAGTTTTTATACAACATGGAAACAAGATGATGCCTATAAGTGATAAGAAACTTCAGAAAATGGAATTTTCTTAAATAATAAAAATTGCCATACACTGGGCCTTCCAAAAAATCAGAATAATAAAGGTGACACATGCATGAGTGATTTTTTATGTCATTGATGTGTAGGATTGGATCCCTGCACCTTTCACTAAAAAAATGTTTCCATATTCAGAATATGATGAAACAGGGACATGGCTTCTTGAATGACTATGGTAATTGTGAACTTCCTGATACCCTTGATTCTTACAGGATATTTATGCAGTTGAAGAGTAACCAAAAGTTTCATTTACTAGTTATTTAAAATCTGAGTAAGTGCATAAACCAGGTAGTGATTATGCCATTGAGAGAGACAGTCCACAATTTTTTGTTTCTTTTATCAGTGACAGATACAGCTGGCAGCAAAACATAAATGCATTTTAAACTTGTTACTTGCCTCTGTTGAACCTCAACTTAAAATTAAATTACATAGCAAAGATAATTCTGTTGCTTAAAATTCATGGGTTTATCTTAAAGGCTTTCAATGTTGAAAAGCTTGCAGAAATCTGCAAGGAATTCTCCCAATCAGCTTTCCAGGCTACTTGTTGATGTATTAAATTCTTCAGAAACCCATAGTTTACCCAGATACACAGGTAGGAAGGGAGTATGTTCACACACCTTCCTGAGTTCTAATGCTAATTTCTTGTGTAGGAATTCCAGTGCCTACCTTAGTGTTCATCTTTCTTTGCAGGTGGACATGGAAATTGGGTACACCAGGAGGAGTTGCTGTTTGAATTAGTCTCGAACATTTCTGTGTATGTGTATTTCATGTAAGGGGTAAGAAGGGAGAAGAATAATACATTTTTTGTGAAGTTTCAGTATTCATAGATTTGTTGAGGTGGTGTTGTGTTGTTGTTGTTTTGCTTGTTAGTTTTTAGTTATAATTTTCCTCACCAAGGTCATCTCAGTACCAGTGTGTAGCAACGTGTGGTCCCTTTGTTTCCCAGGAAAGGTCTTACATGACACCTTTCTGAACCCACAGCCACCAGAGCTGCTCTCAGGGCTCCCATCCTCACTACTGCTCCGTTATAGGCTGGCTTATCTCTCTCCTCTGCTTCCACAGAATGCCATGGGACTGTTTAGGAATGGAACGATTCCTTTTCTTGAGACACAGACCCTTAGAATGACCCTTAGAAACAGCTGCCTGACAGAAGTGCTGATTTCTTGGTCTATCAAGTACAAGGAAGCTTCCCACCTATGCCTGCAACCTGTAGTGCTGCCCCAGGTTTGAGTTCCTCCCCAGGTGATTTATGGTGCCAGTGGTGATAGGTCTGTGTAGATGATCATAGAGTTTTTTACAGCTGGATGAAAGTGCACTTGTTTTCCTCTAATTATTAATTTATGGCTGCCTAAAATTGAAGCCGAGATAGCTGTGATAGCTTTTAGCGCTAACAGAGTTCCACAGTGCCCAAAAGAACAAAACAATTTGCTTCATCTTGCATGGTCTGTCCAAGGCATGTGAAGCACAGCCTCCTGCCCCAGTGCTTCCATAGCTGTAGCCCAGCTCCTCTGTGAGCAGAACACGCTGTGTCTCACCAGAGCATCCACTCCCACTGAGCTGTGCTCTTCTCCTGCTCTGCATGCAAAACACTCTACAGCAGCAGGCTGCTCCCATAGATGTGCATGATTCAAGAAGGGTGCCTGCCTCGTAGGATTTAGAGCTGTAGTATTACATTTTTGCATGAACTGAGCTTCATAAAAGGAATATAAATTGTATGAAGTCACGTGTATTAAAGAAATAAGGGATGTGTTACGTATATTGCTGTATTACATACAGCCACACACACATGACTTCTGCTTTTTAAATACCACAAATCCTACATACAAAAGCTCAGAATGAAAGGAAAATATTTTCACTAGAAGAATCTGGATCTGTGTTTAGGTTGACTTGTTTGAGATTAACTCATTTATTGTCAACATTTTGTAAGCATCTAAAATCTGTTAAAACCATACTTTAAAACCATAACATATAAAGAGATTACCAAATTACCTGGAGGAGAGTTCTCCAGTGTTCACATGTGACTATTAAAAATATGTTCTTATTGTTGGTGTTTAGAACTAATTAGAACAATTTTTGATGTAAATATAATAAATATATTTATTTTTCAATTTGAGACATTCTTCTAGAAGAGGCTATTGTGGACTAGTATTTGAAAGGCAAACATGATCTTCATTCTCCTGCTATCAGTTTGCCTGAGGACAAGGCCTGCTCTGTGTGCAGATTCCAAATTGTTTCTGGTTTATTAAGTGTTTTGTCTTGCAGAAGCCAGGTGCAAATCTTCAGCAATGTGCAAATTAATTTTGTTCACAATCACAGTTAACAGGTAGCAGCAGAAACATCCACTGGCAAAAGCAGGTGTTGCAAAATTGTCTAAGGTGTGATTGGTGAGGAAATGAAATGGAAAAAAACCTAGCTCTAATGGAACAGTTATTTATATGCTAAGAAAGGAGATGACAAATGTGTTTGGGTGTGTTTTTAACCTCTTGAGCTTTCTAGGAGGATATTATTGACATCAGGTAGAAAGTAAAAATGTTGAAGGAAAGAAAAAGCCTTTAAAACCAGTATCTCTTTAGCTATTAGAAGGGGAAAAACAGTATTTTTAAAATCAGAGAAGAAATAAAGGCACTGAAGTAGAAGGAACTAGGTTATTATTGAAATAGTAAATAAATGTAGAGTTTAAAAAACATAGCAGGTATTTGAGTCATTAAGAAAGAAAGAAAGAGTGAGAAACTACAAAAAATGGCAAACAATGAGATGACATTCTAAAATTGTAGTTAATACCAGGAGTAAGGCCACAGGCCTGGATGCAACAGGACTGAAGGTAAGAAGAGAGTTAAAGAGGATTCTTGGTTTGAAGATTATGTCTCAAAAGAGACAGCTATGAATCATGAATAATTTATAAACAGTATTGCCATTTAAGTCAAACAAATCAAGCACAGGATGTGAAAAAAAAATCTTTAAAGACAGCAGATAACCATCTTGAAGCTTCAGTTACCAGCTTCACAGGTAGAGGTAGAGCTTCTAGGTGTATGTACCCACCCTAGTCCAAATCCTACAAGGTATTTGAATGACTCGCTCTTTTCAAGAGGACACCTTTGAAGAACTATTTATTTCTCAAACAGCCATATCCAGGATAACGTTCACAGCTACTACAAAACGTTTCCCTGGGAGTCACCGTTCCATGTCACAGTGTGTATTGCTATCACATTGTGTTTTCAGGCCTGAAAGTGCAACCTCTAAATATCTTCTTAAAAGTGAGGTTACAACACCCATGAATTCCATGGGTAATGTCTTTTTAAGACTTTTTTCTTTTAACATTTGGAAATGTTATGTCCTGGGAAGCTTTTAGAAATGAGCTGGCAGTTCTGGATCTGAAGCACAGTGTGGCATACAGAGCATGCAGGACTGTGGTGAGGGGGCTGTGCATTGAGCTGTACCATCTAGGCTGGGGTGCACCCTGCATATTGCAATGGAATATGTCACTGGAAGCCATATTATGTTATTTTTTTTGGAAATTCAGGTGCTGTGTCTGTAAAAGAGAAGTAAGTCTGCAACAGGTGAGAGGCATCAGAAAAGGCTGATATGCTCACAAGAGTCTTTCAACGTGTTTTGCATTTATCTTTCTGTAGAGGTTGCCAGGGTGGGGTGACAGATTGGATGCAGAGATGATGCAGGGGTCCTTCGCTCTCTCTGGGACACTCATGGTGTTACCTCAGATGCCATAAAGAGAGAAGGATACTCAAAGCCCAAGAGGAAAAGCAATGAAATTGCAAACTTTAACTTCTCACACCCAACAAAATATTTGCTTTGAAGGGTCTAATGAGTTTCCTGGAAGTGATGTAGGTATGGAAATGCCATCCAGTTTCTTTCTGGATACCAGCTTTCCCACCAGAAAAATGCAACACTGCTCCTGCATGGTGCCATGCCCGGCAGCAGGGTCTGCTCCTGGCTCAGCTCTGCTGGCCACGTTCCCTAGCAAGCACTTTGCTGTTCATGTGCACATTCTGCAGGTGGGAGAGCAAGAGTAGCCAAAAGAACATTTAAAATACTGCTTTACTCTTTTTCACTCTACTGAACTTGGAGGCTTCGTTTTTAACATGACTTTCAGTTTTTAATGTGTAAATGACAGTGGTGTTTTCAAATTATATCCCACCAGTTCCCAGCCAGATCAATTTAAAACATTTTATTATTTCTAGAAGTTTAAAGGAAGATGACTGACGGCAGTTTTTGAAAAATACATGTGTCAGAGACTGAAATATTATGTCTATGACTTAAATATTTTCATGAAGGACTTTTTAAAACTGTATTACAAATGCTGTAGAGAAGACCACCACACCCTGAATGGGGCCCTGACTGAGGCCTTACATGGAAAAGTAACAACCCAGGGCTGGGGACATTCACAAAGCACAAGCTTGACACCTCAGGAGTGGAGAGCACAGCCCCAGGGCTGTCAGGGGCTGGCACAGACCCTCACAGCAAAGGGTGGGAGAGAGGTTTTGGGGGTGTGCTGGAAAAGCCTCTGGCTGGAGGCAGCGAGCGCCCATCGCCCGCGGTGCAGCCCAGCCCAGCTGTGGGCCCTGCACCCCGGGAAAAGCCACATCCCCGGGGGGACAGCACGGGGGGGTCAGGGACAGCACAGGGCCCCAAAGGGTCCCTGACCCTGCCCCAGAGCACTGCAGTGTG
>VZRO01007446.1:73973-117689 GCA_013397915.1 Daphoenositta chrysoptera | reverse complement strand
CTTCCTTCCTTCCCTTCTTCCTTCCCTTCCTTCCTTCCTTTCTTCCTTCCTTCCCTTCCTTCCTTTCTTCCTTCCTCTTTCCCTTCCTTCCTCCCTTCCTTTCTTCCTTCCTGCCTTCTTTCCTTCCTTTTCTCTTTCTTTCTCTTTGCATCTTTTATTATTAAATAAAATACATCAATTTTTTGGCACCAACATCTAACCTTGTTTGGTTTTAATCATGTTTTCTGGGTATATTTTAACCTTCTAAGTTTTTTCCGGTTTATTCTCAGAGACTTAATTTTCTTTGCTCTTCTGAGTTTAAACTGGGTCGTAACAACATGTTTTACTGATGTATTTTCCTCCTTGTTTCTTGATCCTAACATCTCTATGTGAACGTCTTTTTAAGCCAAATGAATGTTGGAAAACATGAATACAGGTGTAAACAAAGTTCTTCAAGGAGCTCTCAACATTAAACAATTTATTTGTTGTTCATTTGTACTACCTTGAGCTAGCAACCTTGATTTTGAAATAAAATTCCACTATCATAGGAATTCTATCTCAAAGAAAAAAGAGTTTGTATCTCCCAAGTTTACATTTCCAGAGTAAAATAATTAAATGGCATAAAAGTAATACTCCTCATTGCCCTTTTCTGAAAAGCTACATTTTCCTTTAAAATTATTTTTATATTGTAAGATTTTTTTTTCTTGGTTAGTCTCTGCAGCACTGCATTCAGATAGGCACACTAATGATTATCATACATTTGTTTTTGATTTTAGCTTTTTAGTCTTTGCACTATTCACTAATAATAAATTCTTTTGGTGACATTTTTTACTTTTCTTGTCACCAGAGGTACATTTTTTCTCTCAGAATGGAAGAATATCTGAAGGTTTTCCTGTACCTATACTTGAAAGTATGCTAGTTTTCCTCTAAATATTGTCATGCAGTTGTTGACAAATCTTTTTCAAAATAATAATGGGAAGAAAATTAATTAATTTTCTTCATATTCAATAATATTTTTGCTTTTTCCAGGATGAAATCAAATAATAGAATTACTCAAGAACTTTTTTTCTTAGATCCAATCCTTGGCACTAGAGCAAACATGGCTGGAGTGGCAGTATGCCATCGTGAATACCCTGGTTATTGCTCTTGCATAAGTATAACCAAAACCAACATATGCAGTTCCAAGATACGGCTGTTTCACCCTAGGATTTGGTAGCTGGAACAATCTACTACCTCTGTTTCAGACCCGATGATTGCTACTGCAAGATAAGAAAGGAAATTTTGATGAACTGCAAGGATGGTTGAAAACATTCAAACTCGTTTTCTTCTGCTTTTGGGTAAGTATTACTGGGTAGTAGCAGAAGATAATCAAATAATTTAATGCTTATTCTTTGTTGACTGTTTGTTTTTGCATTTTGCATAAGCAGAGAAGGGATGTTAAGTAAGGTCAAATAGTTATTGCTCTGTGCAGTTTGAATGGGTAGGGTGTGAACTCACTGTAGGACTTTTGGAGGGAGGCAAGGGAAGTGAGTTGTTGGGTATTTTTAACCTGAGCACTGCGAGTGGAAGCAACTGTGTATGACTGGTTGTTACCTACACAGTATGACTCTCCTTCCTCTTCAAAGTCATCTTCTCAAGATTAAAATAGAAGAAATTGAGCTCCAATCAACAAGAACACATTATCTGCAGTAGTCAAATTTTTTCATAATTTTCTCAATTCTTGGAACGATAGACAAGAAAGAAAAAGTAATAATTGCTGACTAGCTTGATAAACATTTCTAGTGTCTAGCATTAAGACACACAAAGGGTGTTGTGGTACTTTACGCATTAAATCTTGAAAAATATTTTCAGATTTTCCTATGTAGGGCATGATACAAGAAAGTATTATTACATAAATTTTATCCTGCAGCTCTTTAGCCTTAATTATGCAATCTTCTTGAGAGTAGCAAAGAACTCACTTAATAGACTGTATCACTTTTTGAGATAAGTGGCGTATTTTTAGCTTCTGTAATGTGCATTGAAATGAGGGCAATTATGCCTTGTTTCAAAAGACAATGTTAAAACACACACTATTTACAATTCAGAATTTGTTTTAACAATACAAAATGAGGGAGTTAATGTTTGAGAAACATACAATGGATGATGACAGCTATTTGAACATTACAACCATGCTTAGAGTTAGGCTACTCTATTCCTCTGTGAGAATGTGTTGTCAGCATTGTAGGATGGGATATGGAACTGTAGGTAACATGTGTCTAAAAATGTAAGTAGAATATTTTGTAGTCACAAGATACAGCACAGAGTTTCAGTAGTTTGTACATCATGTACAGATTTTCATTTAACACCCTAGTGTATTTTATTTTTGTTTCTCCCATTTTATTTGATAAAAATAATTAAAAACTAAAGCTCACTGTGAAGGTCTCTTCAAAATTAGTGATGTTAAATTAATTTTATTTTCTTTTTGCAAGTTTTTTTTTTTTTTACATTTGGCAGGATTTGAGTATTATTAGCTCCCATGGATGCTGCCTAGCTCTTGTTACGTGTTACACAGACTTGCATGTCTTACTTCCACCCAGCCTTTCAATTATATCTATTCAAATACAGTGACAACCTCCCCCAGCAAAACAGTATCTTAGATAAGTAGGTTACTAAAAATGCAATGTAACGACAGGGGTTTGAGAAACTAGAAATTGCACTTGCAAAGTGAAGGGATTTAACTGTGTAAGAACAGCCTTAGAGGAATATGTTTATTATTTAGGACATATATGTGCCCCAGGCAAAACTAAACCTATTTCAAATGAATTATCCCTACTCTATACACATTATGAACATTAAGCTATTCGCGTCTTCAAACGTCCTTAATGAATTAATTTTTCTCCACTGAGAAAGGAGGAAGATGGTGAATAATAAAATAAGGCCAAGGGAAGAAAATGTCCAAGACATTGTTTTATAATCACTGTACTACAAACATGTTTTTTTGAACATAAGAAGGGTCTGGAAGTGAAACATCAGTACAGAAATTGACTGTTGGTCCTACACTGAGCAGTTTACAGGCTACAGAGATTATCTAGTGCTCTGCAGATGAAAGGCTGAAGTGCTCAGGAACTACTGATTCATCACAGGATTACTTGAACTTTAGTTATTTGAAAAGCGCATTTAAAAATATTTATTTAAATCAGTAATTTAAACATGCTTATTAACTATTGTAAAAATCCTTAATATTCAGACTTCTTTTAATTCTAAAGTAATTGTGCCTATACATTTTTCTTTAAGTACTACATCACCTGGTCTAATCCTTTTGAACCAAAGATTTCTCCCTGCAGTTCATTATAATTAGATCTAGCTGCAACTGGCAAGAGTGGCATTACAACGATTTTTTTGTGTGATGTTTCTGAAAGTCAGTCAGTGGTTGGAGTAGGATGATTTCTTTGCCAAACAAGAATTATAAAATGGAGTTGGGATAATATGCTTTGTCTCAAGGAGTGACCAGTACTTACGAAAATACATTCACAGGGGCATAAATGGCATCACAAAAATTTTTATGCTTAGTTATGTCCAGATGTAGACTCACCCTCTTAACTTGCTGATTTTATCATAAAATTAGAAACATCCAATATTCTGCTTTTTAAAAAATTTTAATAATTCAAACATATTAAAAGATCTAATTATTTTCTTGCTGTTAAATAAACAAATATTATTTAAAGGCAGTGTTCTATTAGATCTACACAACTATATTTATTGCAAAACCAAGCTTGCTTGTGACATCCATGCTTTTGTAATTACCCAGCAATAAGTTCAGTGAAAATGCTTGTAAGATTCCACATTATCCCTTATTCTCTGGTTACTTGTATATTAATTACTTCTATCTTTATCTGACCTTTCTGAAGCTCAGTTTAAGCTCTAGCAAGCCATGCTTTTAGATATGGAAAACCTTATGAAGGACAGACTCAGAAAAAAACCTTGACCCTCAAGAATCTTTGTTCAATTGGGAAGTCATTATGAGAAGGATTTCAGGCCCCAACAACCCTTTTTCCTCAGGGGCAGTCATGATTTTATTTTGCTGAGGTGAATCAGTTGACATTGAGTCAAGGAAAAACTGAGAAAAAAAAGGCTGAATTAATGTCACTAGAATTTTAAGAAAGTCTTTAACCCCTCTCAAAGGACAAAAAGTAATCATCAAAGAGCCTTTCAACTCTTTATATGATTAGGTAGAAGCAGGTGGATTTGAATGCCTAAACCTGAATCTCTGTAGGTACAAACCTGAACAGAAAAGTCAGATTCTCTCATTCTGTGAGCATTTTAAACATATTGATTCCCTAGGAATGGTGATTGGTTTTTTTCCTGGCTATTTAACCAAAAAGATCTAACCTGTCACTGTGGAAGAGATGGCAAAGTGAAGGAATGCTCTGGATGCTCTTTGCCCTGACTCCAAAGGGTGATGTCCCTTCAGTGCCAGCCCTGGCTCTGAGGCCGGGTGGATCTCCCTGCTCACCATGAGATCTTTCCAAGGTCCCACAGCAGTCAGCAGGGTGGTGGAGTGCTGCCCTGACTTTTGCAGTCTTTCGATGTTTTCACTTTGTGATAGAGTTTCTCACACACTTTCTGTAAACATAGTCATGTTTTGTTAACTGTCTTTATTGTTTTCATTCTTTCTCCTGAGGCAGAGAGAGTTTGATGGACTGTTCAGTTGACCAGTGTGGATGGAAGAGGTGGTAACCTCATCCTCCAATCCATGATCATTCCAAGAAACATTTATATATGAGAGAAATAAAGGGCCGGGCTCTCTTTTCCCTGGCTCTGGCTTGGACCTGGCAGAGCTTGAGTCTGGTGTGCTTCTTTTCGTGTCAGAGTGCGACGGTGGAGTGGAGCTCACTCAGGTGCAACTACCCTGCCACCTAAACCAGCAAGCTCATTTTATTGTGTTCATACTGAACACAGAGCTGAAACCAGAAACCCTGGCTATTAATTCTTTGTACTGCTTGGATCCACAGGCTTTTTTGTTGGATATGGCATTTGTGTGAAATTACATGGCCTCAGCCTGTGATGTTATGATGGCCTTGATTTTCCTATTGCTCTGCTGCCACAGGATGGGTCCATAGTGATTTGAAAAGAAACTACAGAGCAGATGATGAACAGAGAGGTGTTTGATTGACTAAAGAAAGTGGCAAGGCAGCTGTGCAGATTTTTAGCCAAGGGCTGAAGCAGCCAGTACAAAAGAGACTCAAATGTATCTGCCCTGAGTCCTTCCCAGCCATTCCAGGACAGGCCTCTGCCCTCCTCGTCTGCACTTCATTGTCCAGTTTCTTGGGAAGCCTTTGGTTTCTCCCCGTAGTCTTCTCTGTCTCTACAGGGATTATATACGGATAAATGGGTCTAAGGAGTTCTGATTTTGCAGTTCTAAAAAAGTACAAGTACATAGATCTTGGAAGTCTGCACGACAGGGAGGATTCAAAATGCCTGCTTACTGAATTAGTTTGTTGATTCAATTGTGCAAATTTTTATGTAAATTCTTATTTGCCACACAACTAACCAACTGAAAAAATGTAGAATATAAAAAAGGTAGGGAATGAAGGGAATTGTACTTCACTTTTACTCTTTGAAGACACAATCCTGAAATGTAGATTATTTTCAGTGAACCAACTATTCAACAGTTAAACTTTAGTAAATGTTTATTAATTGCTATGGTTTGATGCAAGACTGACCAGCAGGATTATCTGGATTATTTTAGGAAAAATTTGTTGTTCACATTTTAGAAATATCTGTTATCCATTATTCTCCAAACTATGGAGGTGTAGTTACCTTAGACTGGCTTTTATCCCCTAAGAGCAATATCAAACTGTTGTAAGCTGCCACCATGGCAGAATTCCTGCTCACAGAAGTGTCTGTAACCCGTTTTAATGATAGCTTATGAAAGTCAAATAATTCAACTCCTCCTGTGTTTTCTTTCAAATGTTGCTATTTGGATGCAATAATGTTAAGCAGTGGTTCATGAAAGTTGAAATAAAGGAGAGCTTGAATAAAAAAAATTATAAGCAAAAATATTCCCTGTTGACTCTCTTACTAGGATAGATGGATATTCATAATGGGAGTAAAATCTTAAGGTGTAGCTATTAAGGCATTTTATGGTTATCTTAAGGATATTGGCTTAGAATTGAGGATTTCCATTTAGGCACCAAATATAAAAACAGGCCTTTCAATCTATTGTGTCTGCCTTCTGCTTGAAATGTTTCACTGTCCTACAGAGAAAGTATTCTTCTAGCAAGCATGTTTAAGGTAATAATTTGATATAGCTTTTTCAAAAATGAGGATATTGAGATAAATACCTTCCCATACCATAAAGAGAACAATAACAACACACAGAACACTTTAATAGTCATCTGGGTTTTCTGACTTACAGCTTATGTCATTATTTGCTCCTCTGTAAAGTGGATACAAATGTGTTTAAATTCTGCCAAAAGCAAGATGCAGGTAGTAGTATCTTGTACCCATTCAGTAGATTAAAATCTTCAGACAGGAAATGTTTTGAGTTCTCAGAGGGATCTCCCTGGCAGTGCCATATGCTATAGTCAACCCATCCTAGAACCTGAGGCTGTGTATAGGGCTGGCAGGGATTTCCAGCAATCCACTTATGCCTATTTTTAATGTCAGGACTATTTCCCAATGCACATCTACAAATCTGATTCGCAGCTGTCATATTTTGCCTTAATAAAGAAGCAGAGAAGACTCCTGGGGTTTTCTGAGCATTATGAAACCTCTGGGGACTGCGTGTCTGCCAACAGTTCAATTCATTAGGATACAATATTGAAATAAAGTATAAAAGCCTGAAAATATATCCACTTCAATAAAATAATAGCCCTGACCACATTTTACTGATAAAACAGAAACCAGACCCAGATTTACTTATGTGCTTTAATAGATGCCTAGCAAGATGAATATTTAATTACCAATTTGTTTATCAGTTATGAGCAATGCACTGTCTCTACTGCATAGCTCCTATTAGCTCTCTAAAACACAGAACAGGAAGAAAATAAAAGACATTTACAAATATTGCATGACCAGTCTTGTGGTTCCTGTGCAGCTTGTTGAACTGCTATTTATTAGTCTTGTAATGCCTTTGTATCTAATTAAAAATTCAGGACAGGCTCTGTAAATAAGTAGTAGACAATGTCTGGTCTAAAAAAAGGAACTAGCCAGTCACAGAAATGAACTGGGAATACCAGAAACTCCATCTGTCCTGAATAATTACACATTTACAAACTGTTTTACATAGTACAATATTTTGTATGTTCAAAACAACTGGAATAGTGAGTAGAAGTGCAATTTGTCTAGGAACTGCATGGAATTCATAGAAACCTATTGATAGAAAGAATTTCAAGATTTAAGCTACTCCTTTCCTCTTGGTCTGTGGTATGATTTCATAAACTGAGTGTTGGTAATTGTTACTGTTCAAAAACAGTATGCTTGTTTTACTCTTTGAACACCAATAATATTTTCTTCCAGACTAATTCCATATTTCCATTTCCATAAGTCATGTTTTCTAAACTCTTTACTTGCTATATTCCCCTGCACTACCTTGTCTTTCTCAAAATACTGCACTTAAAAGTGATTTTTTTATTAATCAAGCAGAATGCAGCAACCATTTGACATGAATTTTTCACAGAGCAGCACAGTGAATATTTCTCCCATATTTACACACAACATTGAGTAATACATCCCAGAGGCAGCTTTTTGCAATAGTATCACGTTCTCTGTCCTTTGTGGATACTACAGCCCCCCAATTTTTTTTGCAATACTATTGATGTTTATATATTTGTGCAGTTGATTATTTCCTTCCTACAATCTTTCCCTCTTTAAATAAAGTAACTAATTACAAATTTTGAAATGCCCTATTTTCCTGTTCCCAAAGTGCAACACATCCTTCTCAATATAATCCATGTGTGCATAATATTTTGCAAATCTTATACTTCTGTATCACTTGCTGCTTTCTTTGTAAGAACTATTCATGGCAGTGTGCATCCAAATTTTGCAAGTTGGTGAATTTTCGTTCTCTAGACTTTTCCATCAGTTCATCCCTTTTTTATTGGAGAATCTTATTGCCATTCAGTGGATGGGGCCTTACACTGTGAGCAAAAAGGTCACACACAAGAAATGGTAGTTTCTTAATAAGATATGCACTGTTTGAGCAGTGATTATGGACATACTTCAATAATACAAAATATCTTAAACCCATCTCAGTTTCTAAGTGTGTGAGGTCAACTGTAATAGTTTATGTAACTCAGATGATATTAAGTCTTAACATGTACTCTCTTGGAAATAATCTAAACTAAACCAATGCTGTTTATACATGGTAGATTTTAGTGAAAAACCAATATATACAGGTAATATACATGGACTTTTTAGTTATTTTAATGAAATGTTCATAGGGCAGAAAGTTTAGAGTTAACTTTTTTTAAGAGTCCCCACTATTACTGGACAGTGGATTCCTTTAGCTAAGTCATTTCTTACTTCTTGGTCAGTGACTTTTGAAGAAAATTAAAGTTGTGTGTAAATATTCAGTTTGGAGAGAAAAAGGCTGATAATTCAGGATGACTCACTGCAGATAAGAGAAACAGAGGGATGGTTTGTAATATTCCAGTTGGTTTTTTTTCAGCTGTTGCTGGGATTTGCTGGGATTTGCTAACTAAGGGACAGAATTCTGACATCTGGCCCTTTGAGTTAATCTTGTATTTCTGCAGTGCGTGCAAAGGAAGAGCAGCAGATAAATGTATTAATTTCAGCAAGACCATCAGGTCTTAGGAAGCTTACACTCAAACAAGCCTTGTCCTTCTCTGCCCATAACTCAGCCCACAGCTCAGATGGTCAGCTTCGAGTGACAGAAAGAGAGTAGTGGAGTTTGTGATGGCCAAATCTCAGCCATGCTGAGTGTCTCTCCAGACAACAAGCAAGCACAGCCCTCAAGGACTAGAAGGTGTTGGTTGCTGGGAAGTATGAAGCTGGAAACAAGAATCTGTTTTGAAATGGAGTAAATCAAGACACTGAAAGTTTACTCCAGTTTCAAATGCCTTAAAACTAGCCCCAGGCTCCTTTTGTTCTCTAACTGTTCAATTTTGTATTCTCTAACACCCCTTCTTGTGTTCTGGTTTCTCTGGGGTTTTTTCACCTAAATTTAATTTTGGGGAAGAGTTTTTGGTTGTACAGTATAGCCCTCATTGCAACTTCTCATGAATTTTTCCACTGCCTACTCCACTGTACCTCAGATTCTATCTCCACCAAAGCATTGGCATCAATTTTTACTGAAATTCTGCACTGCAAGTAATTGCATAAAGTGTCAAGACTTATTTAGCTGTATGGGCACTCAAACATTTAACTGGCATACTCAGGCTGCACCTAGGTTGCTAATAAACTTGGACTCTTTTTTTTTGTCCTTACTGTTCATGAAACCATTGAAAATATGTGCATCCTAGGAGTGTAATTATAGATTAAGTGTGGGTCTGGCTGAGGAATACTGGACAATGTAGTTGTCAGCACACTAAGAAGTCACTTAAGTAAGCCATGAACACCCTTTAGGCTCTGCTGGCTTTAAGAAAATATTTGTAGAAAATAGATTCATGTCAACCTATATGTTGCTGGGTTTTTTCCCCACCTTCTAATTATTTAGATGCCACACCTAAATCAAAATGAAATCTAGTTTTGCATATCTGTGGTCATAAAAACAAGTGGAGCAATGAAAATCAAACATAGGGTAACTGCAGCAGAAGAAATATATACACAGGACATTTTCCCAAATTTTTATACACAGCAGGCCTGTGAAAGCAGCTCAGCAGCCTGAGTAGCTTTCATGTGCTTTTTCACTTTGGAATTGAGTGACGACTTTTCGCTGCTTTAAAGTGCATGCTAGCTGCTAATTACTTTTTTTTTTACTGCAAATTAAATGGACTGGTTTGTGTCATCATACTAAAAACTACGGATGCTACATTATGGGAGTACTCCAGGTGAGTACTGAAAGCTTGAATGACTTTACACTGAAAAAAGGTTTTCTTTGCTTGAGAAAGGGATATTTTGCTCTTTTGTGTTTTACTGTTTATTTCCCAGTATGCACCTTCTTCACATTAACAGAACATTAGTGAGTGCTTCTGAGTCACCAGTGCACTCAATCAGGGTATATGAAGCTTGTAGCATGTTAAGATTTTATTATTTTCTATCTCTGGTCAAAAAAAAAAAAAAAGTTGATTAGAGAATGGCTCAAGCAGAAAATTAAAGAAAATAGTGAATAGAAGAAACTCAAATTAAGGCTGAAATATAGTTAGTTTTCAACGTGGGCAAGATGAGACTGGGAGCACACTTGGGTACACTGCTGCCATTTGTGCTGTCTGAGGGGAGATGTATTTATTGCTGGTTATATTTTTGCTTTGAGAGCCCTGTGTAATGGTGGTTATTAGCAGCTATGGCTCGCACACATGCTGCTCTCCTGTCCTCTTTTGCACCTTTATGTTTGTTTTCCTGAGAAAATGAGAAAAGTTAAATGTTTTCTTGAATACTTGACTAAATACCTTCCTTGGCTAAAATGGCAGAAGACTCTATGAGGCATACATTGCTGCATTCTGGTTTTGCCCTGCTCTTGAGACTGAACACATCATTGGCGCTTAATGTCCAGAGATTCAGAAGTTGGAACTTGAATTAATTCTTCATCTCCTTGTTTGTTCTCCTGTGTAATGTACTGCAGGCTCCTCTCACCTCTGGTGTATCTCACTTTCCTTTTTGAATATAGCAGCAATGCTGGCCTTTTAGAAATAAAATGGTTGGGGGTATTTCTGAAGTCAGAATAAACACAGATGTCTGAATTTAAATTAAGATACTTGCCAGAATTATAAAGTAAGGTAAAAATTGGAAGCAGCCTGAAAAAAAAACCAATCCGCTTACATTTCATTGTTCTTTTTGAAAGCAAGAAATGAAAGACAAGAGATATCATGCACATACAAGAATATTAATATGCAGTTCCTCTTTGCATCCTTCCTCATAGTCACTGGTTTTCTTTCCACTGAGAAATAAAACAATATATATGTCTAGAAAAATATATTTTCCTGCTTAGTTAGTAGGGTTAAAATTGTATTTTTATTAAACATTGAGTAGTTCCTCATTTATCATTCTAAATTCCATTGCTTGTCTCCAAGGAGATAGAAATATGAAGGAAAACCATCTGAGACTCGGATTTGTAAGGCTGTTCTCTTTAATGAGAGTTGAATGTGCCTTATTTTAAGGAACAAAATAAACTTGGAGCCTCTGTAGTAAAGAGGTTGGGACTTCAAGTGTAATTTCTGTGCAGGCCTACTTTCCATGTCTGGCAGTGGGAAGGGGATTGTAAAGTGTTCAATGCAGTGTCAGGTCATCCTTTGGTGGCTCAGTTCTGCTGTTTTCTGCACTGAAGCACTGCAAGTTCCGTTACCCATCCACCCTTTGTAGTAGAGGCTTTCTCCTGACAGTCAGAGGTTTTTCTTGGAGGACAAGAATGGACAGGAGACAACGACTTGTTTTTCTTCCTGTGAGGAGTTTACAAAAGCCAAAGCCTGGATGGTTCCATAGATACTGAAAAGCCTGTAATTGTTCAGTGCAGGGTAAACGCTAATTTCCAACCAGAGATATCTTTCTTGGTTTAATTCTGTTCATGAAATCCTAACTGAACCTGGAGGTAAAGCCTTGAGTTGTCTTACCTGAAGTAGTCTTCACCACCTCAGTTGTATTTCTGAGTCCTGTGAAGGCGAACTGGTAAAGCCTCCAGGAGCGGGTGTCCCCCACCTCCACCGAGCTGCGCTTCCACTGGTAAATGATCTCCTCTCTGGGGTAGCCATCTTATTGCAATGGAAAACACAGAATGCTTTGTGTCATAGTCACTGCCAGGGCTTAGGGGGCTTTGGGGAGTAAAAATACTGCTTTCTATTTCTGGAAAGAACTGGAGAAGCATATTGCAAGTAAATTATAGATATGGTGTTCTCGAGTTACTTACTAGTGCCTTTTACTTAATGTCACATTTTATTAATTATAAATTATAATACCACTTGAGATAAATTTTTCAAAAATAGGTTTTCCACTTTTGTGGACCTAATAGGATGCAATTTTGCCCATCCTCCAGATCCATCTGCAGCTGGACCAGGAATTCACACCTTGATCTAACTCCAGATCTGACTGGAGTCAGACTCGATTCCGACTTGTACAACGGTAGAACACCCGTGCACCGAGAGAAAGTGGGAGGCCATGACACCTTGATGCTGAAAGTTAAAAATTCTTGTTCTATGCTCAGATATAATCATAAATTAATCACATAGGGTCCAGAAATTTTATAATTTTTTATAGCAGTCCTTAATGATATTTGTGAACATACATAATACATACACTGAAAATAAGATCAAAATAAAAGTAAAAACCAGTGGGGTATGTCTAATTAAGAACATAACCTTCCCTGACTCTAAGGATGCAAAAAAATATTTATATTAAGCAGTTCAGTGTGGGTCAGAAAAAGGAGTATTTTTAAGCATGTTACTTACAGCTTGAAAATTCCAGTGGGCAGGAGTGGACATCCATTGGGAAGTTGTGTAACTGTAGCTGACACTCAGCATCAATTGTCAGCCTGAGAAGAAAGAGATCAGGATATAGGGAATGCACCTGAGAAGTTTGTCCTGAAAACTACATCATGGCGAGCAAAGCAAGATTCTTACTAATATGGATCCTGACTACAAAATATACAAACATTTTATGTATTTTTAGATATATATAAAGTAAACTATTGCTATCTATGTAATTATTGGAATATTCCAAGCATAAGAAGACATCGTGGTTACTGATAAGCAATATTTCTTTTTTGGTTCCATAGACCCTGATCATCTACTTTCTGGACTGTGTAATGGAAGAAGGTATTAAAGTTCTGTTCCTGTGCATCTGAAATGGCAGCATTACTCATGACTGACAAATCCACAAGTATATATACAGGTCATCTCATGAGCAGTGACAAATCTTTGTGTCACAACATGCCATAATGCACTAGGAGAATGTATTTTATGTGACAAAAATTCTATTTCAGAAATGATGGATAGGAGTCCAAATTTAGACATCTGCATCCAAGACAGCCATCTAGACTCCCTTCACAGCTAGTGCAAAGGCACTCTGAGGATACACTTCCTCGCACTCCAAAATAAGACATTTAAATTTAACCAGAAGAAAAATGTACCGAAAGGTGTTTGTCTCCATTGAATATTAGGAGTGTCTCCATGATAACTCAGGTAGTGTAGGTGCTAAGCTCAGGTAAAGACAATTATTTTTAGTAATCCCAAGTAAGATGAAATGTACCCTCTGATGTTCCTACTAAAAACTCTACCATTTTTCACTGACTCTCAGCCCAGCCATGAGCTGCAGGATACTTGGACTTTAGAAGAGAGGAAAGAGGTGGGGTGACAGGCAAAAAGGAAAAGGGTGGAGTAAAATGTTTATTTGTTCCATGAGCAGTCTCTAGGAAAGCTGTAGGTTTCTGGTCTTTGCTGATTCTGGGGTGTTTAAATGGATGAGCCCTGTCAGCTGGGTTTGTCTCCAGGTTCCTGAATGATGGGCAAATGACCCCGAGTCTCATCCTGTAGGATGCAGAGGGATGCTGGGACCACCAAGTTAATGGAGTCAAAAGGAAACTTTTCTGCATTAGGGATTTAGGAAGAAATCTAATTTTCCTGTTGCTCTTCCTCTTCTCATTTTCATCATCTTCATTACCACAGATACTTGGTTTCCTTCTGGGCAGGGTGGTTCCTAAACCTGGGAGGAGGCGGCTGAGAAAAACCAGCCCTCCCTTCTGGATCCCTCTTCAGGACAGAATCCCAGCTGTGTGATACTATCACATTTCATTTCTGGGTTAATCGAGGTTGAATCCTTACTGGTGCTTGCTGTGACTCACTAGCACAACTAAATATACATTCATAGCAGATAACTGGTTCCAAGTTCTACCAGATACATCTCTTTCTAATGAGAGAAACCGAGGGATTTAAAGAGAAAGGTAATAAAATCCAAACAGACAGTAGTGTAGCCAAGTCCAAATTTAACATTTGAAAAATGGATCTAGGCTCATCTTTATCAGACTAACTTTGATTTGCATTGGATTTCAATTATGATCATTCTATTATCTCTTCTGGCAATGCAATATACAATGAATGTAAAATAACTATGAAATAAAACTCCTTTTTGTAATTCAGACAGTTGCAACATTAAAAGGTTGTCTTAACCAAAGCTTCACAACTATTCATTAAAATTCTGAGTGTACTTTTCTTCAAAACTTTATTTTTGGCACCAAGTAAAATAAAAACAAAAAAAACTTCGAGAAAATGCAGTCTAGATCTCAGATAATCTTATGTCTATCATCTTTGATTCTATACTCTCATTTTAAATTATAAATTCTCTTGAAAAAAATGCTGTATTTATGTATATTTTACATAAATCCGAATATTATATCACATGCAAAAAAAAAGTTTAAAAAAAAAACCCACAGGATTTTCACATTTAGGAAGTATCTTATGATCATTTGGAATATGATATTTGAATTGTTACATATGGTATATGCATAACTTAATTATTGAAAAGGTAATTGTCATAAAAGAAAAACTATACATGTGACTGAGGAACCTGGACAGGTTGAGCATATCAAGTTCAGATCCATTAAAATTTTGGTGGAATGGGGCATATCCATAGGTTTGAGTCAAATATTCAATGCTGCGATGGCAAAATCTTATTTGCCTAAGATATTTAAGGAATAACTTGCTTTTTCTGGGTGGAGTTTCATCTGGCTGAATTATAATCAATTCAGAATAAGAGGTCTTTGATGTATTTAATACCTCCTTTTATACCATCCACTTAATTCAAGGGTATTTCACATTTATCAGTTTAACACAATAAAAAAGTAAAAGGGACCAAACCAATGGCAAAAAATAAAACATACCTGAAAATGAAAAGTAATTCCTATAAAAATGCCTTTAATAGTGTTAATATAGGAATGTGGCTATTTTGGAAAAAGACAGTACAACCTATAAGAAGAAATAAAACTTCTTACTGTGCCAATATAAAATAAATTTAATACAATTGATATCTTCTAAATATTTCCCTTTTTCGGGGTTGTTTGCATAAATAAATAGGAAACCCCAATATTTTTTTCCTTCAGGTTAATGTCAAATGACCTGAAATCACAGGATTTTTCTCTTTGGCTTTCCTTAGAGAAAATGAAATTAAATTTAGGGATAAATACCTCAATGTGTACAAGACTCTCCCATCATTCCAGATCCTGAGCATCCTATTAGGAGTTGTTATCCAATGAGCATCAGCCTTCTTGGAATTTCGGAAAAATGTGTCTGGTATCCAGATCTTCCCAACCATGTTGCTGTTTAATCTGAGCACTTTTATAGTGCTGTTGAACTTCAGACGTCTGTCATACCACGTTTGGGCGAAAAATATATCAATTGTATATTCCTGTTGTGTTAACCAGAAATACTGATGAAAACACAGCACTCAGCATTCCACATAACTCCTGATATGCTTTCCTTAATTTCATATGAAAAAACTGTGAGCTACAGAAGGTGATACTAGAACTGATAAAACCAATCTCTTTTGGTGAATTTTTGAGGCATGTTTTACCAAAGATTATTGTTTTAAAACAATTTATTATTTTACCACTGAGGGTAAAACTAAGGTGCAAGTGCGTGTTATATGCACCTTTCTAATTCTGTGTCCCTACATCTCAACCCACACCAGCTCAGGTCAGAGAACAATTACTTATTTCCTTGGATCTAGGACAGGAAAAACTTGAGCTGACTTAATAGCCTGCGCCCCCTGGTTAATCCCAAAAATGCTGAAGTCTCTGGAGAGGATCTAGGCCTTTTACTTATTATCTCTTGGTGGCACGAGTGGTAATATGACTCGTTAATGGTTTTCCCGATTTTGTAGCAATGTGGAAGCTCGGTTTTAAAGAAATTAAACTGCTTCATTTGAAAGCAGAGCACTTAAAAATGTGAAGATAATGTTAAAAATATTGGTTTTGCATTTTTTCAGCATATAGCTCAGTTTTCCTGTCTTGTACAGATTTATAGCTCATACAGTCCTCCCATCCATAATTAAAATGAGGTATTAAAAATAATATAGGTATGCCACAACATTAAGAACTAATGGAACCTTTGCAATGTCAAAATGATGGAGACTTTGTAACAAGGAAAACGGGCAATCCTTTACCTACCATGTTGATAGCATTCACAGGGCCAATGCTATTTACGTACATGTCAGTGTGAATTATTGTCGGTTTAACTGCAAAAGAAACAACAAGAATCACTAATGCCCACGAAGGTCAAAATCAACGACATGAAAGTCAAGCACAAGCATGTTATTATGGCACCTCGCTGTGGTTGCCTCACATTTAAATGTGCACGTACCATAAATACAAATTTGCAACAATGTCTTCAGTTGAAATTAGTTGGAGACACTTTGCGACAAATTCTTACATCATTTATTCTATCAAAACAAATTCCCTTATGCTATGAGAACAAATACTGAAACCATTGCTGATATCTTAGAGAGACACATATCTGACTGAGAGGATCTGTATTTTGTGTCAGGTCACAGCAATGCATCAAAACAAAACACTGGCAATGAAAGCAAACTTATTTTTCTTATGATGTCTTGCATCACTTGTTCTACATTATAATGCCAAATGCAAAATGACTGCTGTTGCCTGCAGAGGTGGCTGTAGGTGAGTAACAATTTTGTGAGCCCAAAGCCAAAATAATACTTTAAGTTTTAAGACAGAAATTAAGAATAGTTGTTACAGTAATTTATTTTGAAATTACTCTATTTCAGCTTTATTCTTCTTTTACACCTTGGTTACAGAATGATTGGTTTTTTTCTCAGATGCTTTTAGGAATGCTTTACTTCCTTTCTGTTTCTAAAGTCTTGGTTTAAGTGAAGACAAATTCCTCTGCTAATTTACACTGTATACATACACTGAAGGTTAAAAACACGTTATCCTTCACTGTGAAAAATTCCTTGGTTTGTAAGCCTCGATGAACTTGTANCTTAATTCAAGGGTATTTCACATTTATCAGTTTAACACAATAAAAAAGTAAAAGGGACCAAACCAATGGCAAAAAATAAAACATACCTGAAAATGAAAAGTAATTCCTATAAAAATGCCTTTAATAGTGTTAATATAGGAATGTGGCTATTTTGGAAAAAGACAGTACAACCTATAAGAAGAAATAAAACTTCTTACTGTGCCAATATAAAATAAATTTAATACAATTGATATCTTCTAAATATTTCCCTTTTTCGGGGTTGTTTGCATAAATAAATAGGAAACCCCAATATTTTTTTCCTTCAGGTTAATGTCAAATGACCTGAAATCACAGGATTTTTCTCTTTGGCTTTCCTTGGAGAAAATGAAATTAAATTTAGGGATAAATACCTCAATGTGTACAAGACTCTCCCATCATTCCAGATCCTGAGCATCCTATTAGGAGTTGTTATCCAATGAGCATCAGCCTTCTTGGAATTTCGGAAAAATGTGTCTGGTATCCAGATCTTCCCAACCATGTTGCTGTTTAATCTGAGCACTTTTATAGTGCTGTTGAACTTCAGACGTCTGTCATACCACGTTTGGGCGAAAAATATATCAATTGTATATTCCTGTTGTGTTAACCAGAAATACTGATGAAAACACAGCACTCAGCATTCCACATAACTCCTGATATGCTTTCCTTAATTTCATATGAAAAAACTGTGAGCTACAGAAGGTGATACTAGAACTGATAAAACCAATCTCTTTTGGTGAATTTTTGAGGCATGTTTTACCAAAGATTATTGTTTTAAAACAATTTATTATTTTACCACTGAGGGTAAAACTAAGGTGCAAGTGAGTGTTATATGCAAGTTTCTAATTCTGTGTGCCTACATCTCAATCCACACCTGCTCAGGTCAGAGAACAATTACTTATTTCCTTGGATCTAGGACAGGAAAAACTTGAGCTGACTTAATAGCCTGCGCCCCCTGGTTAATCCCAAAAATGCTGAAGTCTCTGGAGAGGATCTAGGCCTTTTACTTATTATCTCTTGGTGGCACGAGTGGTAATATGACTCGTTAATGGTTTTCCCGATTTTGTAGCAATGTGGAAGCTCGGTTTTAAAGGAGTTAAACTGTTTCGTTGAAAGCAGAGCACTTAAAAATGTGAAGATATGTTAAAAATATTAGTTTTGCATTTTTTCAGCATATAGCTCAGTTTTCCTGTCTTGTACAGATTTATAGCTCATACAGTCCTCCCATCCATAATTAAAATGAGGTATTAAAAATAATATAGGTATGCCACAACATTAAGAACTAATGGAACCTTTGCAATGTCAAAATGATGGAGACTTTGTAACAAGGAAAACGGGCAATCCTTTACCTACCATGTTGATAGCATTCACAGGGCCAATGCTATTTACGTACATGTCAGTGTGAATTATTGTCGGTTTAACTGCAAAAGAAACAACAAGAATCACTAATGCCCATGAAGGTCAAAATCAACGACATGAAAGTCAAGCACAAGCATGTTATTATGGCACCTCTCTGTGGTTGCCTCACATTTAAATGTGCACGTACCATAAATACAAAATTGCAACAATGTCTTCAGTTGAAATTAGTTGGAGACACTTTGCAACAAATTCTTACATCATTTATTCTATCAAAACAAATTCCCTTATGCTATAAGAACAAATACTGAAACCATTGCTGATACCTTAGAGAGACTCATATCTGACTGAGAGGATCTGTATTTTGTGTCAGGTCACAGCAATGCATCAAAACAAAACACTGGCAATGAAAGCAAACTTATTTTTCTTCTGATGTCTTGCATCACTTGTTCTACATTATAATGCCAAATGCAAAATGACTGCTGTTGCCTGCAGAGGTGGCTGTAGGTGAGTAACAATTTTGTGAGCCCAAAGCCAAAATAATACTTTAAGTTTTAAGACAGAAATTAAGAATAGTTGTTACAGTAATTTATTTTGAAATTACTCTATTTCAGCTTTATTCTTCTTTTACACCTTGGTTACAGAATGATTGGTTTTTTTCTCAGATGCTTTTAGGAATGCTTTACTTCCTTTCTGTTTCTAAAGTCTTGGTTTAAGTGAAGACAAATTCCTCTGCTAATTTACACTGTATACATACACTGAAGGTTAAAGACACGTTATCCTTCACTGTGAAAAATTCCTTGGTTTGTAAGCCTCGATGAACTTGTAAGAAACAGCTTCCTTCATTAACCTCGCTGCTTTCTGCTTTCCTCTGCCTGCCTCATCCATGAAATATCTGTGCCTTTTTCTATAATCTTATTACTGCTGTATCCTCTTCTGCAGAGGTATTGTCTGCCTGCTCTGTGCACTCACGGGGCTTCTCAAACTGACTTGCAGCAATTCGGGGAGATTTTTTCCTTTGAGTTACCTCAGTAATCAGTGGAGAGGAAGATTCCTTCAAAAGGTGATTCAATCACGTAAGGCTTCCATCCTGAGCCCGGGCTGGGCTCTGTACACTTACACTGCCTGTGGAATCACCTGGGCAGACTGCATTTGTGGCTTTTCCTGCCTGCAGTTACCTTTAGTGAACCCGCTCCTCTGCCCTGTTCTGTCATTCCTGCCCCGCTGTGCAGCTCAGGGCCCAGCCCGCACCAGCCTGTGCAGGCCTGCTTGGAGGCTCTGTATTCGTCACATCACACAAGGATTAGGCTGTGGTACCCTCTTTTTCGCCTTTCTTTCCAATGTATTACTTGTGATTCTCTAACAGCATCTCTTAGGTATAAAAATAAAAGGAAAAACTTGCTTTTTCATCCCACAGAAGTTAAATTCTGAACTTCCTATGCAGGTAATTCATCACAAGCAGCCTGATTCAGCAAATTATAACACTCTTATTAGTCTTAGGATAGATTCAGCAATCTTAATTGATGTCAGCTTCCAAAATCATGACTATTTTGCATGCCTCTGATGTTTTTCTGCATTGCATTTTATTCTCGTAACTACTTTGAATGGCTTCTGCTTCCTGGGTAGTATAATATGACATGAAAATTCTTCCTCTTCGCTGCTTAATTGAAAGTGATCTAAAAAGAAAACCAACGTACCTCCTATGTCAGGTCTCAATTTGTTGTCATATCCTTCAAGCAAGCCATTTAAAATAAGAGTCACCTCACTCTCATGGACTTTGGGAGTCAAAACCCAAGTCTTATTTGAAGCATAATCTTCATAATCATCATCTCCTTTTTGGCTGGAACTATTAAAGAAATAAAAATGAAGAAAAGAAAAGCCTTGAAAAATACAAATTTGTAGTTAACTACTTTGGAAGACAAGACACGCATTTTAGATTTTAATAATACTGTAAAAACATTTTAAAAATTTCCCATTTTCAATATTAGACTCCCAGCGAAGATGACACATAATGGTTGAGGTTGAAGTTCACTTTAGCAGCATTTCCTTTTAGTATGGTTGAGATCACATTCTGTCTGTTCGGAGGAACATCAGTGCTTATCACCTTTGTCATGCCTATTTTTTCTCTCATTGACTCAGGTGGGACCTGTTATGAAACAAATCTGTCACTTAGCTTACGCAACTCTTCGCCAAAATATCACTTATTATGTACACAGTGTTGTTGTTTTACCTCTATTGGAGAGAATGATTTGATGAAACGCGTTACTGACAAGACCAATAATTAGATTCGTTCAGACAAACTTCTCATGCAGCTTTTCTCCACTCCGATGAACTTGAGTTTATTGTGCATTTGGAAAGTTGAACACAAATTTTTGCCAAGGGTTTTCCTTTTCACTTTTGCTAACCAGAACCCACAGAGGATAAAAATGTGTCTGCTGGGGTTTTTCTGCTACTCAGAAGTATGACAGCAGATCTAATTCAACCTGCTTAGCACAGTAAAAAAACCACGTTCGGAGTCAGAAATGTGTAGACTAGTTTTGTTTTCTCAAAATCAGTGCCTCCAGTTCTAGAGGAGAACACTGAAACTGCTTTAGAATATGACATAATCAGATATTTTCATTTCAGAATGTCGGTGGTAATCAGCTGAACAGTGCTAGGCAACTGTATGTTTTTTTGCATAATATGCCAGTGCCCTTCTTTCCTGACCTGCTTCTGTGACAAAGTTTGAATGCTGCTGGCTGGATATGGAAAATCCTAATGACACCTAATGATACAAATGTCTTACACCAGTGGATAGAGTTCATCTGCAAACACAGGTGAAAAGCAGAAAAATTAATTATTTTCCAGTTTCAGTCAGAATCTGAAAAGGAGTGGGAAAGAGCACAGAGCAGCAGATTTCCATGGGGGCTGGATCTTCTGCTTGGCACACGGGATTGAAAGAGGCACAGCTGGTCATGGCAGGGGTGCAGCAGTGAAGGGCTGGCTCGTCCCAGAGCTGAGAGCACCGTTTTGTTAACAGCGATCTTCGCTCAGCTGGGCTCTCGCACGCCCTTCCCCGTAGGGCTCTCCTCCTGCATCCGCTGGTACCTTCAGAGTGCACGGCTCAAACACCTTCCCGTGTTGGGTGTTTGGGAGCTGTAAGCCAAATGCACAAATCCAATCTCACTGGAAAGAGGCTTTGGGTTCTTTCTTCCCCCAGGGCACAGCCAACAGGAAAGAGCTGCAGCTCCTTTTGCCTCTCAGTGTAGGACGCTGCTTCCCAGGAGCTGCTGAAGGCGCAGGACATTTGAAGCAGCCCGAGATTGCAGCAGGAATGTGGAGCATGGAGAGAGAGCTCGTCTTGCTCTGAGTTGAGGTGGGAAGCTGCTCATGAATCTGATTGTTTTTTTTGATTGCCTCTGTTACGTGTGCTGGGTGGGAGGCACTGGCCGCAGCCTCCAGGCACCACCTCACCCACCCTGCACCAGCCCTGGCTGTCTGGGAGCCTCAGCTTCCCGGGCCAAGAACTGGCAACACAACCTCTTCATTCTGCCTGCACAAGCCTGGACCTGTAGTGTTTTATTAGGAATCAAAAGCAGAGTTTTAATTGGCAATATGCTCCATAGTATTCTGCTGGTACTGACAAACAGGCCAATTTAATTAAATTGGGAGAATTTTTTTTTATTCAGTTGTCTGGAGTTCAAAGATCTAATTGTAATTCAAAGAAACATAACTGAAGCCAAATTCTCCTGGAGGAAAGGAAATACTTCTAAAATAAAGTCTTTGCAAACAGAAGGCACTAGATGATATGTTTTCAAACTACGCAAAGTGAATGAAGAAAAATAACTTTATGTATAAAAACCCTTGTTCCTGTTTTATAACCAATTAAACAACCATTCTCTGAAAAGAATATCTTTTTCTGCGTGGAAAAGAAAAAGTAAATCAAATGCATTCTTTCACAAAGGCGACGTTAGTGAATATCAGTGCAATGAGAAAGCTTCAAAACTCAAAACAGCTATAGTAGAGTCTGGTCTCCTAGACAGTGCAAGATTAGAAGTATGTTTGTCTAGAAGTTTCCTCAGATCTAGAACAACCTTACTGAAGAGCAGCCCACAGTAACAGAAACTTCCATTCCTTCTTGGAAATTATTTGAGTGACAGAACTAGCTATCTATATGGTTGCTCATCTCTCATCTCAAGCCATTTTGGCACTCCACATCTCCAAAACCAGTAAAGACTTCATGAAATTAGTGGGAGACAGAGGAGGGAAAACACAGCCAATGTAGCTGGAGGAAAATGCTACTGAATTCCAGCTTTTATTAGAATTCCACAAGGATCATAAGTTAGCATGGGTATGCAATTTTCTGTCTGTGTAAACCTCTATTACAGCCAGAAAAATCAGAGGTGCATCTCTATCCAGATGAGGAGAGCTTTAGCCATGCAATGCCATTAATACAATGAAAATTATAATGACAAAGCCCTTTTCATCTCCTTAAGACTTTCAGATCAGTCCTTCTGATTATATGGCTGAAATTTTGCAAGTGCTTTTAATGTCCAAACCAAATTTGTTAAAGCCTAGATTATACCCAAATGCATATTGAAATCTATTTTTATTTTCCTGACTGCTAGAAATTTTCAACTCTAGTAATATAGATATGAAAAGAAACACATATTTAACTACTTGCAGATTAAACCATAATTTTTGAAGGTTCATCTTTCGGACACTGATACAAAATCTCACCATATGAGATATTCCCCTGTGATAATAATGCCATTGCAAGATGTTTGCAAAACTGCTTTACATAAATCCATAAATACATACATTTCCCTAGCCAGAAAAGAGATTACTTAAGAGGGTCAGAACCCAAGCTTGAAACTTCAGGCCATTGAGTAATTAAAGTTAGAAGGCACTTTTGGAGGTCATCTGGTCCAGTCCCTGCTCATTTTGCCAGCTGAGTCTGCATGTGGTGGCTCTGATGGTAATCACTTACAAAGGTAGATATATATATATGTGTGTGTGTGTAACCACAAGTGTTTAACATTCAGGGGGCTCTTTGTATGTCTCAAATTACTTGAAATATGTCTCAAATTACTTGAAATACATCTTCACAAAGCAGGAAGAGGGCAGAAATTACTGGTGCTAATAAGCATTTATTAATTATTAATTATTAATTTTCTTAATAATGTATGCAAAGATCTATAAAATGGTATCTCACTCTACAATTACATAAAAACCTCATTCTGCCAATGAGATTTTTACCATGTCAGGAGCTAAACAGGGTTGAACTCATGTTTTTTATCTTCCTTCCTAAAACAAACACATATTAATCCAAATCCTGCATTGAAGTTGTTACTTGATTTATAACATTTTTATAGCTCTTTTGAGCGCTCATTGGTGAGGAGTAACTGTGGCACAAACTGAGGCTGACACAAAGTAAATGTTCCAGAACTTATTCTTCAGATCTTTGCCAGGGCACTTGATCCACACATTTCTTTGCAATGCTCTCTGGGCAACATTTAATCATCCTCGGTGTGAGCGTGATCCTTGTGGGCAGCGGTGGCCACTGCAGGTAGAACTGGGGTCACCAGCCAAGGGAAAAAGGAATAATGAAACGATGCTCGCTTCCATTGTCATAGCCTCCTTTATGGGCCCCTTAGCACTAAAGTCATTATTTCTGTACTGGAAATACATTAAAACTGTAGAAAAGGATATCTCTGCTGGGAAATCACTGATGCATTAGGAAAACAATTTTTTCCCATCTTCTTTATTGATCCTTATTCAGAAGATATGGTCAAGCCTATTACTTAAATGTTTCATTAATGTGCTGATACACTATTCTCCTAGTAGTCCAAAGCCACTAAAGTCCACATTACAGCTTGTAAATCTAATTTTTTTTTTTTTTTTTTAATAGATTCAGCATGATTTCTTTTGTTTTGTGCTTTCATTTCCCTAGAAGTAAGTTTGATGCCTATGTAAAAATAATCAGCACTTTAGTAAAATTTAACAAATAATTATATTAATGGTATGTAACTGTCTTACATTATTATGCTTTCAAGTCTTTGGCTTAAATTCTTTTGTTCAAAAATTAATATAAAGCATAGGTTACCTATTTCAAAACTAGTGTGTTTTAGTTAATTGCTAACATAAAATCAACACTATAACTTGGATGATCTCTGCTGTCATCTCTATATCAGAGACACTCTAATGTGATTACCAGGAGAATCTTATGTAATGTTTCTTGGAAAGACACTACCATGTGTTGGTAAAGATAGGTCATGGATTATTTAATATCGCAGACAGCAGCAGTAATTTTACAGTCTAAATTGGGGGACAGATTGGGCAATCTTACTCAAGTAGTGAGCAATAACTCACAAAGGATATCCCTTTGAAATAAGGTATTATATCCTAATCCACAGGAACATGATTTTCACAGCTTGTTACAAAGAGTAGAAGGAAAAGGATACTCTTCTCTGGCAAAAAAACTTCCATGGCTCATCCATCTTTCAGCCTTCGGATATGAGGTCATATATTTAGCTCATCAAAATCTCTGTAGTTCCAGTGACTTTAAAATAGTTATGCCAGTTTGTACCTGCTGTGGCTCTGTCCTCGAATTTTTCTAGATATACAAAATTAATTTTAACTATTACCAAGAATTTTGTTGTGAAACTTCACCTGAGTTAATTGCCAATATTGCATCGCTGTTTACAAGCAGAATCAGAGTAGCCACTAAGTGCCTAAAGGGAAAGACCTGTAGCAGTACTGAATAGCTAATAACCTAATTAAAAACCTGGTTTTATATTTTAAAAAATCTGGGCAATTTCATCTTTTATACAAAGTAGGCTATAGAGCTTTCAGCAAAGATTTAATAAACTACTGGAACATAAACTGAGTTTTCCATTGAAAGCACCAATGCTTTCTACCTCTCAGGGAAGAACCGAAACACGGCTTGACAGTTCACCTAAGAGCACTGTTTAATTTAATGAAGAGTCAAGTGCAATTCATTCTCTGATGCACATAAAAAATTACCCTAATCTATACATTATGCATAGTGATAATATGGTCACTGGGAGTGAGAGACGAATACCAGGTTCCCACTGGATACAGAGATGCTGTAGGCAGATGTGACATATCAGTATGTGGAGATAGCAGATGTGGAAGAGAATACAGTGTCTCTGGAAATCTAACAGTGTCTAAATTCCCCTTTGTTGATTCATATTTTAAGTAAAGGTATCTTGACTGAAGCAGAAAATGTTTTCACAAAGCTATGCCACGAATTCTCTTGTCTGGTTTGTATTTCTGTTCTGTCCATTTGTATTGGTTAAATCCCAACGCTATGCCCAAGATTGAGTTACTATTCTTGCCATAAAAACGGCACCTATTTTCTCTTTTACTACTAAATGTTCATCACAAATACCCAACCTTCGATTTTGTAAGGACTGCAAATTATATAACATGAAGATTAATCTCTTCTCAAATCATTTCCCACATCAAAGATAGAAACTTGGATGCTATGCTTACGGAGGAAAAGAGAAGATCCAGTCAGTTATCAGAAGTTTCATAACAGAAAATGAAGTTGTGAAATTTGGACTAAGAGATCACTGAGAAACTGTCTTTTAGTCCTACTCCCTTCACCTAGAGTTGTGGTGCTGCTGCAATGACAATTCTTGATGGAGCTATAATGTTCCAGAAGAGCCTGAAATCCCAGATTTACAGAGTTTTCAGCAAAGCTTGTTTCACATGGCCACAAGGGAGTATAAGGTGTATTTTGGCCATTTGTTGTAGTCATGTAGTAAGGGAGGCTGAGGAAGTTCACAGGAGGAAAGAAAATAGTTTTGACCTCTACTCATTGGTGTGGGTGGGGTAGATTTAGGTAGGTCACCTGTAGAAGATAGTTTATTTCCTGGGCACTGCTTTTGCTGCACCTATCATTTCATGTACTACTCAAACTATGTAATGTAGTTAAAACTTCGACATGAAATGATTATTGCTTAAAACAAAGCAAAACTGAATTTTTCCATCATCCCTAAGTCACAGAGGGACTGAAGCATATATGGAAATAATTATTAAAAGAATATTACAGTTCTTACAAAGAAATAGGTACAGCTGAAACACTTAGATTATGGGACTGAGCACACAAGTCTCAAAATGGTTAAGAGCTAGAAATTACTAGAGGAGCACAAATGAGTGCTCCCAGCAATGACTTTTCAGTCATCTTTACTGAATGTGAAGGCCCCAGATTGCCAGAAATCAGTCATTTCAGCCTGCCCTGAGGTTTAAAGGCTGTCTGGATTCCTGTGAACATTCACACTCTGCTCACCAGAAGAGATGATACCTGGCAACACGGCACCTATGGATCCTGCTGTGGATTTTACAAGCTTTCTTGTAGTCATTCAGCAACTCCCAGTGACCTCACTGGTGCTTGTCACCATTTTGAGTAAAGCAGTCCAGTTCTTAAACCTCTTCACAGACTTCTAAAATATTATATGGCAGTGGTGGTTTTGTATTAGTGTCTGTAAAACTGTCAATCATAGCAGACTGGTTTAGCTTACAGTTCTTCAACATCTTGCCCAAGACATGCATTCACATTAACTACTGCACCTAAGATGTAATAAATTTTAACTCATTGCAGCTATTGTTAAAGCATCTATTTTCCATATTTTCAGATTCAGCTGCAGCAAGTTTATAAATAAAGGTTTAAAATGAAAACTTTAACTTAGTTTACGTTTTGTTCCATTCCTGTCAGTTCGTGAAAAAACTTTTTTAAAAAGCCCTTTGGAGTGCATTTATTGAGAGTGCTAACAATAAAACCTCTGGTTTGCAGTATTTACTGTGTTTTCTAGTTCACTGTGCTGAAAAATTGAAGTGCAATTTTTGCATTGCACAACTGATTGGATTCAAGTCCTGAGTGACCATGAGGATTATTGTCCCTTTTAAAATATTTCTAGTGGCAACAAGATGGGCTCACAGCCACTTGTCATAAAAACTACCAGAAATAGGGATCGGTGTTGCAGCCCTGGCAAAGAACCAAAATGTGAAATGTAGCACCCAGTCTAGAATCTGTTTCTTCAGCATATTGAGGTATATTGTTAAATAAGTTGATAAGGGATTTACATCTCCAGGTCTATCAGAACAGATTGGTTTTATTAACGAAAGCTGAATTCCACCACAATATAAAACTTGTGGGTATGGAGAGGAATTGTATGGGAGGATAGCAAAGTGTAGAGAGTTGAAGGAAACTTCTTTAGGCCAGTAAGGAATAGAAAGATAATTATAGAAACAAGCATACATCATTCATTTTGAACAGCCTGAGCTTGAGATGCAGCATTTCTACTTACGAGAGCTCTGGAGGAGTGTAAGATGTGATCGGATGATTCAGATAAGCCTCCATAACTTAAGATGATTATTTCAAATTTTTTTTTTGAGCTGGAATTTTGTATTACTGTATTTCTTTATATTTTATTTACTGGATGTTATATAATTTACTTCTCTATCTGTTTTCACTGTGGTTATGGATACTCATGTTAGCAGCAAGCAAAAGAATTAGAAACAAACAGAAAAGGGAGAAACAGCTACAGATATTCTTCTGCTTCATAGGGTCAGCTTGAGCTGATGTGCTTTATTTGAAGGTATCTAGCTATATCTACGTGTAAAAAGTTTAACCTTGAAATTCTGTGAACTTCAGAAGGTTTCTTTTTTGTTTTATATTCCTCTTTTTGTCGCTCCTCTCCCCTCACATCCTCTTCTCTCTTATTTTTTAATTTTTTTTTAAACCACTCTATGCATCTCTGAGTGTGAAATCTAAGGCACTTGGAGCATGATTTTTGCCTGCTGCTATTACTCAGCTCCTGCAGATTTCTACTATAGCTAGCAAATCTCAAGAGAAGAAGTAAACGACCATTACTGAAATGTGATTTGATTAGGTCTGTTTTAGTTTGAGCTCACTTCATTTTTTCTGGCTGTGTTTTATTGTATATAATTGTCATCTGCTAGTATTCCATGTGATATCTCCTTCCCAATGATGTACATTGCTTTTATAAAATATTGCTCTAAAATCTCACTATAAATTAAAAAGCTCAATTCTCTTCTCAGTAAGTACGATTAGGAAAACATGGATGCCCTCCAGCTATCTATTTAAACAACACTAACGCAAAAACCCCAATCCTATTGCTCAATTAGACTTGAGAATTGAAAAAATAGGTTCTTGTTCTGTCATATCCTATGAGACATTCATGTTCGTGGTTTTTCAAAATTTTTGCACTATGTTTTTCTGTATTTTGTCTGCTTGGTAATTTCACCCAGAAGGAAGTCACTTCTGGAATCAATCACTCACGAGGTAGTCATCTTCTCATCACTATCTGTCAATGTTTAAAAACAAACATGTGAGGTGCAAGAAATGTCAGCAGTTTTGCTTATTGAGTAACACTCCTGAGCATTTTTTGAGATTTAAAATACCTTTTTTTTTATTGGTCTACCAGTGTGAGCTATAAATTCAAGTTAGGCTGAACATAAATTCAAGTTAAGCGGAATATAAATCCTTATTAGAATTAAATCTGTCAGGGAATGTTTTCATTCTCGTCATCTACATCTCAATACACAGCTGAGCACTGTAATGAAGTGTTCCTAGTGTTGGGCTGGGAGCCAGGAACATGGAATGCTTACCCCAGCTAAAGGAATAGTGTCCTTCTACTTGCTCTGCTAAGCCAAGTGATATCTTCTCTGCATGTAAGTGTAAACCATTTTTACAAGATTAATAAGCACATAAATGTCCCCTATTATTTTTGTCTGATGAAGACTGGGTATGATGCTAAACCATCTCATGATGGAGGAAGAAACAATCCCAAACCATTCCTCAGGGAATGACTTTGCATTGTGCTTACCAGAAATATTAAAGCCCATATTGTTGGTAAACCAAGTGGGTCAGATAAGTCCTCAATGTTTAGGGAGCCAGTATAGGTTTATTCTGACTGTGTTAATAATTCTTACTTCTCTCAGATCATGGAAGTATCACGAATGGAATGTTTTTAGATAGAAATGTGTCTGAAGAAAGAGCTGAATGAACAGAAAATAGCTGCTCAATACACATGTCTTTAATTACATCATGATGTAGCTAACTCATTCACAAAATAAGAGTAAGCAAATGGTGAAAATTAAAATGGTTTTTGTTGTTTCTTTTTTAAACAATGCTTCTGATTTAACTTCATTTTTAATGCATGGTAACCAATAGTAACCCATGTGTTCCCACATAAACCAACTTATATCATGCAAGACGCTGTTTGCACTCATGCTCATAAAACAGACTGTGCAGGGGTGGATGTGGAATTTAGTTCTGATAACAGGGTAGATGTGTGATACATTAAGAATGTAAGTGGCAAACTAATGTCTGTATGTCAGCTGAGTAGGAAAATCGTCAACAAGTGTTCTGCAATCCCCCTATATAATTTATTTGTTTTGATGGACTTTCTTTGGTGGTTGGTACTATCAGGATGGCTTCATGTCAGGGTCTCCTTTATCCTGTGGGACATATAAGCATGCCAGCTTCTGGGTGAGGACTGCCAGCATCTCTGCTCTAAAATCCACCCAGGCAGGGCTCTTTAACTGTCCCCCCATGCCTGTTTAACCTGGAGAAAAGGAGGGTTAGGGGGGGACCTTATCACTCCCTGCATCTCCCTGACAGGAGGTTGTAGCCAGGTGGGGGTCAGTCTCTTCTTCCAGGTAACAAGGGATATTACAAGAGGAAACAGCCTCAGGTTGCACCAGGGGAGGTTTAGGTTGGATGTTAGGAAAAATTTCTTCACTGAAAGGGTTTTCAATCATTGGAAGAGACTGCCCAGGGAAGTGCTGGAGTCACCAGCTCCTAAGTGTTCAAGCCATGTGGATGTGATACCTGGGGACATAGTTTAGCGGTGAACACGGCAGTGTGCGGTTAATGACAGGAATCAATTTTAGAAGCCTTTTCCAGCCTTAATGATTCCATGATTGTGTGCCTTTACCCTGCTATGCTGCATTCCAAGTCCATCTCTCAATGCCTCTGCAGCTGTAGTAGCCTTGTATTTCTCCACACTACACAGTGATGTCAGTAACTCATCCTCCATGGAGCCATGGTTTGTTACTGTTGTCTAAATAAAACTCTGGTTGTACCATACAAAAAGTCAAACAAATTAGCCACAGATGCCTGGCCAATTAGATAAATGGCTGTGGCAGCTAAACCAAGTAAAACGAAGCTGTGGGCAGGTCAAGAGCAGTTCAGACCCAGCTGGCCTGACAAGCCTCTGACCCGAGGCCATGCAGGCTCAGTGCAAAGCACTGGCTGTGGTGTGTGTGTGACTGGGCTGCAGCTGCAATTCACACACGGTGGTTCCAAAAATCATCACATAAATTGCAATGCAAAGCTGCTACATCTTACTTGCCTATTTATGCCACACTTTTCCGGAGACAAGTGTGTTCAGCTTTATATGCAAGAATTTCAGAATCTTTTTTCCGAAAAAAATGGTCAATTGTTTTAAAGGTCCTAACTGATAAATACTATGGTGACTCTGTAACTTTTTTTAGTGAGAAGAAACTGTGTATGGCTCACTCAGTGCCTTATCTTTTTTTCTCTTTCTATCAATCTCCAATAAGTAAAATGTAAGGCACATAACATGCAAATTCTACCTAGCTCTGAAGTTTTTGACATTTGAGTGGGCTAGGCATAACGATCACTGCAGAGCCTATCTTCCCATCCCTTGCATTTGAATGTGACTATTAAGGCTCGTCAAAACACCAGGAAAGTAGGAGCAATTTCTATTCCATACACATACAAACATATATCTCCCAGAATTTTCTTTTTCCTCCACAAATATTTTGTCATACCTTTTTTGACTGTCAGCAGCATTATAGAATTTTACTTTATAAATTGTCATTGCTCTGATTATGGTCAGAGAAGTATTTCTTTGTAAAAGGAAAGAAAATTTTACAGAGAAAGCTACTAGAAACTTGTTTTATAAGTAGATGTTATTCAGGGCTAGAGAAAGCTGGATTCCTCATAACTGGAAAAGAGAGCAAGAATAAGAACAATAACCCAGTACAAGCAGAAGCTAGGAGTGGGTTTGATTAACGTGTGTAACTGGCTACAAGGGTCAGTAGTATGGATGACATACTACTATGGGTGACATATGGATGTCATAGACATATTCCGAAAGCATTATTTTCAAACACTGCATTGGGAGCCAAGTTTATCCAGCACTATTACCAATTTGTTTCTGAAATTCCTGGAGAGAAGAAACCATATTAAGGTCTCAGAGATGTAGACATGTAACTAGAGTTTCAAAATATATTTAGCACAGGGTGCTGAAGATGCTACAGGGAATGATACAAAGTCCAGAAAGACATACACTGGTGAAAATGTTTCCTGCAGTTCGAGAGATTATATAAGAGGATTTTTTTTTTCTCCTTGTCTCCTCATCTCTTGCAGCTCTGTACTGTGGCTAAGTCAAATGATCCACTAAATGTGCTGCAGAGTTTGTTTCAGTTCAAAACCAAAGTGTCCATGTATCCAGGCCACAATGTCCAATTCCCCATCAGGTTTCCTTGGCTCCATCAGAGCTCTGTGGAGCACCCACCATGGCACGACAGCAAGGAGCTTTAATGGTGAGTTGAGACAAGACCAAGCAGGGATGTTACCATCTGGCATTTCTAAGTCATCGTGGATTAGTCCGTGCCCAGCTGTGGGGTCTCCTCGGGAGAGATGTAAGCACCAGCTACGTGTGGTGTCATTTATGGAGATTGTACTTGTTGTTGGCGTTGAAGCAAGGTCCACAGAGGAATTTAGGGCAGCTGGACAAAGCATCGTGGCAACTCAGAACAGGCTCACTGGCAAAATGCAGAGGGTTTCAGACCCCATTTTCTATGAGTACAGAGGAGGCACCATGAGGCTACAGAGATTTTGTTGGTCCTTTATGGATCTTACCCAAACTGCATAATCAGGAACTCTTTAAAAACAAGCGTCTTTCAAGTCTGCTCATGACTTGAGCAGATGCTGATGGGACCAACCGGTGAGGATTGACACCTGCAAACCCCTAAAATTAATGGCAGATGAGCAGAAGCTAAGGATAAGGATGTTTTACTAATCGTAGCATATTTCCCACATGGATAAATCCATCTTCAGTTTTCCCTTGCTACAGATCCAGCAGCTTTTTATGAGCTGCAGACTTATGCAGAATAACTGCAGAGTATTGATAAGAAGAAATTCCACTGGAAGCCACTGAAGTAAAACTTTACATGCAATTTATTCTCCTGAGATCCTGGGGAATTTGGCAAAAACACCTCAGTATAATTTGTTAAGTAAAAAACGGGTGCTATTCTAAGATCTACAGTTTTCCAGGACAGATTACCAAAGAAATAATTTAGAAGAGAGGACATAAATGGAATACATTTGCTGGCAAATGTTGCAGTTTTAGCTTATATCTGTCAGATTTTCCAGGATTATGCTTTCCATACTGCCAGCTGCTCAGTATTCTGATCCTTGTGCAGAAAACCATGTTGGTAAACATTTAAACACAAATGAAAGTGTTCTCCTGGATAAAGGCTTGAATGCTTAAAACCTCACAAAACTGAAGCCCAGCTTAGCTGCCTCAGCCTGTTTTCCAAAGTGTCGTTGCAGACATGACATCTTTGTTAAAGAAATACATTGTTTATATACCATTTGGAATTCTTACTCATTAAATAAAATGAGAGGTCCTATTTAAAACACGCACTATTTATGATTGGACATAATTTGACTATTAAACTTCTGGGCTTTTTCATTAAATCCTTTCATTACTATTTTATTGAGGAGCTCGGAACATTGCATATGCAGGTAATGATTGCAGATAACAAATGTTTCTCATTTTTCAGTCTGAATATATATTGCATTGACCTTAATCACATCTGTGCTTATCTACTATGGAGAGATGAAGAGAGATAGAGCTTTGGAGATGGTAACAGAAGAATTTATTTCACAGATATAGTACCTTTCCTCTTTCTTTCATTTTTTTTTTTCTTAACAAATTGTATAATTAAAGCTGCTAACAATTTTCCCTTCTAGTATTCTCCATAAGCCTTCATATACTCAGAACTTTTTCAAAGGTACCATGGGAGCTGAATTTCTTGGTTTCTGGCCAAAGATTAATTGTATGTCAAAGCCTAAAATAAAATCTACTTTTTGAAATCAGTAAGACTAAAATTATTCCTATTCCTTTTTAAAATCAAGGCTATATATGGGTTGTTTTCACACATATAATCCCTAGATGACTGAATAGTAAATTTTGGAACTCATTGTAGAAATAATCCTTATTAAGGAGTATACCAGAGTAAAAGTTGTTGGCTATTAAGCAGTTAAAATGCATTAAATGGGTAAAACAGTGGTTGAAAGTGGATGGATATTAATAGCAAGTAATTTGGAATGCATAATTTAATTTCTGAGCAACGAAGTCTCCCTAGAGGTGCTGGTGGCATGTGGTGAGAGGAAAGATACACTGTCCTCACCTGCACAAAACAGCAGTACCTTAGATTTGCAACCTTTTGACATCAACGAGGCAGAGTTGTGGATCTGGATCACAGTAACCAGTGCAGAGAAGAATACTTTCATGTTGTTCACCATTGATTCTTAAATATGGGTTTCAGAGCCTTGTTAGTTATGCTGGACATGGAATTTAGGAATTTGGCCCGAAAGATTTGTCATTACTTTAATCTCATGTGCTACATTAGAGCCTTATTAAGGTTTTAAGTAATTTTAAGTGCATGCTATAAGTCTTTAAAGCAGCTTAGTGAGGTTTTTTTATCATTTACTTTAGAAACCAGGAAATAAAATGAGAAAAGTAATTTTTAATGTATTGTTGATTGTTCTTGCCCCAAAGAGCTTACAAATATCCAGTGTTTATTCAATACAATGTGGTCTGTGATACTGGTTAATCTTCTGGTTTTGGTAAAAGAGCAGCAATATTTGTAATTGTATTCTAAGGACCTCCAAGCATTTTATTGTTAGTAACCTTCCCCTCATCCAAATCCTCACCCTCCCAGAAAATAGTGACTTCTTTACTCCATTACAAAATAAAATTGTTATATTCAAGCACATTTGAGCCCTCACAGGCTGGAGGAGAAGAATGCATCATTTAAGTTACATACAGAGAAGCCAAAAGGTGTCTTTTCAATATTCAAGTTCAGCTAATAAGACTGTTCTTGGCAGTGTAAATATTATTACATGGGTCACATGGCCCATCTTCTTTCTGAAGCCACTACCAGCTTTCTCACTTGTGTTCTTGTTCAAGCGTGGAATGTCTCTGGTCTCTGACTCCCAAAACACACCCAGGCTCTCTTCACTTCTTGCAAATGGTTGTTCTTCATTTATAATCTTTGTTAATTTGAACATAATAGCTCATCTTCCCAATCTCTGCACTTGTTTTCTATTTGAGGGAGGCTTCTTGTCACTATGTTAAAAATTTTGTATAATTCCAGCCTTCATAATTCACTTCCAGACCAGGTTCAGTTCTGCCTCTTATTCATAGCAGGTGTACAACCTTCCTGGACACATAGCTGAAGTCCTTACTCTCTGAATTAGGTAACTCTAAGGGCTATCAGTAATTCATCTAAGAAGGTCAAGCTGACTGTAATTTTAATTATATATCAATTATTTGGAGGCATTCTTCATTTCCCGACATTTGTGTGCCTGTTTGCCTTTCCCGTTTTATCTGTTTGTGCCATGGTTTCACAGTTGTCTTGAAAATATTGTCCATTCCCAAAAATAAGCATGAGCTAATGGTCTACACATAGAATTATGTTATTGATTTGGGGGGGTCAGGTGATTATTCTTCTGCACAGAGAGTCAGTTTAAAAGCTTAAATTTTGGAAGAATGGCTCTTAGGGCTATGAAAGTAGAAATCAGAGGCATTGATCAGGGTAGCAGAGGGGAAAAGTCATTGTAGACTCCTTGATAAACTGTTTTCCCTTGCCTGCTTCAGTAACTGCTGTCCACCTGATTGAAGCCCTGTTATTGTTAATCTGTAGTGTGAAGTCTTTTGTGTCTTAGCCAGTTTTTGGAGAGGAAAAGCAGAGTAAGAACTCTACAACCCTTCCATGGGATGTACACAAAGTGGCCAAGAGATAACTGCTCTCTGTGTGTGGTTGTCATGGGCACATCTCATTCTGCTTTGGTGACAGACTTCTCCAGCTTCAGCAAACACATGTGTGGTTCAGTAGGTCCCAGAAGTGCATCACTTAATAATATATTGACTAATACATTGATTAGTTTAGTAAGGCTTTCTAGCATTATCTGATTAATTGCTGTTAATGGTTCTCTTTCTCGTTCTTTCTTCTGCTATCTGTTTGTCTCTCTCTTGAAAAATAATCTAAGGGAATTAAATGAAAGTGGAATTCAGTGGATAATCCTCAATCTGTTGCAGCAGGCAGATTTCTGTTTGGATCTGAAGATATCTTGCTACGGATTAACGAAAGCTTCATATGACCAGAACATGCTATTTGTGTTACACAATATAACACTGAACCACTAGTGAAGGAAAACACTCATTTTCTCATATCACCCACATTTTTGTAGGGGGGAAATTCTGGCAGAAGATTATTTATGGGTGTGCATGAGATCCGCTTTATGGTGCATTTCTCAGCAATGTATAGAACCAGAAGTATTTTTCAGCAGAACATGGAGCATTCAAAATGTTGAAGAAGATAAGTAGCTCAGAAAAAAAGGTAGCCTTTCATCTCAAGGGTTCCCACCAAAGTCCAAGATGACATTCAGTAACAAATACAATTTCATACATGACTACCTGCATCATTTGGAAAGAGCTAACCCAAGCATAAGAAGTAAATAACATCTTATTCCATTCCTTCCAAAACCTCATTACTATCCTTCATTTATTTTAAATAGTTTTTTAATATATTTTTGATCTTTTATTTACAGTAATAATCTATGTATGTTGCTTTAGGTATGGTAAAAATGATATTTGTTTTGCTGGCTGTCTGCAAACAGATGAATGTTCTGTCTTGTAAGACTAATATTTAGTTTCATACACAATGGCCAGATTTCACAGCTAGGCCTACACACTGTGTTGTTCTTTACTGAATATGTGTGAAAATGTCCTTCCACTAGATCTGAAAAAGTAGAACTGATCCTCAAGATACAAAAATCTGATTTAAACAATAGTGATTTTCTTTCTTAGTAGTGATTAGCTGTTGCACTAAGATTCCTGTATGATTTACTGAATTTCTATTTCCTGCTATCACTTTGCAGTAACCCTAATAGACTATATTACCCATTTCTCTGGGTCAAATCAGTGGTATTTTGTGCCGTGTATTTTGCATCTGGCAGCTGCCAATAGTAGAGGATAAGAGCAAAAGAGAAGGGCAGAAATATCCCTGGTAAAATCTCTCCTCCTCCAAAAACATGCAGCTAGAGATTTCCTATAATGAAATGCTATCAGTGAGTTTAAGAGATTTTAAAATATTTTTCTTCTCTTTGAATCTATATAAATATTTGGGCTCTGCATCATCTCACTTACTAAAATGAAAAATGTTTTCATAAGTTTTCAGCCAGGGATAATTTCACTGCATGCTGTATGCCCTTTATATAAGAGAGAACAAGTAAAGCTGCTGTAGTCAACTTTTTCTGTGTTGCTTAGGACATCACATGAAAAAAACATTATGCAGCTGAGGAAGTCATTTACATGGGAAGGTATTTGTTACATTTCTCTTCTGCTTATGCAGTCACTGGTGGTTTTCATCAGCATTAAAGCCTCCTTTTTTTGACAGCAGTTGTGTTAAAAATATTACTGTTATATAAATAAGAGGATATCACCGTGTGTCAGACTGAATACCCAATATTCAGTCTGACAAGACTCGCATATTAATTTCCTGTCAGAACTCTACAAATACCCCAGAATCCCACTAGATATAATCCTCACTATTCTCTCAATAGTTTTCTTCAACCTACCACCATCACCCTTCTTTTACCTCAGTTTGTCTGAGCCAGTTGGCAGGTGTTGGAACTTACGAAAATATGTACCCACTATCTCCCTCTACCCACTCTCTTTTCGTATGGATGAAAAAAATATATAGGTCTTTTGTAAATTTCTCACACTGAAGGAGATGGTTACACATTCTGATATAAATTAAGTTCTAACCGCTTCATATTACAAATTTAAAAGCAAGTAATATTATTTTCTGTTTTGCTGTTTTCTCCACTTTCTGGCTTAATGCAAAGCTAAATTTCTTCTTAATTAGAAGAATCAAATAAGTAGTTTACTTCTGGATATCACATAAATAAATATGCCTATAAAGACATTACACCCCCACAAGTATACAGTCTAGGTGAATTCAGACTCTCATGCTCTGCTTTTTATAGCATCATGACAATTTAGGCCATAATCCATTATCACAAGGAAGCATGCAGTGAATGCTAAGTTTAAGTCATCAAAAGTTGCTCACCATATTGAGTCTAAAAAGATCAGTATGTCTAGAATGGACACTTTATACTGTTCCTTTCTTATCTCTCCATCACCTAAAATATCTCTTCACCCTGGCTTTTGTGTGTTGGATATTTTCCCTAGGGGCAATTGTAGTCCCTAATTTCAGCAATGCTGAATGAGTTTTAGTCTCATTCTATGAGAAAAGATCTTCCTTACCTAATAGTAATTATAGTTACCTGACTATGGTGATGGGCTCTTTTTTTCTGGAATTTATGGTTCTTTCCTGGTACTTTCTGCAGTCTTGTTATTCATCATATAAGAAATGTACCTTGTTCTAAGTAAATGGCTTCCTGCTTTGAGCCCAGAAAGTTTACATGTACTTCCAGTGAAGGTATCTGGATGTCCATTTCTATCACCAGCTGTCATATATTTTCTAAAAATAAAATGAACACATCTCTTTCTCCTATATTGCCAAAAAGCCTCCCTGGTTCTTGTTCAGAACTTCCCTTAACAGAAAACAACTCATTTTCTAGAATGGAGAAATTCCTTTTGTCCAGACAGCCAGGAAAAGACCTATGTGCCACTTAAGATCAATTTACATTACAGTCTGTGGGCTGAAGTGAAGTGTAAAGTTTTAGCTGATCATCTGTATAGAATAAAAAAGAAGGACTGAAGGAAAAATATTTAGATGTATTGTAAATAAGTTAGCTGGAATGTAGGTTGAGAGCTTTCTGCAAAAGCATTATGCAGTGTAAGAAACACTTTTTGAAGATCCTTAATGAGTTATAATTTAACTTTAGGTGATTTCCCAGTTCTTAGATGAACACAAAACTACCTGTAAGAATCTATACTGGATACGTCCTGGCTTTTCCTTCAGCAACAGACTGACTTCAGTGGAATAGGGATTACTGAGAGGATAAAAGGAAGCCTGTCATGTGAGAAGATTGCCAGAACTGCTGAGATTTTCATAATTAGGTGTCAGATAGGGTGTTGGTTTCTTAGTAGGCAAAACTGGGAAAATGGGCAATTATATCTTACCATTTGTGCTAAAAGAAATATGTATTGCAATAGAAATCTGTTTCAAAAAGTGCAACACTAAATATGGAGCACGAAAATGAAAAAAACCCTTCAGCTCTGACATCCTATGTCAGGTTTTGGGGTTTTTTTTGCTTAATCTGTATAGTTCTATGTATGTGTTGAGACCTTTTCAGTGGTGCCCAGCAACGGGACAAGGAGTTATGGCCATAAACAGAAACACAAGAAGTTCCACCTCAACATGAGGAAGAACTTCTTTATGTGGCAGAGCACTGAAACAGCTGCCCAGGGTGGTTCCTGGAGCCTCCCTCTCTGGAGACATCCCAAACCCACCTGGACAGGTTCCTGTGTCACCTGCTCCAGGTGACCCTGCCTTGGCAGGGGGGTTGCACTGCATGATCTCCAGAGGTCACTTCCAACCCTAATGATTCAGTGATTCTGTGATTTTCTGAGCTTGAATTCACATGAATCAAGCCCCCAGCTTCCACTTTGTTCTTCACTTGCAGTCTTACACAAGTCACTTCCCGTCTCACACAAGCCACCTCTTTTTTTGCATTAAAGTTTTCTGTGAGAAGAGCTGAGGTACAATGGTTTGCAAAGCTGCAGTTCAGGCTGCACCAACAGAGAACCCCAGTACACTCCAGTTATCCTGATGAATAATAAAATATAAGTAACCAAATACTCACTCTAATGGAATCTCTGTATGTAGCAGTATATAGAACTTTTACAGCTGGAGTGGCTGACACTCTGGGAGGAGGGGAAGCTGCAGGGAACCGAGCCAGCTCCAAATGAGCCCGTGCATCTCTCTCTGCAGGACAGTGCCAGTCAGAGGTATTGACCTTAACACTGCCTCTGCTTTGGAGATAACTCGGATGTATGTCTACAAGGTCCTGTAAAAAATACACCATCCCATAAGCATGTTACTGCTCACCTGTGTCTAATGCTTTATCTAATAATTTAATAATTTATTATTCAATTCACAATTCAATTCTCTATTGGAGAAAGTGGTGATCATTACTTAAGCATAGAGGAGTTTAATTGTACTGGGACTGAGACTTAGAAAGGGTTCCCCTTGACAAGACATTTGCTTCTTTTCCTTTCATCCAATCACTCCTGTTCCTCCCTTTTAAATTTTTGTGCCACTGTTACAGAATTTAGTGACAGATGTCAATAAAGCAAATGTAGCATAAAGGAAAACACAAGCCAAATCAACAAGATACTTTTTCCAGATTACCATTAATCATGAACATGTTAAGCTTAAGACCCTTAAGCATGATTTGAATGGCCATGAGGAACAGCTATAATATGAATATGGGAAACATTATATTAAAAGAGCAGATTAATTTCCTAAGATATTTTTACTGTAGTTATTTTCTATAGATTTTATTACCAGCTTTCACTTTTTAGATTTTCAAGGATGCAAACTTTTCAAAAGGTATCTAACATTGCTTTGCATACTCACTGGAGTACTTTGGAATACATGAGTTTTGGCATCCAGGGTATGTTAAGGTGGTTCAGTCACTACAGCAGAAGTTAGTTAAAGGGTTTCATCCATACTTCTAAATCTTTTATTTTCAAATAGGAAAACAGTGACTGCAGCCATTTTTTTGCTCCATCAAGTTACAAATAATAGAATTCAACTTAATTTTCAAATCTACTTTGGGTCAGTAGTGTTGGTACTCTTTTTATGACAATAATAGTTGTTCTAGTTTGTGTCCCAGTATTACAGCTCCCAGCAGTCAGGGGTGCAGCATGGCTGTGAAAACTCTTAGGTCGGCTCATTCCTCTTGTACCCCTGACATGCTGGAGTAGTGCAGGTCCTGTGTCCACACAGCCTTAGCTCTGCTCGTACAAACACTGGAGTATATAAAATATTCAGCTTCATTATATTATAGACAAGGATAAAGTCATATTTTAATTGCACTTAAATTCACATCTTCTGTCATGACACTTCTCTAAAGGGGACCAATCCCTGTGAGGTGAGAAATTCTCTTGCTGAGCAACTCCTTATTCCACTTTTGGGACCTCTGGCTCAGTGTTAGTGTTCTCCACCGTGTGAAAGTACTGAAGTGTAGGAATAACTCCAGCAGCAGGATCAACACCAAACTGATGTTAGCAAGTTTTACAGTAATTCCAAGTGACTGTCCATCTGAGGGATATTCTTTTAGTCCTTGTTATTACATCACATCACTTTACAAGAGCAAAACAGTTTTATTCACACCCATGTTCAGTTATTTACTAATAAAAGTACAAGTACTCATTTAGGCACCAAACTATTTTGATGCAAAAATGATTGCTTTATTTTTGGGGGTTTTTTTGATCAGTCTTGAGAGTCTGCAGTTTTAGGCATGTAGCTGCAGCTTAAAAACATTGCCATGAAACTACTTGGGCACTAACAAGTGAAAAAAATGTCCCACATTTCCCACCTGAACATTGATTTCCACTGTATTATTTATCTTTTGCCAGCAATTTTTTAAACCTCTGCAAAAATAACTGATAAACTCCATATATAAATAGTGTGCAGAGTACAGCTTTAAATAATTTTGAAACTTTGCTCGTGAGTTCTATTACATGTAATGTTTTAAATAACTCATGTATGTTCAATAAGGACAATCAGATATTTAGTTCCAATTAAACCACATCAGGTGTGCAAGTTTTTTTTTAGTAATAATTTTAAATTGTCTCTGGATTCAGAAATTGGGAGCTTGATCTGACTAATTTTCACTGAACACAGCTCCAAGTCCATGTGATGGACTGCACACTGCTCTTACACTAATCTGAGGGCCAAGATGATGAGGGAACTTCATGCAAGAAGTTTGCAGTCAAGTTATGAATGTCGAGAAACCAACTGGAAGAAAGCACTTCCTAAAACTTTAGTGTGCCCGGTTGTAAAGATGCATTTTGTGCATTTAATAAAACTGATACAAATTCTGTAAAGATAAAATACCTCAGTGTTATAAATTGACATTTGTTCTGAAGTCATTCAAATCATAATTTACTGAAGTCAATGCTAGAATTTTGGCTCCTTCCACTATTGCCTGAGTGATGTCTTAACTTTCCTCTTCTTTCTTCAGTCTTCTAAATATTAACGATCTTGCAACAATAAATTTCTCTATATAGTAATGTTTTCTATTAATAGTGCTCAAACTTTGCACAGCAATGGTAATCAAATGTGCTCAATTACTTTGATCAGACTGTGCAAATACTTACTGAAACTTCTGAGTGTATTCTGATTGATGTCAGCACATTCATTCAGATGTTTAACATGGAGTACCTTTGTTAGTGTCCAGTTGGCCCTTCAGAATTTCAGTGTCCAAGAAAAGTGACACACAATACAATAATATTCCCCTCCTTCTGAAGTGTTTGATGATTTTTTTTAACAAAGAAAACCTCTTATTTTGGCTATAAATAAATGGTATCTAAGTTCAACTTTTATAACTCTATCTTGGTCCTTGAGTTTCCAAAACTAACAATACAGTTTATTCCACAACAGGAGGAGGAAAATGTCCTGATTGCTACAATTAAAATCATATTTGCATGTTGACTCATTTAAAATGTTTCTGTAAAGCACTAAGAATAATTTTCCCTTTACTTGTAGCTATTATTTCTCTATGATTTATTCTTTTAAAAAGGTCAGGAGGCTGTCAGAGGAAACCATCTTGGCTATCAGATAGCTATGAACAGAATACAAAAGTTTTTGCTGAGATAAAACTTAAATTTGCGTTATGAAGGGTTTCTTTTAAAGCTTATGAAATAATTTTGGCAAAATTCCTCTCAGGCAATGCTTTTCTGAAAGATGAGTGAAAAGAAGGAAGTGAGCTAAAATAAGTATCTGGGATTATTTTAGTGGAAGTTTTATGTCAAAATAATATGAAAGCCTGTGTCATAAAATCCTGTAAAAATTGGATTTTCCATTTCTGTATTCAGGTAGTAACCATAACTGGTTCTGTAAGGGTCTGACATACCTCATACCTGACTTACTCCCAACACCAAAGTACCCTCAGTGTAGCCTCACCAAGTTTTATTTCATTTTCTACTCAATTTTCAACCATTTTTAGTTTATTCTCACAGGAATTCTTAACAAAGTTCTTTTTGTGTGAAAAAAGTTACTTGAAAACCCAGCAACTTTTAATTTCCCTGGCCAATCATTTTGGCCTTTTATTTGGCTTAGAGCTAAGGTCCTACCATTGCAGGTATGATGTCTGATTTTTCTTAAATAAAAAAAAAAAAAAAACAGAAAGAACCCACTTTTTGCTATGGTAGTGTCCAGGTAAAAGGAAGGAAGGAGAAAGAAGGTAAATTTGAGGAGCCTGTGTGAATCCAGCATTAGTAGTAGCGAAGAGAGTGGGCACTAACTTCTCGAAGATATTAGTGACCACATGGCTTAGGCAGCTGTGGGGAGCAGTCTATTGCCTCTTAAAAGGCCACACACTTTGCTACAGAGGTATTTTCTCATCTAACCCGTTAAATGCACAGTCCACACATTTTTGCAGGAATGTCTGCTCCAGCGCAGTGCTTGGCACTGCAGCAGTACTCCCGCCCTCCACTTTCTGCTCATCCACATACGAACTCCTGCTTCCTCTGCTGATGGATTTTTACCCCTTTCCGTTTAGCTATCCGATGCACACATGCAGCATGCACAGGTTGTCTGTCTGTCAGCAGAACGTGTCGGGTGTGGGGGCAAATGCTGTCGGAGACATGCGAATCCCAAAACTATCGCATCCTCTGGGGAGGGAGGGATGTGCGGGGCCGGGGAGCTGTGAGGGACCGGGAGGGCTGTGAGGGGCCCGGGGGGCTGTGAGGGACCCGGGAGGGCTGTGAGGGACCCGGGGGGCTGTGAG
>VZRO01007446.1:0-72947 GCA_013397915.1 Daphoenositta chrysoptera | reverse complement strand
TTTTTTTGATAGTAGTTCTCCCTCCTCCCTACCAGGTCCCGTCAGTGGGATGAGACATTGCACCCAGCTGCGGGAATTAATATGCAGGGGGAGAGAAATTAGATCTGCACAAGCCCTTTGCAGATATAATCAGAAAACGTCAGCTCAGGCAGCAGGCAGCTTCCAAATCTAGGGAAATAATATAATTTGGAGAAAAGAAAAAAAATAAAACCCAAACAGAAAGCGAAAATCAGACAGTCACAGAATAAAAACAGTCAAGGAAAGGAGCACATACACATTTACGGAACCACTGACACACATGCAACAAAATCCAATAAAGCAACAATGAGTAAATGAGAGGGAAAAAAAAAGAAAGAGTAAAGCAATGGAGCTTCTGCCTGAATGCAGATTAACTCTGAGGTCAAAGTGGAAATGATGCACTCTGCTGCAGCACAGATTAACACATGCGTGGTGTCAGCCAGGGTGCTTTTTAACCTTTGATTACACATATGCAGGCAGCCTGGATTTTCATTTTGGAGCCGAGAAGGATTTGGCAGGCATAAAAAAGGAGGTTGGAAGGAAAAGCTTGCCCTATGCTGCTGAGCATCCTCATTTTTCTAAACAGCGTGGAAATCGTGATTGCAAAGGGGAAAAAAAAATGAAAGGTTGGATGGGGGAGTGGAAAGGGGAGGGATGGTTGTTGCTAAGTAACTCAGGAAATGGGGAAAGCAGCATTGGTGGAGTCAGTATGAATGAGGTGATTTAATGTGTGATAGGATTAGGAGGAATATGAGAGGTTTTCCTCTCCCCTCCCCCTAATAAAATGAGGCTACATGGACACAGGAAACACTTCCTGGCCAGAGGGGAAACACTAGAAGACGATGAAAGAAGAGCGTTGCCAAATTTTGGAACCAGAATCCCAAGTTCCAATGTTCATAAATGCAATTTAGCAACCACTAGTGGAGTAAAAAAATTCAGGGAATCTCATGATTTCCTAAAGTAAGAGCCCTTCAGTCTAAAATAGGTACTTGGACTACGACCTACAATAACTTTTTTTTTTTTTTACCTCCCCTATTTTTTCTGTCTAGATCAAAGTAAATATAGACAATAGCAAGGCTACCTAATGACATTTATGAACTGGGAGAATGGGCAAACTTAATCATCAGGAACATTTTTTTTCACTCCCAAGCCCATTTTTATTTGTCCCATTTAAGGGATAAATAAATAAATAATTATCCTAAAGAAAACTTAAATGAAGGGAAAGTGAAATGTTCCCAATAAATTAAAAGCATTAATATTTCCTGCTGGACTTAGTCTAGTCTGAACTAAATCTGACACAGATTCTGCTGAAACCTTCTAATACCCTGGACAATCTGTTAGTTCCCAGTGTCCAAATGCAGAATGAAATCTATCCATCAGAATTAGAAACAGTCGTTGCTGTCTCAGAGTCTCTAAAAACATAGATCTAACCTTCAGCCATCAAGTTATTTTTTTCTGTTTCCAAACACCATGCATTTAAAAATAATCAACAGATCAATATTATTAGTTGAATGAAATACGTCTTGGTTCCTGGATAGTTCAATTATTATTTGGGCTAATATCTAACACAGTCATTGTATTTTCCTATGTATTATCAGTCTTTGTAAACACTGTATTATCAGTGTTTACAAACAAAGTAACAAGTTGCAAACCTGTTTCTTAATATTTCCAGCCAATGGTCTTATTGTTAATTTGATTATTCCACCAACTTGTGAAATACATCTTTAGGTGTAGGAATAGCCTCTTCAGTGATAGAAAGCTATAAAATATTTCAAATGCTCTCCCCATATCTCTCTTCTGTGTTTATATATATATAGGTATGTATGTATATATATATGTATGCTTGTTCAAATATCAACATTTGCTCATGGTTCACTTCATTCCCTGTAAACATGACACTTCTGTGATTTTATTGCTGTAATCTCTCTCATCAGTTATCACAACATTCCTTTGAAGGATGAAACTGCTGTGTATATTTTGGTGAGGGAATCAAAATTGTTGATAGCTAAGAATTTGAACTGTGCAAACAGTTATTGTCTTGGCTACAGGAGCTGTGTCTGCACAAGCATGGCAGCTTTACTCTGCACTTTTTTTACTGAAAATTTGTTCCATTAGCAAAATCTTCTTGTCTGAAAAGAGTTCCTGGACTTCCTACAAAATTCTTAAGCACTTTCATTCCGGAGGGCCAGCTCATTATTCATGCTAAGAGAGGCAAGGGGTCTGCAATAGAAGAAAAACCTGCAGGTGTCAAGGCTTGAGAGAGTTTTCCAGGCTTCCCACCACATAGAGGGTATGTCAAAAAGAATTAGGTACTGTAAATCTAATCCTTGATTGCTCAGAGTTTATTAAGGTGTAGGGACCATTGAAAATATTATTCCTGTAGGTACTTTATTAGCTGTACCTTGTATTCACATTGTTAATTGGATATCAGTGGGTTTTGGTAGACAAGCATAATGTGAAGACTGTGTAGATTTTTCTGCATATTAAAACTTGCATCACCATATTATGATCAATTTTTCATCCCAGGCACATCTGCTTTAATTGCTATTTCAGGTGCCTGCAACTGACATTTAGGCATTGACTTAGGTGGTGGAAATTAGGATCTTTGGTCTCTGATACAGTCAATGGACAACACAACGGCCAAGTCAGGTTTTTGAGTGCTCCTAGATAAGATCATTTCAATATTAAAATACTTGACCCCAATACATAAAACTTATCCAACACTAATCAAGCAATACCAATTTTGGCTCTAAGTAATTTTAAATGCAAATTTGTCCTTGCATTTCTTTGCAACCTCAGCCTGAAAGAAAGGAAAGTAAAGCCATGTTTTATGCTTAATGAATTTCAATATTATTATATTAAGCTGATAACCTCTGATAGGAAAATCTTTGTTTATCTGTAGCAGAGAGAACTGCCATAGAAAACAAAAATATGCCAGGCTGTTTTCTCTCTGAACACACGTTGCCTTTGAAGCACAGTGTTCTGCTTTCTGTGCCCACAAGCTCAATCAGACACTGATGTTTTAGAATTCCATCATAATAAATTATCACAAAGGATCAAATTTACATGAGGACACTGTCTAGTGTGAAATGTTTTCCTGGCACCTTTTGTGTGATAAACCAATCCCACATAGTAACTTGCCCCTGGGCACAAATGTAGTATCTTCACAACAAATAACTTGAAGTTTTTATGAAAAAAAATCTTATGAAGAATAATTAAACACACAAGCGATTGTTCCAAAAAGAAGCATTCTGTATCAGACTAGAATATTATAAGAGTATCTTAGTAAATTTGGCAGACAGCTTGTTCATTTCCAAGGGGGTTCTCAGCTCCCATTATTTCCCTATGTGTCTGTATCCTTAAGCCCAAGGAAAACATGGCTTTTCCTTACCCTAAAATTATTTCTCTTCTGTGTATCAAATATTATATCACACATCAGAAAGGAAGAAGAAAAAGATACAAGTGAAAAAGCAAATGCAGAAGTGGGTGTTACAAGAGATGCATAAAGTGGAAAAAAAGGACTCTGTCAATGTCAATATCTTGCCAGATTGTCTTTTATCACATGTCCTATCTGGAAGTTCTCTCTGTTTCAGCTTGTTTTTCCTTGTGTTGCTTTAGACAAAAACAAACAAGCAAACCACCAAAAATAAAGTGCTGATTTCACTCTCTCTCAAATGGCACATGATGTGGGTAGAGATAAGAGGTTTATATGGGTCATGGTAAGGATGCTTTTTTAAAGGCATAAGAAGGAAACATCTATGTAGTTAAATTCTCCAGTTATGCTTATGAGACTATATTACATATCAAGTAATGTTTTGATGCTTAGAAAAATACATTAACTGATTCTAATTATTCTTATCCTGAAATAAAATATCCTAGTTATTAATAAAAAGACTTTTGAACTGCATGAATCCACATATTTTTAAAAATAGCTGGTATAAAGATATATATAAATATATATTTTATAACAGTAGTTATAACATTGATAACATTTTGCTTTCTTCCAAGATTCTCCTAGCATATTCTAGCCCTGAATCTTAATACTGAATTCCTGAGGAAAATAGCATCCAATATAAAGCATTTCTTTGATGAAATTCTAGGATTTGATATAATCTCTCTTTTTTTCCCATAGCCTGTCTTCTAACACATTTTCTGGTCATCAATAGGTGTATAAATGTATATTAAAACATGGAAAAACTAAAAATTAATCTTGGAACACTTCTAGGAGAAAGGTAGGTCATGGTTTTACAGATTTATTACTGTACATATGTGTTCATGGCTGTGCATGGGAGGATTTCATTTCGAATACCCAGACACCTCGTTCTCTTTTAATCCATGTGCTCAAAATACAGTGAGTCTGTGAAGGAGTGGTATGGAGGTGGGCTGAACAAAAACTGCTCTAGATAAGTGCCAGACTAAAATCATGGTTTAGAGATGATTCTTGACTTCCTAATCAACATGAAATCTGGACCTTTCAAAGAGCTTTGTAACCAACTCCAACATCATTATTGCATCTGCACAAATAAATACATTCATGTCAGTACTAAGTAGATGAACTCAAAAGTACAGTGCACAGTGTATCCAAATACAGATCTATTTTGCCAAAGGTAACCTAACTATTTTTTATAGTATTAAAAACTAGTCCCATCTTAATATTGAATCTCACTGCTACTTTTCCCTGGTAAATATTGGATGGAGTCAGAAATATTGTCTATCATTGTGTAGAATAGGGATGTCACAGAATTTTAAAGTAGGACTTTAAGTTATATTTTATTACTTAACTGAAAAAGTATTGTTTAAGCATTGTTTCAGTGCTGTTTATTTTGAAGTAAGATGACTCACTTAAACTGTGAGATAAAAGAAAAAAAAGACAAAATAGGTAAAAATAGTAATTCTTTCAAGAAACCCTTCAAGCTGAGGCCACCTTATTAGAGGATTCAACTAACTGCATTTTTTTTTTAAAGCCAAAACCTTGGGCTGCTTGGGAAATTATTTTTTAGAGAGTTATTTTAAAGTTTAGAGATTAAAATTGAGAAGTGTTTCCTAAGACAGGCATACAGTGGTATTTCAGGATTTAATGCAAAGTGAGTATTTTTACAGATAGATATTAATTTAATCTGTATCACCAGGCTTCTCTTTAAAGCAATCACTTTCCAAGTATTTGACATAAAAGAAAAAATTCTGGTAGCCTAAATACAACCAAAATACAACCCCAGAATACTCTGTTTGCTTATGTGCTTTGATCTTGTGCTAAAAGAGTGAAGAAAACAAGTTGTTGGCTAAGAGCTCTCTCGCTGTGCTTAGACTTACAAGCTCCTGCCAGGAACAGACTTACCAAATGCCATTTTGTGCTGTAAACATCTAAGATTCAATTATCATAAAACTCTGGGAGCAAACTGCATTCCCATCTCCCTGCTACTGACCTGATTAAGCTTCCTTGCCCTGTAACATAACCCAGAAGGCCTAGTTCCTTTACACTTAATTCTTATGTGAAGAAATAACCATGCTAAGGTACTTTCTGAGGAAATATATTAAGGTTGTTTTCTGAACAGTTTTATTAAAGCCTAGGAGAAGTTTCTGCTTGAAAAGAGTTTCAAAGAAGCACGATTCTGAGGAGTCATTTATGAATATGTATTCATATATCAGTCTTGTGTACAGAATTTCACACAGTCTATAGGAAGAGCTTAGATCCAAACCCTGTGTTCAAACTGTAGCTTCCTCCCCATACTTGTGCTGAATCTCCAAGTTTAGGAGCCCTTTGAAGCTGTCCCAGGAAGGCAGACTCAGCTTCCTGTACTCAGGCACCAGCCAAAGGGGAAAGGAGAAGGCTGGAGTTCTCCACCTCTCACTCCTGGGCTGAGAGAGGGTGGGCAATGCTGGGCTCATTTCTGGGGTGATGGGAGAATCTCTACATGTAGGAACAAGGGAACCCTGTTCACATAACATGCACTTTCAGTGGGACAAGTTGAGTTCCATTGTTCATAAATGTGATTATTACCAGTGATCATTCAACCTACTTGTATCTTGTTTTGGATATTTACCTGCATGTAGCTTGTAACTGTGTATATTGTCTATTTAGCAATGAGCAAGGAAGAAATTCCATGTGCACAGCCAGCACTAAATACCAAAGGGAAAGACACCTTAGAAATTTTGAAAGGGTACTTTACAATAACTCTGTTCTAGTACTTGAATATGTGTGTGTTGGAATGAAATTAAACAGGTCTTCAAATCAGCTATGAAACAGCACATTTCATGGACCAATATGCTTGCAAATATAATTTCATCAGTATATACTCACATTTGGCAGGATTCATGTGTTCTGTAAATGATATGTTTTTGTTCTAAGGTATTGTATATACAATTTTTCTTATTTACTACTACAAAGAAATAGTACTCTTGAGGCTGCTAAATCTATTTATTTAAACTGTGCACATGTGTGTGTATTATTTTTATTCCCAGCTGAAGAATGAAAATTCTCATAGACCAGGAAAACATGGTTCATTCATTTATTAGTTTCTCCCAATCTACAATGCAGCAAGAGCATCAGAATCAGATGCTTGGTTTCTGCCTGAGAAAAATAGCTTGGCTACCTTAAGAGAGTGATTACTCCTTTCAAAAAGAAGTGTTTTATCAGTTTTTTCCACAAATAGATATATTTTTTTTTTCAGAAGAGTAGTCTAGAAATCCTGACAAGAGGCCAAAGGAAGTAGTTTGAAATGCATGCTTAGGATAAGGCCCAAGTTCAAAGCTTGCAAACCTTGATCAGAGTTAAGAGCATATTTAACTGCTGCCTGAGCCCAGGGCTTTGCACAAGGACGTGCAACCTTCTTCTTCATTAATGCAAGAAAAGGCATTGAAAAACATGACATGCAAGAAAAACTTGACAGAAAACTTAAGCCTCAGAATGTCACTTTTCACAATTGTAATCTCTCTATTTTCAGTACAGGTATTTTTACTGTTTCTGTTTTTCTCTCTTACCAAGAAAGTGAGATCTAAAAGTAAAAAAGGTGAGATTTGACAATATAAATCCTGAATTTGTTCAGCAGTGAATATTTTAAGACACCAGTGTCCAAGGCCTGTGTGATAGCAGACACTCAGGGATGCCACTCCTTCTATCAGACCCAGCATCACTGACCTCCTGTAGTTATTATCCCTTTTTATATAGAAAATCTGATTTAACATATGTTGTAGGTCTGGCATTTTGCTTCGTGTTCACTAACACGGAGGCAAAATCTCTGTATTTCCAGGCCAGATTTGGTATTTCCTTTAGACAGTTTACATAACCTTAGGATCTATTTTGATGTGTCATTATCTCCTATGATTGCAATATTGAAAGTCTATTTCCAGCAGCAAGGTAGTATCTCCTCCCAAAGTAAATGTGAGGAAAAACTTCCTGCCATTTGTGTAGGACCACACTGGGACACAAATATGGTTTCATATGGGTTGAGTGGAGCAGGAATGGCTGCATCAGGAATGGATCCAGGGTGCTGAGGTCTCTGAAAGCATTACAGCTAGCCCTGCCAAGGGAATGTTGTGTCCATTCTTGATAATCTTTGCAAATGGTTTTCGATTCTTCCTCCAAAAAAGAAGAAGTAATTGAAGTAAAAGGCCATAAAGAATGTTTTCTTCATGCAGGAAGCAGCCCATTCTCTCTGTTTAAGAAAGAAGAAAAAACAGGAAAAAAAATCTATGCTAACTCGTTATACCAATTCTGCAAGTGTAAGGATACAGAACAGTAGAGTTTTCAATACAGTAATCAACATCTGTTTTCATGTCTGCCTTTGAGCTATACGTTTGGTTTATTTTGGGTTAATCTTTTTAACTTTACATAAAGCTGAATAATAAATCTCATCGTTTGGCCATGTTTCTGTTTGGGGTAAGCTCGTCTGACCTCTCAGCATTTGAAGGATCACTTTGGGGATGCAAACACACTTCAGGAGTGACACCTGATAACAGCTCACGTGTGCTAGCAGGTGTACATTGTTTGACTCTGGACTTCTGATGTCATGCTATGACATTCTTATGGGCAAACTAAGGATATATGATCTAGTTCTAGAAATTTCTCCTCACTAATTTTCAGTGGTTTGCTTTTCAGTGTAGTTGGGTACTGAATGGGATTATTCCTTTTAGTACTAAATATATTTAATAATAATCTGGATGGTAGTATGAATAATATCCTTACTATATTCAGTAAGGATGCTAAGCCACAGGCAGGAGGGTATTGGGAATAGGATTAGACCTTAAAAATAAAAGCAGATCTGAAAAAAATGATTAATTTCAGAACATTCAGAAAGAATGGCCAGAAGTCTTGAAAACTGTTGTCAAAGGAAATGTGAGATAAAGGGGTAAATGCAGTTTAGTCTGAGAGGAATTATGTCAAGTTTTCAAATATGTGCAGGTGTAATGAGGCATGAATAGCTGGTGTTTCTGCTTTGTAGGATGATGGAGATTTATCACAGCTTCTTCGATTAATTATCTTTGGATAAGTAAAAAAAAAAATGCCCTATGGTAGGAATCCCAGAGCACTGGAACTGTTTTCTGAGGTCAAATATTAGGTCCCTTCAGTGTTGCTTTTCATGACTGATAGGTAAATGCTCTGTATAAGCTAAATAATGGGCTGAAATTAAACAGAGAATTGTTCAGTTAAGCTTTTAAACAAAAAAGAAAAAAGGCAGTCTCATAGATATATTTTTTATCTGAAATAACTAATGGAAATTAATTCATTTAAAAGGCTAAAGGGCAAAGAAAGCTTTTTTGCCACAAAAATAAAGATATACAATTTTTATTATTTAGATGAGGTAAAAAAAAGTGTATTGCTTGCAAGATCAAAAGAAAATGGAAGAAAGAAAAGTGATTTCCAAGGATGTTATATAAAGTTCATATCTTCTTTCCATCTCTATCTCTTAAGTTCAGTTTTGTGACATGGAAGTTCACTACTGAGCAATGACTTTCAGGAAAATATTCCTAAGAATAACCTGAACCTTGTTACTTTTGAGGTTATTTGATCTTGTATTACTTACAACATACTCAGAACAGCAACTGCATTGAAAATCTCTTCAAACTGCTTGGACTACAAGAGACATGTCTTTTATTCTTCTTTCCTGTTTGCATTTATAGTGGATTTTTTGCACCTCTAAGTGACGTGGCCCATATACTCACGACAACAAAAAATGAATCTGAATCATTCCTTCTCCTCTGAAATGTAGATTGTGTGATGATCTCAGTTGCAGACCAGATCTTAGCTTTTGCCTATATTAACATATTTCTGTTTCAATGTTTCTCTATGGTTTTACACTTTCAAGAATCCTATTGCCCCAAAATATAAAGTGTCTAATATAAACAGGGACACATCAAGTGTTACTGAAAAGTGCTGAAGTGATATAGTTCCATATATTCCACTCAATAAGTCGAGCACAGGTTGAAAGAAACTATGAAGGCTCATACTCACTTCTTTGCCCTTAACTGACTACCACAGTTTATTTTTTCGGACGAAATAAGGCTTCAGAAGCTGCTTTGAGACCATACAGTGACAGGAAGTATAGAAACTGTAGGAATTTAGTATTTGACTCTTTTCAGCACTATAAAGCTCTCAGAACTGGGACAGAGGACACAAAATCTCTCTGAAATCCTGTCATAGAAAAATGTAACTTATCACCAGGCTGAAGCCTGAGGCCCGGGTGCATTGTTGGGATGTACACAGGGAATCAGACAGGCAGGAAGGGGCTGCATGAGATCTCTCATCCAGCTCCTGCTCAAAAGAAGTGTCAGTGCTGATTGAATTTAAACCAGACCTTGCTGTTCAGGTCTAGAAAAGCGCCAAGGTAAGAGATTTCACAGCTTCTCTGGGCAATTCATTCTGATCTTCAGCTGTGCTCACAGTGACTCATTTGTGCTCCCCCTTTGATCAATGACCCTTATCTCTGGCACTGCCTCCTGACCCCCCTCCAGGAAGACCCCAGGGAGCTGCTCCATGTGCAGCCACTTCCGTGGTCCTCGGGGGCTCACTCGTGTTTATCAATCAAATAAATGTACAGGTTCTTCTCTTGAGGCCCCCAAAAAGGACACAGTGCTCCAGATGTGCTCTGGTGAAGGCCATGGATGGAATAACTGNGAATGGCAGCCCTGCTCACAAGCGCACTGAAACCATGCCCCAGCTGCTGTCATCCACCTGATGGAGCTGCATCCAGTTTCCTTTAGGGCACAATTTATAAACAACAAAATGCAAAATCTAAAGGCTCTAGCTAAACTAGATTGATAATAACTATGTTAATTTTTCTTTTACACTAAAAAATTAAATTTAAAAAAAGTAAAGTACCATCGCTGGGAGCTTCCCAGGAGTATATTTTAGATTATTTTTCTGTGCCTGCTTTGAATGCTACCTCTTTGTGCATTCTTCTCATGGAAAAATAATTTAAAGTAATTAATCTTAAATGCCTTTATTTTCAAAGGATGCTCATTTAGTTTCCTGGTTCTTTTACACTAAGGCTTTGTTATCAGTGGGGCTGTTACAACTAATGAGACCACACAGTGCTATGCTCATATTTCAACACAATCCCATTAGAACTTCCATCAATTAAACTGCATTTTGAAGCAAAAATAACTGAAAAAAATTTCAAAGGAGTTTAAGCATATAAAACATTATAATGCATAATCAGGTTAAGTTACATATTATTATTGTAATGATAATTATTAAAAAATTGTGCTAATATTAAAGTTGATCATGTGATGATAATGATTAGGCAGCATTGTCTGGTTTGAAGTTATGTGTGTGTTATCATTACAGGGGGTTGGACTAAATTAAATAATCAGGTATCTATTAATAAGAAAGAAAATTAAGAAAAATTGAACTAAACCAAATACTATGAGAAAGCTCCATTTTCAATATTCCTCTATCTATTGTCACTATCAGATACATAGAACCAGGCAGAAATTAAATTAGGAGAACCCAAAAATGCATCCACTTGAAAATGAAGTGTCTTCTCCTCTGACATAGCAGTGAATCCACCAGTGAATTGATACAGCAACAGACCATTCAAAAGAGGCTTTCAAGTGCTTTTTAATTATTGGTTAGATCTTACGCATTCCTCTTTCTTTAGAACAGTGTCTCAGAAGCTGTAAACCAAGATTTATTTTACTGAAACTTTTGATCTTTTTCCATTCAGCAAATATTGATTTAATTTTTCATACTTCTCCCAAAGAACAAGCCAAGAAACTAATGGACTGCACACTTTGATCTTTGTCAGATGATGTCAACAGAAGTAAATGTCAGGGTGAATCCAGAAATAGAGGTTAACCTGCTGCTTTTCTACTTGGATGTTTAGCAGTGGGCACCTGCACAATCATTTAAGCTAGAAGTCAAACGGAGATTAAATTGGTTGGGTTTTTAAGAGATACTACTTAATTAAGTTTTATGTTGTTTCATAGCAATCCTGAGAAAAAACAGAATCAGCTTTTTATGCCTCTGAGTTAACAAGTTTGCATAATCACCAGCAAAACATTTCTTTATTTATGTGTTATTCTTCAGAGCCTATGTTAGAGGTTATAGGAATACAGAGAGGTGTGGTGAATATTACACGTTTAGCATCAAAACTGAAATTTCACAGACCTCAGAGGAGATATGGGAATCAAAAATTCAGAAATTTTAACTTGTTTTACAGCTGATTATCCAACTGGCCATCTTGAAATAGATGAGCCGACTCCACTGCTCAGAGTGTGTCTTTGAAGTTCCCGGGAAGGGAGAGATGCAGCTGCCCCAGGGCTTGAGCACAGCTGGGGTGTGAGAGGACGGCAGGCACAGGGTGCAGTGCACTCCTTGGATTTGGGAGCACCGTGTTCTGCAGGGCAAGACCACTCCTACCTGCAGTTACACACACGTGGTTCTTGGAGCCTGCTCCACTCAGTTGAACATCCCAGGTGTTCAGTCCCAGCTGCTGCTGCTGAACAGCAGGAATGGGATATGTGGACGGTTTTTTCCAGGGAGGCAAAATGCTACTTAACAGTGTTTAAAAGAGACAACAGATGGGGAGACTGTTTCTCAAAATAATCCTCCCAAATGGACATTGCAATCACAATCCTGCAGAAAGGAGGAGGAGAAAAAATCTCTGCAGCATCTGTGAAAGGAAATCCTGGGAAAACAAATAAATTAGGCTCTTTTAAACAGGCAAATGACTGCCCAAAGTTATTTATGCACAACAACATTTGCTTAGTCACTTCCTTCCATTTTGTTTATGGATGGTTTAACTGAATTTTTAGATGGGTTCTGTCAGATCATGTCATCAGCCCTGGTTCTTTTGCACTGCTTCAAATTATGGACAGAAATTTGCTGAAGCACCTGGGGAATTCTTGCCATCAGGATCCCAAAGGTAATTCCAGCCAAGGTGAAGCCATGGTTTTTGCCACTTATCTTCCTTACCAACATGGAAAGCAAAATGTTGAGAGAATTCTCCCTTTTCTTGCTTGCAATGCCATCTATATATGCAAATGTATCTCGTCGCTTCTGTTCTCCTTTTGACAGTGAATAAACTATTAATATGTAAAACTTCACAGAGTTCTAGTGCTTTTCTCAAACTTTTTTTGAGTGTTATTAAATCATATTTTCTTTATTCTATTTGTTCATCTGGGCAGTGACTCATATATTCCTTTGTAGGGTCTAGAGCCTAATTATACTCCTTGTTCTGTGTTGTATCATCCGTTACAACTGCTCTCTAACATTTGGTGCTGTTTTTATTAGTAGATAGTTTTCTCTTTTTTCACAACTGTTTTTCAAAAAATTTGCTATTTTTGGAATTTGCATATTCATTGTTTGATTTGGTCCATTAAATTGTATGGAAATAAACATGGATTTTCCCTGTAGCAAAATGTCACAGAATGAGCTGCAGTACTGCTGAAATCAGTTAAACTAGGGGAATGAAACAGGAAAAAAAAAAAAAAAGAAGTGGGCTGGAAATAGGAGTAAGAACAGATGGCCTAAGTTAGCATTTTTAGATATTATATTACATAAAGTGGTAGGAGGGAAACTAAAAAGGTAAATAGCAACCTTTTTAATAGTAGAAGTCTTCTGTTGATACTCTCTCTGTATTGTATGGATATGAAAACTGAAAACCACTCTGCTAAATAGTACAAATTTCAACATTAAACTGGCTAATTGGTTAAATGGGAATTGTAAGGACACCTACAACAATTATGAGTATCTCTGTGGTTTTTTTATGAGTTTTGCATTTATTTGAAAAGAAACACTTATTATTTTGTATGATCAGATCTGCACAGCTCATTTGCAAATTAAATGCACAATACTATTCTTCAGAGACGCTCTGCCATAATGTGTCTCCAAAGGAGTGTCTGCAGTTTGTGGCTTGACGCTGTCTACCACACTCCATGTGTGACTTCTCCAATGCCTGACTCTTTATTTAGGAGCTCAGTTACTACCCAAGCTTCTGTAACACTGCCAAGAAACTTTCAGGTGAATGCTAGCACTTCTTATTTTATTGTATGAAAAGAAAACCAGTGCATATTCACTTGCATTTTTTTTTTTGGTAGAGAGAGGTTGTTCGACAAATTGGCTGGGACAAGACAGAAGCTTTTTTTGGATGTGTGTGAATATGTGGAACCTGGATACATCCTCAGGGGATTCTTAAATTGTCATTGGCATCATATTAGAACACAACTATATATATAAGATTAAAGAATGTAGGTCGTGTCTAAAAGTGTAAGGAGAGTCCCAGAGATGCAATGATTCTGGAAATTATCTGGGATAGTGATTAATAATCCCATCATTCCTGAGAAAGTGGCAATCCAAAACCCTGAGGTATTTTGAGTATTCAGCATTTAGACAACAGATTAAGATATGATATTTGGAAGTATGCAATATAGATTTTAATTTATTTAGGTATAAAAGGCCTTGAAGCTGTAACAGAAAAGAATTGTTAGAGCTGGGGTATTTTAATGGTGGAGGAGAAATCAGCCATATCTGAGAATTCTCAAAACACCTTTCCCCACTTGTGCTCCAAACTCACCAGTGTGATCAGCCAGGATGAGAGTGGGAGGAGGGCATCAAGTGCTGCTTCTGCTGATGCTTAGGAAGAGCAGGTACAGCCTGGCCAGCACAGTCCAGACAGGCCTGGGAGAAAAAGCAGAACCAGGAGCATCAGGAAGCTCCTGCTGGCAGCATCTGGGCCCATCCCAGGCACACGGGAGCAGAGTGACTCCTGCCAAGGGTCACACTTCAAAAACATAGGGGCCTCCACCTGAAATCAAAGCTCCTTCAAGGTCCTTGAATCCTTCTATGAGTCTGGCAAAATACACAGAGGATATAATGAAGAATAAAAGACAAAGGGTAAAATGAAAAAAAAAAAAGAATTCCATGATAAGCATATACCTACCAATGGTTGAGCATTTTAGTGAATCCATTCAGGCCCAAAACACAACTTTAAGTTACATCTTTAGATGGTAAACTTAGTAACAAAGTCAGATATTCTTCACTAATTTATTAGCTAAGAAACTTTTCCTATTTATTAATTTAAGACATCCTGTCTACCTCTTCCTGTCTAAAGCAATTTTTAATAGAAGTATTAAACACATTTCACTGAACCATTTAGTTTGGCCACAATGCATCTTTCCAGTTAAACAACACCTGAATAGCTGGTGAGAATTTAGCCATAAACCTCTTTATGACAACCTATTTCATATAAAAAATCAGATAGTGTAATTATTTTCATGGCTTTGAACAAAGTAATGCTCTCCTACATTATAAAAACTCATTTTCCTTTACCTTTTGATGTCTTTGCCTTTCCAAGAACGTGTCATTTGCAATGATAGTCAGGATGGGAATCAAAGTTCTTCTGTGAGCAGCTCTGCTGGGTCATGTTCATCTGTGCAATGAGAATGAATGCATAAATGATTTATTTATGTCATTTTACATTTTTTTTGAATTATGTTTAATATGCTCTTATTATATATCTTCCAAAAAGTATTTTCAAATAGATAATGGGTAATTAGATTACATCATTTCTTAAGATAAAATGATTTTAATGAGTGCTGTGAATGAGGCTCATCATTAACATTTCTTGCTTCCTGAAGAAACTTTATCTATACCCGGAAAAAAAAAATAGTAATTTCCTCTGTGTTTGCTTCCATTTATGCCATTTGTTTAAAAGCATAGGCAAATATTGATAACAGCACGATTTAGATAAAACATAGACAAAGGGGTTTATCTAGATTAAGTATATATATTCATTGGTTTATTTAGTAGATACATTAAGAACTAAAATTAAATGCATCATAAAATAAATCTGTACCGTACCAGACTAAAGGCAGAGCCTCGCTTCAGCTGAACCTCGTGTTTCTAAGATTTAACACAATGAGGGCAGGGTATTTCAAATTTTCAAGCAGTTTTTAGCTGTCCTTCACAGTATCCATAATCTTTCTTGAAGACTTTTCGTTGGCCTACTTGCCTACTCACAGGAAAGAGCTCTGCTGGTAAATTCAGTGCAAGAGCCACAGTTTCACATGTGTTCAGTGATTTTCTAGCCTTATACTGGTTTATAATTCTGCAATAAATTCTGAATCTCTCCCTAAAGCTTTTTCTGAATATTCTACTCTCTCAAGACCAGGCAAGAATCTATAAAAAGGAGCCATCCAGATAAAATCCAGGACACCATTCATTTTTGGGGGCATTTACGTTGCATCTCAGGCATCATATGAAGAAAGACCTTAGGAAATGAACCTTTTAAAGTACACCACTCACTACCTACATTCAACCAAAGGTTTTTTATTCTTTGCAGGTTTTCAGAAAGCTTCTCTTTCTATAGTCACTCTCACTTTGTTAGATAATACTGTACTGTAGCATTTAAATATCTCTTCTTTATCAGTGATGTCTCAGAGTGATCAAATTTAATCAAATGCCACAAAAATCTATAAACAAATTTGGCCATAACCAATTGTTCTAGGAGTTAAATGTATTTTCACATCTGACCTGATTTATTAAGTCTGTGTGCCATATTTATTTTATTTTATTGTTGCTGGTGTATTATAACACTAAGAGGAGAAGTATATTGTAATTAAAACAAATATATGTATTTTCAACTATTCTTTTATGTCCACATGCTCCCCTCCTAGAAGGCCACAATAATGGTAATTACTTATTTCCAGGGAGGCCAATTTTATTTTGTTGCAAAATAATTCCTCTTTAAGCTAGTGGTAGAGGAGAAAAACTGAAGTCAAGAGACAATCAATATTTTTCCCATAGCAGTTGAACAAAATAACACTCTCTGTTAAATATAGCTGGGTTTGATTTAAATGTTCCCATAAACTTTGTTCAGGCTCTGCTGAGCCTGCAATATATGTTAACCCTATCAGAGGGAGAAAAACACTTGTGGAAATACAATAAACAAGCCTTAAGACAAGGTGAAAAATCTACCATTTTATTATTGATCCAGCAGTGGGTCTGAGTAGTAAAAGAGCTTTAACTGGTCAGTTATCATCCATAGAGTCACCGTCTGAATTGTGTTAGTTATTGTAGTTGTATTTTGTTTTTTGAGAAGAGTGCCTCGCTGCCATTGACCATCCATATAATGATATTGAAATAATATCCAAAGTTCTTTTATAAAGTCTCTTATAGTTTAGGAGCCATGCGCTCCATTTTAAATTTTAATTAAATTTATTCCCTTTGATTGGACAGACATTGCAAGAAAACTGGTGAAATAAAACTGGGTAAAAAGCATGCCATTAAGGTTTTCAGAACTGACTATATTTGGTTCCTGGGGTTCTGGAAACTTTTACAATTTTTGCTGGGTGCAAATCCATCAGGCAGCTGCTAGAGTCACAAATCTTTCTTGTGCCATATCAACTCCTTTTTCCTTTTTAATCATGGATTAAAGGGTTTGTAAACACAGTGACAACAAATATGCATAGCTCTGTATCTATTATTTGATGATCAGGCTACATCCAGAAGAAAAGTGAAACTCATGTATTGAGTCTTTGCAAATTGGTGGAAATCAGTAGGACAACACTGGCTACATTTTTCTTCTCTAGTTGCTTTTGAATTCCTACATGCATTTTAGTTTTATTTTCATTCTCATATTTTTTCTTTCCCTTGGTAGTAATTCAGGTTTATTAGAAATAGCTTCTTCTCCAATATTTTGAATAATTATTTTTAATAATGAAAACAAGGGAGACATGAATTGACTACAAGGATTTTTCATTGTGGACAACTACAATGGAACTTAGCAATAAGATAGTTTTTTCCTATGATTACTCACCATTCTCACATGAACTCCGTTAGCAATTATAATGCCAATGGCTGATACTGTGCCACGAGAGTAAAAATGGAAAGTTTCAAAACGTTTCAAAGTCCACTAAATCAGAATTTAAAAAATTAATAATGTGAATAAACTTGTAATGTAAATAAATTCATTGTGATTGGGAAGAGAAATTTGCTACAGAAATTTTCATGACAGGTCATATGCTTCAAGAAAAAATATTCCTACCTATTGGTAGGATTTTCAGAATATTTCATGAGCCAAATCTAAATCAATGTTAACATGAAATACTCACAATGAATACAAGGGAATATGCGAGTAGATATAAAACATGCCTCTGTTAAATTATTTACAGCCCTTTTTTTCCCTGTTCATCTATCCTACTTTCACATTATGCTTATGGTGTTTTAGACGTCACATTTTTCAGCAATGAATGGAGAACTCCTTTGTATACACGTTTTTATTAAAACTGCATAAAAAAATGATGGTTTCAGTTCAGCTGTCTAACAGAAAAGGAAATGTGAATTAGTGCAAACCTTCATATAACCCAAAGGTTTCTTTTTTTTTTAAAATTATTCAGCACTTGAAGCAATAGCAAGGCAACAATTCAAAAATTGCCAAAAGCACAAGGAAGACCCTTCTTCTCTTTTCTAGGGAAAAAAGGGGGAAATAAAAATTAAAAAAAAAAAAGGGGGAAAGAAAAAAAGACGATCTCAAGGACCTCAACGTATGACACCTACAAAATCCTTCTGTCCTGCCTTGTGGAGAACAGAGAGAATTGTGCTTTCCCCTGTGTTACGTTACTGATCATGGAATATTCTTTTAAACAAGGAAGACCTAAGGAAGAACAGATCTGTAGTGTTGCCATCAGGCTCTTTGTTTCAAATCCCCATTCTAAACCAGATAAAACTAGAAAAATCAATATTAATCAATAGAAACAAAGATGCTGTACTTCTAGGCTTGATTCAAGCCCAGCAGATGAAGGAGATAATATACAAGCAGCGAGATAATTTGAGTTACCTCTTCTACCACCAACTTTGTATGTCTCATTTCCCTGTCTATAAAGACAGTTTAAAATCACGTGTTTCTCTGGTTTTTCAAAGTATATTGTAAGATCTCAGAAGAAATATGAATATTGATGTTCTTGATATACACATTAACTACCTATGCTAGTTGTGTTCTCAATCTTGAGTCCTATTGTAATAGAGATAAATTAAATATCAGGTTTTTGAAACAGATTAGGCTTATAAATGCCACAGAAATCTTTGATAACCATTTCAGTGTTCCTCATAGGATCACACTGGCTCTCCCTCAGGCTCAAAATTAAGCTGGATCCTGTTAATAACACTGTGACATCATGACAGGAGTTACTGTATGCAGATTTGCCACTTATAATCAAATCACCATTTCCTCTATCAGTTTGGTTGCATTATTAAGTGATACTTAAAAGTAATTTTGATGATTAAATGAGCTGTACTTCACAACAAGCATGCAATTTTCTTTTTTCCATGAAGCTTTCAAATCAAGACATAATATTCTGTCCTTGGCACATCTATGCCAGGTGTAAGAAAATTGGTCTGGAGTTTTACTTCCTTCTTTACCTGCTAAGGAGATGTTTCCAGCACTTGTAGAATGGATTTCTCCATGGTTTTATTTCATAGTGAGGAATTATTTTGCTCCCAGATGCAATTCTGACAATAATTATGAGTACTTATTTTTCCTAGTCAGACCAGAAGAAAATTAAGGTGAATATGCTGAGAAAGTCGGTGGTATTGGTTTCTTTCAGAGTTATCAACCATCATTGTGATATCAGATGTTATCAAAATTTTAAAAATTTGTTCTAAAAGCTTCATGCGAGTGAACAGTAGCATTATTCTTTTCACTCAGGCCTCACTCATATGTTTCTTACACAAAATTAAATGCCATTCGGTGTAAGGAAAGGCTATCTTGTTACCCCTCCTGTTCAATCTGATTGAAGATCTTAACAAAACATAAGAGGCGATTGATATTATGACACCTCTAATAAATCTTTATATTACTAATTTTAATTAAACACAAAATATATGGCCTCTTAATCCTGTTATTAACAGGCATGTGTGAGAAATAGCAGCAACTCAGACTGTGAAGGACATTTCAAGCACAAATTTATTTGTTTTCCTCTGATGCAAGAGAGTTGAATTTTACTTCCTGCAAATAAACACCTGTAGCTGCTACAACGATAAATTCTCTTTATTAATTTGGCAGCTAAGATTTAATCATAGAAGGAAGGAAACCAGACATATTTTATTAGCAGAGAACAGAGAACAGCTTCATCTGTGTCCATTTTATGTTATTTGAGCATTATAGTCTATATTTTGTATGGGTTTATTTTGTTCTTTGCTGGAAAGGCTGGAATTTCTGGTTTTATAAAAAGAAGTTATTTCAAATTCTCAATGTACTTCCTACTGGAACCTCACACGGGAACACATGGAGTAAAATTCTGGCCTTGTTTGCACTAGCAGGAGTTTGACTTTGATGACATTTGTTGTGCTTTTCTAGATGGCAGACCCACCAGTCACATTTACAAGGACATTTACAGAGGCAGCTGTGATCATGACAACAGAACTAAGTGAAAGAAAAGTATATCATGCTGTAAACACATAAAATTCGATGAATTTGAGAAAAAAAAGTGATGTATTCAACTTATCAGTGAGATTTTGCTTTTACATCACATAATCCTGAATTATGCATTAGTCTGAATATCTGTACTCCTGTTTATACATTTCAATTACACCATGTTTGTTTTTCTGTTTCTTACTGAGACTTTGTTGCTTTTTGCCTTAAAGACTATTTAATTTTATTTTTAGTAATGTAATTCAACACAAGCTTTTGGAAAACTCCAAAAATTATGGAAGGAATTTCTAAAATGACAAGTGCTGTCATACTCATCAAAGAAAATTTCTGTCAATTCTAATTGCTTTATAAAGTCTATGTATTCAGACCTGACTAGTCAATATCTAACTTCATCAGTTCTTTTAAAAGTTAGAGAAACATATAAATATTAAAAATTCTGTTCTGTTGGCTGAAAACATAGTATTATTGTTGAAATGTCTGCAGCAGTATGTTACTTGATTGTTCTCTTTGTAGCTCAATTTCAATTTTAGATTCTGTTTAAAATTATCTTCTGTATTCTTGGTATCAACTGCCAAGCACATGATATTCTGGAAATCTGAAACTGCTAAACCTCTTATGCATATTTTTTTTCTAAATGTTATAGCTAATTTTAGCACTGTTAACATTGTCATCTTGCAATTATATAGGGGCATATACAGCATGGCCTGCAAATAATGTACCAGCAAAGGGTTTTCCCTCCTACAGGCTTCTATTTCAAATGCTTCATGAAATCAGAAGGTATGTAAAAGTTATTCTGAGCCACTAGCCCACCTACAGCATGTCACTGTGGATTGCTGAAAAGTACTATTTAAGAAATGAATTTAAGATGGTGAAGCAGATAGGAGCCGTTATTTTTGTTGTGACGGAATCTGTAAGATGTTCAGTTTTATGTGTCAGTTAAAAGCAAAAGAAAGCAAGAATGTCATATTTCAATCCACAGTTTCCCCAAAGTAGCTTAATGAGTTATTACATTGCCAGCTGCCAGATGGTCAGTGACTTATCTGAGGGCTCAGATAATTTATCGAAAATGCCATTCATTCGTTTCTATCAAATTTTTATTTAGGAACAACTTGTGTTTTTTCTGTCTATTTTTCTTCCTATGGAGTGAGCGAGGAAATGAAGAAATTTGAGATGTCCTTCTTGCTTTGCCCTGTCCTCAGGCAGGAATTCATGGGGGTAGTTTGAACTTCTCCTGGATGACGATGCAGGATTGATTAAATGCACAATGAATTTCCAGTTTTGAGTCATTAGGAGATGTCTAGCTGAGAATATGGACAAGAGTTGATCTGGGCCAGCTGGTACAAAATTCAACAGCACATCATTCAGCATGTATTGACAAGATCCCTCATTTGCAGTTCAATATGGAAAATATTCTTCTTTGCAAGGGCAATTGCAGTGTCCAGGACCCCATGTGAAGGATGGAGGGGACAAAGTGGCTCTATCTGACCATTTTTGCTTTCCACTGGTTTCCCCCTTTTTTTTTCCTAATTTCAGAGTTCTTGTTGTTGAAAATGTTTGTTTTAATTCCTAAGTATGTGACCAGCACTATTCTACAGATGCCAGAGGTCTGACACAATGGTGTAGTAAAAGGTGGCAGTTTGGAAATTTTACATAGCTGAGAATTGAAATCCTGGGCTATGGATAACCTTTGAAGGCTTGTGCACAGCTGTAACAGAATTGGAAAAACTCCTTAACTTTGATTGCTTCAGAATTTATTGACGAATTCTTTCTTAAAATCCCAGTGTACAGTAATGAACATGAGTGAAGTATTCTACCTGAACAGCCCGAGGTATTGTATTCCTTTAACTGGAGGGTGTAAACCAGAAATAGGAATTATCTTCACAATGCTCTGAGGCAAGTCCAGCCTGCAGAAAGTGTAATTTCATCATATCCTACATAGCTTTTCTCTCTCTTAGCAATGTCCTTGTTGCCTGAATAACTTGCCCAGCTGTACTGCACTCACATGATCTTCTTGTTGGAACTTGGGAGGTGATGTACAAGGAAGGCAAATGTAGTGTTTGGTACTGGTCTTTAAACTGCAGACAGTTTCTATTAAGTGCTTTTTGATACCACTAGGTAAATAATAATAATTCCTTTTCTTGTTAAGAGAAGGAAGAGGAGGAAAAAAGGAAAATATGAAAATGGTATTATCAGGATAAACCAAATAAAAATAGAAGCTAACAAAATAAAAAGGAAGGCTGAGTAGTCAAGGGATAAGAGATAAGGCACATTAATGAAGAAGGTGAACCTGATTGATTTAGAGCCATTATTTAGAGCTGGGGAAGAAGGGATATTAGAAAAAAACCCTATTTTTATATCACTGCGTAATAACCTCAATGAATGAAGTGACTTAGGAAATCTAAGAATCTGAGGCACTTAAAGCTCTTAAAGTTTAGTAAAAGCATTTCAGGGCACAATATTTTCCTGTTAAGGCAAAAACTCTCTTTTGTTATGCACTGCTTTGGATCTGAGATTAAGATTTGACTCTAGGTCCCAAGTAAATGCAAAAAAAGGTGTAACGTTTTCCTAACATGGAAAAAAAATAAAGAACTAGGAAAGTAACTATGTGCAACATTCACTGGGGCTCCAGAACTCTAATAAATTGCGTTTCCAGATGGGATGTACTGTCTGTCACAGGAAAAATGGGACATTATTAAGTTTCAATGCATATTAATGGAAATACTATAATCTAGTAGTCTATTAATCTGTTGAAATCAATAGGAGCTGGACACCAGACTGGGTTTGGAGCCATGGGTTGCCTTCAGTCACCAGCAAGGCAGTAGCAGACAATGAAGCTGAGATCAGACTCCTCAAGGAATAACTGATATCCTGACTGCCAGCCCCTTCCTCTGAATCCTGAACAGCAGCACTGGGGGAAGCCGCGTGAAGGAAAGACACTACACAGTGTTAGTGAGAACAAACACAACCTCTAAATCTTGGAAGTATTCAGGTGTGGTGGTTTATTTATTTTAGAGCCTGTTATCTGCTTCAGTGGGGTTATCGTTCCCTGGGACTCTTGTTGGGCTTGCACGTGTGGCAGCAAGGGCAAGAAACCTGCTTATGGTCTGGAAAATTAAATCCTTACTTAGCACAATAGAGCACTGAATGAAAAGTGGAATGGTTGAATTTGATGAGCTACACAGAATGTTTCAGATCTTAGTAGAACAGTACAAGTAACCAGAAGAAGAATCCTGCAACCTTGACTTCAATAGAAAAAGATAAGAGGAAAAAAAGTGCTGGCTCTAAAATTATTTTTTCTAAGGACAGGGGGCATAAATGCAAATTGTTCCATAGCAATATCACATCCCGTGTGACAGTATTGTGCCCAAGGTTAACATGGACATACCATTCCTTAGGTATGTGATTCATGGGAAACATTGATAATGCTGATCAGTCTATCATGTAAAAGGGAAAAATATTAAAATAAAATTATTCAAATTAAAAAAGAAAAATAACATTAAAAAAATTAGCTCAGAATGATATATTAATGTACCATTCTGTTTAATTTGTATTCTAGTACTGGTCTTAGAAAAGCACTCTGCCAGTTTAGGGTATTTAGTGTGATATTTAATTTAAAACTGTGATTGAATTCTGAAAAATCTAACAGGCATTTGGCTTCATTTATTAATATCTAAAGATGCAGTATTCATCATCAGTGATTTTAATTAATGTTCCCCTTCAGCAATGATATACAACAGTTATGTGACCTTGACGAGAGAAGATTCCACGCTATTAAATAATAGACATCCAAAAGTTTATTTTGATTTCTATGTCTGCCTGCTTCATTCATTTCTTCGGCAAAAGTTGTTCTTGGTAAAATAAATCCATGCATGCAATGACACAATTCTTTAAATTTTAATCCATTTTTCTTTAACTTTAAAATTGATTTTAGCTTCCTTTGGGGGCCATCATCACTAGATATTAAAGGTCACTTCCTGATGGATTGTTTTTTTTCCAGTGACTGGCTAATGCTTTGGAATTTTTCTTGTATTTTCCAGATAATTCTCATAATACATAAATCTAAAGTTAAAATTAATAATTAAATATTACATATTTATAAGACAAGTTGCATAAGTGCTCTTCTAGGATACTTTGGATGTAATTATTCACTGAACTTAATAAAAAGACTTGGGGGAAAAATATTTTTATCTGCCACTTAACATGGAAATGATCCAAAGGTAGGGAAAAGTTCAACAAGACCGGGAAACAAGAAATATATTTTTATGGGTAAGGATTCGATTTAATAAATAATGTTTAATAATATAGAACTTTAGGGAGGGATAAATGATTAAATATTATAAGAAGAAAATATTTTGTCTTGAAAATTTATTCTTTAAAGTTCTATAATTTCACTCCAGGGTCAGTTCCAGTCATGAATAGTATGGGACAAATTAATTGTTTAGTTATGGTAGTCACATGGAGGAGAGAAATCTCTCTCTGGACTCAAATCCATTGGGCATGACGTTCTTCTTTGAGTGGGATCTCCTCTGCATCTGAGTCCTCTGAAAGGCCTGCAATAAAAACACCACAAATGTGCATCACCCCTTCCTTCTCGTTGAATTATAAGGTCAATATAAGATAGATATGAGCTGGTGTTGCATCTAAGGCCCTGAAAAGTACCTTTCATTATTATCACTTGTTTGCAGTTAGCTGCACATCAGTCCTTGAATTTGTTAATGACGAGTAATCATGCACGAGGTGAGGGGAAATGCTTTGGAAAGTGCACTAAATGTATATTCATGTTCAGGCTCCTAAACACCTCTGAAATCCAGCCTCTGGTCATTTGCAACAAAACTGATTCCTGTAGAGGCTTGGTTTATAGGAATACGTGTGGAAAGGCAGAGACTCTCTAAGGAGTAGTTGGTATTCAGGAGTTCACATCTGCAGATGGCTCAATGTGTCCTCAGTGAGAGGGGGCTCAAGTGTGGGCACCTGGTGAACACCAGAGTCTGTAAAAGAATGGGACCAGAGCAAAGGGGTTGGTGCATGGACAGCTGGGTTTAGCTGCTGAGAGGAGAGACAAAGAGAGAAAGAGAGAAAGAGATAAAGGGAACTGCAGCAGAGGCAGCATGAGGCTTTAGGGGACTTGGTTGGGGGCTGTTCAAAGGAAGCAAGTGCTCAAATGCCATTTGTCACTATGATCTTTGTTAGTAGGACTGTTGGTGCCATAATGATTTTTTTTGCCTTTTCTTTTATACATCTTTTGGATGCCTTTGTGGCCTTTTGTGTTCTTGGTGTTTCTTTTAGCCTACATTCCTAGACTTGATGTTTTGTTGAGTTGGGAGAGTGAACATCTTGGAGGCCTCAGACACCAAGGTCCTCTCTGGACACATTTTGTAAACTCAAAGATGGGTCTGGCCAGGGGAGGGTTCCTGGTCTGGGGTGGGTATTTTGATGTGCATGCTTGGAGTGTTCCACCTGCATGGAGTGAACCAGGGATCCTTGAAATAAATAACAGGGTACAAACCCCTTTTTCCCTTCTAATCGTGTTCAGCTCTGATTTTGAGAACAGGGATAAGGCATCACTGTAATGGAAAAAATATGGTAAAAAGTCTTTTGTTGACATGCTTTACTTATATTTTACTATTCTTTAGGTAGTATATTTTCTATTTTCTATTTTCTATTATTTTCTATTTTCTATTTTCTCTTTTCATAGAGACTGTAGCTCATCCTTCTCATGTGAAATGGCTCACTACTTTTCCAAAAATCTGGCTGATTTTTTATTTCTAATGGTCTTGTTTACTGTGACTTCTTGATGAAAGAAGGTTTAGTAACAGCATCTCTGAAAAAATGGCAGCAGAATTGCCATTTCTTTGGCATTAGTTTGCAAAATGTGGTGTTTGGTACCTTTTGGTTTGGAGAAACGACAGCAGTGTGAACAAGTAACATCCTTGTGTGGACCTGAGGCTGCCCAGGGTGTACCTGAGCACAGCCAGGCTGGTGAACAGAAGTTGTCACTGTACCAGCACTAGGTGTGCATGCCAAAAGCCCTGCCAGCACATGCATCCAGAAAATATTTGGGCATTACAGTTCAGGTGTCAGTTGGAAAAACCTGATGCAGGTGGTGGAAACCAATCACTTCTACGTTATATGAGACGTTCGACTGTAGCTCTTAAAAATAAGTCTTATGATTACTTTTTCTGTGTTGTTTTTTATTTTTTAAAATATAGATAATATGTAGAAAGTAGTGATGTCTGCCATTTTTAAAAGGAAAACTCTATGACCAATGTTAAATCATGGCAAAATTAGCCTTGAAGCTACTATTACAGGAAAAAAACCCCATTGATTAAACTAATAGAAGCCATAAGTTCATTCTCACATTTTTAAGATTAAATAACTTCATTACAAGTTTTCATAGGCAATTCTGTCTTTGCTGTCTTGGTTTATATATAATGGAGGCTTTTTTATAGTTAAAGCTAATCTGATATGAAAGCTAAACCAGCTTTGTTTCATCTGCTGAAGATACAGGAAACAAATTTTCCAAATATTCTTTCAAATGTCTCTTCTTTCCATCAGTTTTCTCTGCTGTTTGTAATCTACTGTGACTTCTCTTGCTCTTCCAGCTTCACACAGAGGCACTCAGAGTATATCCAAATGTTTAGCATTCCTCACCCTTGGGAGATGGAGGATGTTCAGCCCAGGATGCTCTTTTATAGCAAGTCTTTGCTCAGGAAGGAATGTCCAGTTGGGAAATAATGGGTAACAACTTCCTCTGGAATTTAAAATTCTTTTCTCTTTAAACTTGTGATTAAAAAGCTTAAGAAGAGCAAAATAGCTAAGTTTTAGCATCAAGATAGTAAATCAAAGAATGCTTAAAAAAGACAATAATGTTGGAGGATTCTTTATCTGGTGGTTGAAAACAGAATGGCCAAACATTTTTGCTAAAGAAAAAGGAAAATAGAAAAATATCATAGAAACTAATGCAAATTAGACTTGTGATATTACTTCAGGGATTTAGCAGCACAATTTAACACGAAGTAAGCAAAATTTTACTTCTGAGTTTTACAGGTGATTGATTTTCCATGGTTGGTTTGGAGTATCTTTTTCTCTGGCTATAAAAATAGTGATTTGTAGTTTTATCAACCTTTGTAGATTTTGTGAAATGCATTATATTGTAAATCCTTTGTCTTGTACTTAAAAAAAATAAAAAATACAGAAAAAGACAGGTCTGCTGTAGATTCAGGAATCCCTTGAACTCTGATGTCTGTAAACAGTCTAGCACTGGTGCTGTGTCTGTTATGCTGACTACCCTGGAGCCACCCAAATTTATGAATGTTGAAGTCACTCAGTAATTTTGCTGTCACTCTTAATGTAAACATCATGGGCGAGATTTCCTTTTAAATCAACACCCTTCCTGCTCCTGTTCCTATAACTGCACTCACTTGTAAGTGTATCTTATTTGAGTGTAGGTATCTCACCAAGACATCCTTACAACTGCACCAAGCTCTGAAGCTGGATGCTTGAAGGACACGTATGAGATTTTTTCTATCATAACTTTAATACTTAGAAAACTAAAATAATTTTCTGTACAGCACAAACTAACCATCCTTTTTAAAGAAAATCTGAGAAAAAAGCAAACTTAGAAAATTTATCTTCTGGTGAGTAGGTAATAATTTTTAATTTAATAAATGATGTAGATTTGGAAACTATAGTTATTGAAAACTTGGTTCCCATATAATGCTACTCATGACTGTCTTCAAAACCTGTAGAACTGCACATTTTTTCCTTTTCAGCTGCTTTCTGCCCATGGTTTTGCTATCACTCCTAATTTCTTTCTCTGTATCTGAATGCCCCTTACTGGACCCTGCAGTATGATCTGTGTCTCCAAGGTTCACTGGATCATGGAATTGCACTTTCTAAAACTTTGTGTTGCCACCAGAATCCAGTTTAGGGTGAGGGAGATTCCAAATAATGCAGGCAGAGTCAGAGAATTCCTGGTGATCCATCACTGGTGCCTAAGGACAGGAGTGGCCGTAGGAGGTGGAACTCACCTGCCCCTGACCCGATCCCATTCCTCTCCTTTGGGTTTATCAAGGATTGTGTTTAGCCACCAGAACACTTAACACTCCTTTTACAAAACGTCTCAGTGCCTGAAGAAACGTTCATGTTCATGAGTGAGATCAGCATTTTGAATCTTAAACAGGCTTGCTCTAAGATTGTAACAAATGGGAATGCTGGGAGATTTTAAGTTTTTGTGTGGTTTTAAGTACTTTTTCTTTAAATACTTTTCATATTTTTGTTATAATGGGATTCAATTGTTCATGAGAACTTCTTGAATTATTATTGGTTTCTCTTTTATTTTAACTTAAATTGAATTTACCAACGTGGTTTTATAGGAAAAAAAAAAAGATCTCTTAGGATTTCAAAATTTTTTTCAAGGGATTAAGTGTTCTTACAGACTTTCATGAAAAACAATTCTTCAGTTGTCATCTAATTTGACTAATAAAACCTTTCTACAAAATGCTAAGGTTGTCATATGGGATGCTTTTTTTTTAGGAATCTGAAATCACTAAATATGAGTATATGTTAATACCCTCTGTGAATATCCATTTGGGTGAACAGATTTGGGTTTTTTCCTTGAAAGCCTGGCCTGCCACTGCAAGCCCTTCCCATTTCATTTGCAGTGTAAGCCCCTTGGGCAATGTCCCTTCACGTATATTTGAAGACAAACACTTAATAGAATAATCAGACAGTTATGTCTTATAAATGTTTAGGATTAGTGAAATGTTTTGAAATTATTAGTTTGAAGGTTTCCATGTATTTGTCATGTACACATCTGCTCATCTTGTAGAGATGTTAAGGAGCTTGTACACATATCTACAATAAATGTGAATGTACACACAGGGACTGATGATGCATTTTACATCACTGTTTACTGTAAAACAACAGCAAAAAATGTTTAATGTCACAAAAGAAGGTCAAGTGAAAGCCTTTAATTAGATTTTTGCAGAAATTGGATGATCTGGCTTGGAATTAGTGTCATTCAGTAACAAAGAGTGTGGAAAAATTAAGTCACTTGGTAGGAAGAAACTTGTCTTATAGTCAGCATAAGTAAACATCCCAGTAGTTTAGGATAGGAATGCGACAGAGAAAAATTTCGATTTGTTCCTGGTTTTCCATGTACTAAAAATGTATTATGCTATTTGTCATTGTCCTCTTCTCTTGACCTTTGATCTGCTGCCACTCATTTCCTCAACATTTCCCAGAACTTTTGCTGTTTTATTTTTTAGCTTCACACCAGATTTATGGAGGTTCTTATTTACAAGAACAGATGTTTCAACCCACCTCTAGAATAACAGTGTGACATGATTCCACCTGCTTGCTGGAAAATCATAACATGTTTTTCTGATTTGTCCTCACACACAGCTCCATCTCCTCTTTAGACAAAAACATACATGGTTTTCTTTTGCTGTCTCCTTTCTCAAAGGCAGAAGCTCTTTGATTTGTCTCCTGTGCATCACTGTTTTGCTCAGGCTTTTATCAAGGCCTTTGCATCTAGGTTATTATGATTATCATGAACCAAGGTCTATGATAGGCTTTCTTATCTGTGCAATCAGTAGGGCTTTTCTCCAGTCTCTTCTTCTGGCCTGTAGTTGCTGTAATTTACATTACCTTTGGCCTAAAACACTTAATGAAGTTATCCAGAATACCACTGTGAGAAGTAATTTGCCTCACAAATGTTTTTCCTTACCCTGTAATTTTATTGATGTGCCTTTCCTTCTCTCTTTCATCAAACATAAGCTACTTCTCTCTATTTTCATTTCACAGTCAACTTTTCCACAAGCAGTCAGTCAGAACCAAGACACCAGTCATCCCATCCTGCACTTGTGATGTCAGCCTCTAATCTGCATGTTCAAGGAAGGAAATGCTCTATTGATTGTTGGCTGTGATGATATTTGCACAAGCACTTCAGGCAGACCTTTCTGGGGATCTCATGCCTCTGTCTGAGCTCAGGTTTTCATTTGCTAGATTTTTCAAATTCTTTCATAGAATGGTGGTGACAGACTTATCTGTCATATATCCATTTTTAAATTTTACCAGGTCAACTCTGAGGTATGAAAAGTCTTGTAGAGTAAACTCTCATGGCTAAATATTCTGAATTTACTTCAGAAAATGGTTAAGAGGTACACAAGCATGGTTTTCTAAAACTCTATGACTATTGATGAACTTGCAGGGTAATATTATCTCATTGTTAGCTTGTCTTCCAGCATTTCACACTCAGAACCCCTGAAATATGATGCATCATTATGTAAACTTTTTTTTTTTTAATTACGTTTTAGAAGATTGTCTGTAACTGTCTCCACCTTTGCTCTTTGAGACAGGAATTGTGCTAATATTTCCAGTTAGTTGCTGAACTGTTTTATGCTAAGCCTCTGTGGAGGTTCTCAGGACACCCTATTTTATCACTCTCATTCAAAAGCTTTTAATTGTTGAGAGGCAGCAGGGGATCACTGTCCTCTTCATTCGGGAGGGGTTTCTTTAAATCAAAGCACTGCTATGCAAATGCCCCTAGGACTGAAGTTTTATTCCACAGCACTTGACAACAGCACCACACAAACGATTTGCCAATAGTCACAGCCCTGATGACAGGAATGACTGGGCTGTTCTTTAAGCTTGACTCACAGGATACAATCTCTCATTAGATTTCTCTTTGTGAAATGTTTATTTAATTAATGAAAACAGTGTCTCTGAAAAATATCAAGCATAAAATTACTCTGGGTTTTCAGAAGAACAGTATTGAGTCAAGGAGAAAAATAGCACCTAGGTAATTCCTTTTCTTCATCACTTGTCATATAAGAAATGCTGTTCAGATTATTGAATTATATTAATATGTATGTCTAGCTGATATATTTGGAGTTTTTAAAATGAATGTGACATTGGAAAGTTAAAATTAACATTGTTGGTTTTTACTTATACTAGGTAACAAAAACTTGTGGCATAACTTCATTAAAAATTTGCTGTTAACAAACAGAAGTAAATGAATTCACTAGAAGGGGTAATAAATCATGTTGTCCTTGTTAGCCTAATAGCTGTTGCCCCTTAGAAAGGATTTAGTTCTATTGTTTTTTAAATTTTTGTATGTATTCTGCAGGCTTGTTTACAGGTACTTTAGATAAACTATGAACACTCTTGCCTTTGAAATTAGACCTTCAGTATTGGAGACTTTATTTTTACAAATTCCTTGAGGCAAATGTCACTTTCTCTTTAGTCTGTACAGGATGAGGAAATTGTTTAAAATGTCTTTTAAAATGTTGCAAATATAGTAAGAAAAAAAAAGTCCCACAATTTACTTACCATATACCCATATGTCTATCAGAAAAAAGAACAATATAGTCAGAGACAGATAAGCTGTTGACACAAATTTTGCCCTCCATCACATTCTTTTTTGAATTAGAGCACTGAAATTTGTGAAATCTGTGGAGGTTTTGTATAATGCAGCAGATGGCAGGAGCTGAAGAGGGTGAAAAGTGCTGAGAGACACTTGATCTAATTTTTCCTTCTCTAGCTTAGCCTGTAGATCTTTCCCAGTCAGTGCAAGACATCATTTTGAGGTGGTGTGGAAGGGCTGCCAGCAGGAGTAAAGGACAGAGGGCCTTCCTGCATTGCACAGAGAGAAGGATTTCTGTGTCCCAAGGTGAAATCCTACAATGTCTAAGGCAATAACTTCTGAGGAGAAGATGGCTAGAGCATGTAGCTTTGGGTATTTGTCCATGTGTCCATTCCAAGCTTACATTCGTACGTTCTCTCTGTCAGATTATACTTTTGCAATTAGGGAGAAGTAAGAATAGTACTAGAAATCTTTTCTGTAGAATTACAACAAAAAAGGTTGTGCAAATGAATCAGATCTAACTAATGGAAACCCCTCACATTAAGGCAACTGAACCACTAAATCAAATTGAACTCTCAGTTTTCCCCACTTCTGCAGCATTCTGCTAATCTAGCTGAGGTCCATATTTCAGTATTTATGATGTGGAAAGAGAATCCTGATCCTGAGACTGAAATTAAATGATCTATTGCCTTGAAAATTTTATATGGACTTGGATACAGTATCAGGGTTGAATTAAAAAAAAGGAAGAGAAAAAGAAAAAGCTTGAGAAGTTAAACTCATATAATGCTTTCAAGCACTGACAAATGTTTATTTCACACTGTTTTTCCCTACCATTGATCCTTATTTTGACAGAGTTAAAATGTAAGCTTCTTCAAATGAGATACTTTGAAAAAACAAGCACTAGCTGAAACATACCCTTATTAAATATTTTCATCAGACTGACAGGTTTATGACACACTGTATCCTACCTTTCTCCAAAAAGTACAATAAATGTTATTTTACTGAAAAAGCTAATGGTTCATTTCTGACAAGTGGAGTTACATAAAAAGAACCACCATGTCATTGAATGTAATCACAGCCAAAGCCGATTTTTTTACAAAAATCACTGTTAAAATAAGAAATCAAATTTACCTTTTAAGTTCTGTTGCCCCTAGAGATTTTCTAGGCTGGACTCAGAAAGAGGTTTATACTTCTTTTCTTTGATAATACATTTTATAGCATCTAAGCATGTGATTTGACATTTACATATCTCCTATCTCCCATCCTATCTCCTTTGATTTACACAGTTCTGCATCTGCAGCAACTTGCAGGAGGTGCTCAGCAGCTGAATGTTTTGGGTGGGGGGGAGTTTCCTTCTTCATGAAGTGTCAGATTCTGTGTCAGTCGAATAAGTAGAAAGACACACCCAGAGGGTAGCAGTACCCATTCCTTAACAATTTAAGCCTGCTGAAGTCAGTAGTGCTGAAATCATCAGTTTTGGTACCGAATGTTGTCTCATTTTCCATCAATGTGTGGACATCCTGTGTGCTGTGGTCAGTGTGGGCAGAAATTTGTTTGCACATTTGTTCCTTGTCTTTGTTTGGTAGGAGTTGGGTGAATTCCATTTCATCTCTCAGAACTACCTTTAGAATGTTGTCCACTGAGCTTTGCCAATTCGGTTTGGTGAAGGAGCACAACAGAGTGAGCAAATATACCAGAAATTGGACCATAAAGTGCCATAGTACTTGTTGAAATGCCAGAATGTCTTTTCTGTGAAGATATATTTTCACTGTTGTCATGCAAAGGGTGTGCTTTATGAGTGACTCTTTCTGTATTTCATGATGATAGCATTTATCTATGTTTCCAGAATATATATAAATAGATGTGTGGTGCTGCTTTAAGGCTGATACGTTGTGGGAATGTCTGAAGGTGTGCATATGCCCTGAAACATGAAAATATTAGCACTAGTTTTTGTTATAGTGGGTTTTTGCTTTTTACTCCTCAGTCTCCTGTCTGCAGGTAATTAGTGAAAGCTGTAGGGTTGAAGTCATTCTTCTTGCAATGTATTCTCTCTGACTTTTAAATTTCAGTGTGTCCCTTCCTATTGGGTGATGATCAGTTTGGATGTTACTAGATAAACCAGAATCCCATCCAGGCCAAATACTGCAAGAGCTCCTCCTAATGGAACTCACAGAAAGAGGGAAAAAAAACACGGAGGGGGGAGGCAGTGAGGAGGGGGATGGGTGAGAAAAGAAAAGAGGTGAAAAAAATGTTGGAAAAGGAATACAGGAAAGTTTTCCTGCATTTGCTACTCTGTGTTTCCTAATTTGAATGCTCTCGTCATGTTACTGAAAGGCTTTGGTGTATCTTTATCTGAGACAATGATGTTTGGACTGTTTCAGACCAAACTACTCATTTTTCTGCATATTACTTTGCAGTGAAATCCATACTTAGATATCAGACAAAAGTGTTCTAAAGCACTTCAGGTGTGTGCGAAAGCTGGTGCATTTTTGCTTCGAGGGAGTGTCTCTGGAAACACTGAGTGCAGACTAAGCTGATCCAAATGCATCCTCTCTGCCAGCATTAGCATGCTGGTGTGCAGAGCTGCTCTTTTTGCAAAGTCAAATCTGTATGCAGGGAGCATTTACACAATGAAAAGATGCCTGGACTAAATCGAATGTTTGGCTTATAATAAAGACTTCTAGATTCCAGTCCTACAGATCCCTGTGCTTTTCACTTCAGCTGAATGTGTGCCTCTAGTCACTGGTCTGGGTAAGAAGGACAAAACAGAATCTTAATCTAAGATGACAAAATGTTCTCCACAAATGTGGAGAACGTGTTTTAATTTGAGCTGTCACCAGGAAAAGAATGGGCTGGCTGGGTACCACAGCCTGGAGCAGGTTGATAGGGAGAGACTGCTGGGCTTTTATTCTATTTCATTGGTTTATTTCTTTTTAATTTAGAGCAGAGTCACCTTGAAACAAATTCGAAATAATCACATCTTGTTAAAATAAATAGTTATTGTAATCTGATGAATTATCATTAGGTGATTTCTACAAGCCGTGACTAAAGACTCATATTTTGTACAAAAGTGTGGTGAGTTTTAGGGCCATTTGAATCAGTGGGACTGCATTTGGCAAAGAAACAGATGGCAGTTACGGCAAAAGCAGTTTTCTGTCACAATGTTACTGCTGGGCACTTCAATCACAGGTGTAAATAAGAGCTCCCTGGAGACTGCTGTTCCCCATCCAGCTGTGATCGTCTCTGAGGGGCTGTTTAACAGATGGACACCAGCACAAAGCTGCTCATACCTGATGTCTTTCTGCTGAAAGCTGTCAAAAGAACCGTCTATGGCTTTATATTGAGTTTCTCCACCCCTTCGGAATCCTGTGATGTATATCATTATTTAGATAATCACTATCTGATTTGCATAGTGAGAGCAGTGCAAGGTAAAAAGCAGATTTAACACAAGCCGAACCTGTTCACTAACTTCTTCCATGGGTGCTTTCAATTTCCTGGCCAAAATGTGTACATATGTCTGGTTCTTACATATTCCTGAAGGATGGCTGTGATAAATAAAAATGGCATATGTTTCTAACATCAGAGTTTGAAGACAGCTGGTGATTTTGAGCTAAATCACAGTAGGCCCAATTCTATTTTCAGTTTTCTTTGAAATCCAAAGTTCTGACTGAGCTACAGCAGTATATGAGGATCTCTAATTGTCTAGTATTTAAATAAATAAATTGGGTGAGAAAGGGACTAAATCCAGACCAGGTGGACTACAGAATTGCATTTGAACGTATCTGTTCAGCAGCCATGCTTCCATGTCTCTGAGAAGCAATGGTAAAACATTCTTCACAATCTGAGTCAGAAATGAGTTAAAGGGTAGTCATGAAATGTAATTTTTCTAGCATTGAACAGGGGTGTGTTACAACTAATGTGCATTTCCTGGATGTTTATTCATACCAAATTTTAGGTCTTACAACTTGTTAGATCTCATACCTACTGTCTATAGAGAGAAAGGCTCTTTATTATTCAATCTCCATTCATGGAGCGAGGGTCTTAGAGCAGAATCCATGTGTTTAATTATCTCAATTTGTAAAATATATAATCTTCCTCCTTAGTCATTTTAGGAGAAGGCCACTCCCAAGAATCAGGGTACATTTGTGTCATTCTGTTTACACAGTCAATATGTTCAAGGTATCTAGATGATGAACTTAAATATTTACCTTTATTCAGGATAATTATGGTGCATAAATCATTCACTGAAGAATTTTAAATGAGGAAATTTGCATAGCTTAGATGTCAGTTAAATTAATTAATATGTTAAAATAATTTATAAGAACGAATTAAACCAATGTTTGCTACAATTAACTTGCCTGGTCCTAGTAGTGAAAAGGGTCACTTCAACCAGTTCTGGAATGATGTAGTAGATGACTTATTTTGATTTCTAAACTAATCATATATAGTGGTTCCTATTAATTACATACTTCCATCAATACTTAATTACTATGTGCTTCTCACTTGCCAGTTCATCCTATGATAACCTTGGTATCTTCTACTGTGCAGCATGAAAAGTAAGGGATTTTTTGTTATAATTTTCTGTTAGGACAGTTTACTTTATGCTATTCTGTTCTCTCTTTGGGTAAAGGACCTTTTCCTAGTCTGCTCTTTTCACTTGGTTGTGTCTTTGTTCTCCCTTTGTCATGTTCCTCTTCATCAAATATCAATAATGTCTCCCCATTTTCAAAGCACTTGTACAACTGAGTCTTAGACCCTTGCAGCATAATCTGGGGGAAAAGTGTTTGATTTTCTGCAAATGTCACTCCAGATTTTGCATTAAGAACTGCACAACCAAGAGAAAACATAAGTGGTGATGACTGTACCAACATCTAACATTCTGGAAGTAAAACGAGATCCTTTCCAGTGCACCCTGTAGGTGATGGTGTCTTTCCTCAACTGGTGTCCTAATTGCAGAGGAACTGGCTTTAGGCTTTTCTGTTCTTTAAAAGATAGAAAGAATTCTGCTGGGAAGGAGCTGAGAGAAGCAAAACCTTTCAATTCCCACAAGCAGTGTCAAGACAAGGTGTTTGCTGCATAATAACTTCCTGCATGACAATAAACAACATTTAAAGTCTAAAAGTCACTGCTATACCATTTTATAAATAGTGGCCTGAATCAGGCTGGTCATTATTTCAATTTTCAATATGGTAGAAATAAAGCTTCAAATTTTGACTCAAAGTATTTTGGACACAATCTTTGCCAAAGAATTCTGTGCAGTGTGATTTCTACCAAATGCCTCCTTTACCTCATTTAATTTAGTAGAAATGTCTGCAATAATTAACTGAGGTGGGCTTGGTTTATAAAAGGCAGTGCAATTACACTGGTTTAGACATATGAACAAAGATCCAATTATATGATTGATTCTCAAAAAAACATAAGCTGATTAATGCAATTGCAAGTTTCATTGCTATAGAAAGACTTTTGGTCAAAATAAGTGTGCCATTAGCTTGACAAAACCAGTGAGCCTTTTAAAGCCTCCAGGTCTTTGGAGTTAACAACTCTTTTAATGAGTCTGCAGTTTATCATATAGTCCTGTTGTGATTAATTTCCACTATTTCATATCATTTTTGTTCTACTTTTTTCACTTTTGCAGATGACCTCTCCTCACACCCTGGCCTGTTTAAAGGAGTCCTGCTTCTCCCAAAAGTGTCTAAAAGTGAGACGTACAGGACAGAGTTTTGCAGAACTGTCAGCTGAATATTTTTTTTTTCTATCCATAGCAGATAGTGCCAAAAATAGAGAATTGAAAGAATCCTAGGAAGCTGCTGAAGTTGTTGCTTGAGACAGCCTGTCAGACTTCATGGTTTTGCTGTTGTTTTTGTCTGTAGTGTAAAAGGCAGCACAGTTTAAAGAGCAGTGAATGGTGATAAACACACCACACACTGAATTCTCACTTGTCACTTGATATACTGAGACCTGTCCAGATAACTCAGTTTTCTGTTCATCTATTCAGACATACCCTTTGCTCCCATTTATTTAGACAGCCGAAAGCTGGAACTCTTTAACTGCGTGATTATCTAGCAAGTAGTGTGTTCTTTTAGTTTGCTTTGGTTTTTAGGAGTTAATTTATTCTCTAGATGTTTGTGGTGTGCTTTCGTAAGCATGACATGTCCCCATATTTCCATACATATATTTCAGTTATCCCACAGTAAAAATTCTTATGAACATTAAATTTTACAAGATTGCCTTGTTTTAGTGATAAAGTGTCTGTGCTAAGATTCAGTTTGGGCATAGCTTGAGTGGGAGTCCCTGGACTTTCTTTTGCAGTGAGAAACTTGGAATGTCCAAAAAGGTGTGCAGGCTTTGAAAGAGAGATTTATGAATACTGAATAGCACTTTTGGAAACTGAGAGCTTGGAGTAAGACTTGGCACATCCTTTTTTGCATACACCCTCCATTGAACGTCTTCATCAGACTCACGCTGCTATCTCGGTGGTTTTCTTGGTTAAAGCAATTCTGTCAGTCTCCTTTCCGGTCCCCAGGGAAATTCTAACCCTTTAAAGACAGGCCACATGTCTGTTCTTTTCTCTCCATGGCACACTGAGTTTTTGCACTCTCACTGAGCCTTTTTTCTAAGTCTCAAGAGCTCCAACCAAGCTGACTTAAAGCCAGTCCCTCACCCATCCCACAGCTTGGCTTGGAAGGAGATCATGATGTGCCAGTTTTTTCTAAATACAGTGGCAATTTGCAACTGAAGAACAAGTATGGCCTGCAAGATGCAGGCTCCTCAGTGCCATGCATGACAATTGGGGCTACTTCATGTGAAAATTCTGTTTTGTTGTTAAACTTGAACATTGGGAAGAATTTTCTTAAAATATTCATGTATGACGAAAAACTATGAACTGCAAAGCAACGTTATACATTAAGTAAAACTTATATTAAAATAGGAAATGTAATTTTGAAATAAACAATAATCATTTGTGTCTTGATCTTGTTCCCAACATTTCTGTGCAGCACTGCTGCCAGAGCAAACCTGTTTCTGATGTCAATTAGCAGCTCATGTGTGATTTAGCAGACAGTTTTGTTTGTAAAATAAAGGCAGCTATGATCAATTTATATCAATTTACCCCTTTTCAGACCAGCTTCCTTAGTTTCAGAAACAGCACGTTTACAAAAGAGCCAAGCATACATGCAGAAAAGTATGTCTCGGAAATCTTTGGGAAGGTATAGCAATAGCTGTTTCTGGAATGCCACACTGTAGGATTCCTGGTTTAATCTAGGGAGTTTGTAGAATGTGATCCAAAAAAAAATGGTATTTTAGAAGCTCATCTGTTCTTTTGCAAAAGTAAAAACTTCTTCCTGCCAAATTCTGCATTTTTGTCAGGTTCTGCTTCCATTTCACTAAGCTAAGGGAAGGGAACCAGCCTTATTTTAAAAATCAACTTCAAGACTGCATTCAGCAAAAGAAACTGCTGGCTTTTGGTGTTTCAGATACTTCAAAAGGACGAGTTAGTGGAGCAGGAGCGGTGACTGCACTGCATGTCTGAAGATGGTGATAGTCACCAGCCCATCTGCAGCTCAGGGAGAGGAGAAGATGCTGAGGGCTGGCTCTGCAGCAGCCGTGGGCAGCCGCCCCCAGTCACGCTGGGCGTGGGAGCAGGTGCTGTGTCTGTGCCGAGCATGAAGCAGTCACACGGAGGTGACTGTCACATCAGCTAAAACCCACTAAACAACCATTAGTCATTTCTATTTTTTCAGCACAGCTCACTCTTCTCTCAGTCTGTGAGACAACAGGTGTTTGTTGTTAGAGGCGAGTTATGTTCCTGGTGGATGTCAGAAAACAGAAAGTTCTAAGAATAATAATTTCTCACCATGAGCAGCATGTCAACGCTTCTCTAAATGGAGGAACTCTAGTTCAGGTGCTTTCTGGCCTTTCCCATGGCTCCCTCAGAAGGGAGAAAGAGCATAGGCACTTAAATATGGAAATATCAGTGAACTGATCTAAAGGTTTGTTCAGTGTCATGAGCAGGCAGAAGCATTTGGTTTGGCAGTGCAGTGGGGTTAGACACCTAATATTGAGATGGCAAACATGTAGTCACTGTACCAAGATTTATATCAGCTAGGAGAAGGTTTTAGCAAACAGAACAGGGAGACTTCTAAGAGAAACAATGGTGTTGCTTAGTTTTTATGAAGGCAGATCCTTTAATCACACACACCTATCATGTCTAAAATTTAGGATGAGAATATTTAAGTATATACCTGTCCCGAGAAAGTCTGATTTGTAATATAATGTAGGCCAGTGCCAAATGGGGTTGTTGTTTTTCCTTCCAAATGGCAATAATTTCCCCTTACAAGCTGAAAACCTCAGGAAAGTACACATAAAAAGTAAAGGTTGGATTTCTTTTTTTAACACTAGCAGCTGGCTGCCATTTGTTTGAGTGCTTGACTTCTTTCTTTTAAAATGTGATTTATTTGGAAGAGTTTTTTCTGTGGCACATTGTTTCCCCTCAGGCTATCTGTGAGTCCACAGCACTGGAGATGGTGGTTAATGAAGACAGATGATGTTCCCAGCCCCCAGGCTACTGTTTTTCATTTTTCAATACCAGCCTTTGCATCAAGGAGTGAACAGCAGCAGAGACATTCTCTGCTGACAGCAGGGTCTTTGTTTTGTTTCCCAAGGTTCTTTCTTAATGGGAATATAAAAATTGTCTTTCTATAATTATATGTTGTAGGAACTTCAAGGAACAGTATTAGTTGTAAATCCGATGTTGAAAATAACCATGTCCAGCCAAACTAATGAGTGTTACTGTGCCATTTCTTCCTCTCCTGTACCATTCCTATCATTGTTTGTTACAGTGATGGAGTAGAGACAGGAGTGAGTAAATGAGTTTTGCTCCTTCCAAATCAGTGAAACTATACAAATGGAATTTCTTTTCCTCTTGTGTGAATGTTGTTAAAGTATTTTGTAATTTTTTGAGGGAGGCAGACAATATGTGTGTTTGCACAGCAAACATCACGGGGCTTTGGGACTTCAGTGAATGGCTGGAATTTGGATTGTAGATTAATACACGTATGTGATTTTTAGGATTTCAACAGTGGCCACTTCACTCGGTCATTTGGGTCTCTCACACAGTATGTATACCATTATTTACTACCTCAGCTCTGCTCAGATGAAACTGTGGTACAATTTATTTTAAAAGAACAAGACTAGTGGTTTTCTAAAAAATGACATAAACATGCTGAAGTCACTTGAGTTCTGCTTACTTTCTAATCTAACTGATCTAGCACTTAAATATAGACATTTTAATGGGGAAAATACAAAGAATTTATTTTAATAGATGTTCATATATACGACTTTGCTTTCATGAGCACATTTTTGTTACTCTTTTGTACCTTTGATATTAACATTGCAGCTTCTGCAATTTTTCTCATATTAGGCTATTTGCTAAAATATTCATGAAAAGCAAACACAAACTTGTCAGTTAATTAATTTAAAATATACATGTATATTCATTTATGTTCACTTGGCAAAGTTAAATTATATAATTGTTTTATACAATGCAGGGTTTAAAAGATTAAGACTGAAAGATGGAACTCTGTATTTAAAAATAGTTATGCTTTCGTTTTATTATGATTTTGTAGCTTTCTATTTTCTGAGACTTTGCTGTGTTCTAATTGCATATAATTAGTTTACTGCTATAAGTAGAACACTTCAAGAAGAAAAAATCTTAAGATGGTTAAAGTCTCCCAGAGAATAATCATATTTTCTCCCTTGAATCTAAGCACTTCAAAGTTAAAAATTCAAAGTTATAAGAATCTTTGAAGAAGGACTATCTGAGAAATGTGGAGATCAGTCTACCTGTTTATCCTTCCTTCCTAGTCCTATAGAGATACAGGAAATTCAGGGATAACATTACATATATGCATGTAATCATCTTTGAAGCTTGAAATCCTCTCAAAGTCAATGATAATTTGTAGCTGACTTCAATAAAATCACAATTTGATCCACTTTAGGAACTTTCTAGTTGAGAAAAGGTCCATGAAATGAGGAGAGTAAGGGAAAGCCCACTCAGTTCTCTGTGGGGGAATAAAAGCACCAAGCAGTATTTTATACTAAAGAAGCTCAATTATTTAAATAATAATTTAAGTATTAGAAAAAAACACCACCCCGGTTTGGAATCTTGCTTGCTTTGGTCTTTTTTCAATGATGAACTACCTACATTTGCTCAAAATGGCTAAAACTGAAAAGGCATTTTGCTAGTGATGTTTATGAGGTGCTGAATTCCATAGGATTCCATGCTGAAATGCTGGATCTCTTCTCTAGTACATAGTTCTTTAAGGGAACTGGTAGAGTGAAATAGGAACAAGAAGCTTCTTTCTTCTCTGTATTTGTAATATCACAAGAAAAAATCAGTTAAAAGGAAAGATCTATTTTGGAAAAGGACACATCTGTCTGAAGAATGATAAAAGTAGCAAAAGCCACAGTCCTCTTACAGGATTTTTCTCCGCTCCTGAGAAGTTTCAATTTAGCAAAGTTACCTGGTCAAGTGACTTATTAGCTACTGGCAAACACATTTTTAAAATAATTCTTTTCTTCCCTTCTTTTGCACCCCAACATCCCCCTTTCATGTTTGGGGGACGGGGATGACACTTAACAGCTAAAATCAGGAGAGCAGTGAGCTTTTGTCATGTTCTCCCAGATCAGTGGTATTTGGGATGGTTGTTTTTAATTCAGAAAATTATTTGCAAAGAAATTAGTTGGAAACTTAAAGCAATTATAAATCAAAATGTTAGGCAAGTTGTCCTTAAGTAGGTGTGCATGAATAAACTTCCCATTGATAAGATGTACTGTAGTGCTTTTTTGGAAGTTCCTTACATTCTCTCAGACTGTTTCCCTCCATTTTCCAGCTCATCAATCCCCGCCCTGTGTTAACTTTTCTCTCACTCCCTTCTTCCCATCAGAGAGTGGAGACAGTAATTGTGAGGTTCAACTCGACCTTTGCAGGATGATGTTCTTGGGCAAGCTGGAAAGGAGACACAATGAGGTCCCTTCATCCTGAGTGGAGCTGACAATAAATCATGTTTTATAAAGTTCCTTTCATGGAAAAATCAGAGTCCAGCTATATTAATTCAAGACATAAGGCTGAGTAAGGTTTTTAAGTCAATGAAATTTCTCCTGTATTGGAATTTGCAGGGAACAGACTCAATATCAGCAGAGAGTAAAAAGCAGTTTGAAAAGGGTCCCTGATTGCTCAGCTTTTTCTGATGGATTCTACTTCAGATTATTCTACTTTCCACATTAAACTCATGAAACTATGAGCATCAATTACTTATTTTGGGGCTTTTGGACAGGGAAAGATCACAGGAGATAGCCTTGAATATGTCTCAGCATTTTCCAAATTCACTAAATTAATTTTTCTGGATTCAGATTTCCCCTAATCAACCAAAGAATGGAAGTACAGAAATAATTTGTAATATTTCTTTGAGATCCAATAAATAAAAAAAGACAGATATATTTAAGCCTATATATACAGATATATATACATACACTTACATATACATATATATATACATATATATATATATATATATAGTGCTATCCTAAAAATATGGTCAAGCTAATAGAGGTATTCCAGCTCTTCATTTTTCTTCAATTTGTCTCCTGTGTAGCTATTTGATACTCACACAAGTTTCATGTATTAGTTGAGGTTTCTTCCTTTTGGTCACTGACCTCCACCCACTCAGCCACAGACCTTTTATTCTTCCAATTCTGAGCCTGCCATGGCTTTGTGAAACTCAGTGTTCAGTGGGCAGAGTTGGCTCCCAGGCACTCGAGCCTTAGTGAATTGCAAACTGAAGCCCTGCATTTATTTCAGTTCACTTATCAATGGTAACTTCGTTCCATGACGTGCAGCTCAGTAAAAGTGGAAGGAAAGCAAGTCCTTCTGCAGAGAAAAAAAAGTGGCTAGAACAAAAAGAGGTAAAAAAAGGGAAAAGGCCAGAAAATATTTCTAAGAGCACCTCGCAGAGAAGGGTAGGCCTTACATTATGATAGAAGGGAAACTGAGGGTATTTCTTGATGATGCTTCCAACTTCTCACCTTTTCACAAAAATACAGTGGCCTCCAAGGGGAGGCTGGTGCTTTGTGTCCTCTTCCATCAAGCTGAGTTTCTCATTTTTCCTTATGGTCCTGGCCTTTTAAATCATTCAAGGGGGTGTAATTCCTTTTGTTAAAGAAAAGTCTCACTGAAAATTCCTATGTATATTAGCAAAAACTTCTAAAACCAGCACCAGCAAAAATATTCTATGAATGCTTCCTGGAATGTTTTCTGTGACTAAAACCTTGTTTTGGCAAAAGCTTTTTGAGCACCCTGGGTTTAGGTCAGTGAGATATGGGAAGCTCTACCTCACCTGCACTTTCTTTTGAAATCTATAAGCATTCTCAAAGTTTTACTTTTTGACCTTGAGTTGACTTTGAGCTGAATGCTTTAATAGTTGCTCATGTTTCAAATAAGGTACAAGTGAGCAAGCACCGAGTTCATCCCCCCTGAGGGCTCTCAGGTGAACACTCATGACTTTGGGAGCGGCCTCTCACAGCCTCCTCTCATCTGCCACTGCACTCCAGCGATTTCCTCACTCCCAGAAAGAAACACAAGCAATTAATCAAAGTTTACACTGAGATGCTTCATGAAGAGATCAATAATTCTTCTGGTTGCCCTAAGTGACAAGTTCAAAACAAACAGGGGTATGGTGACACTGTTTAGGCTTGGGCAGAATAGATGATGACAGATTATTTACTAATTGGATTGAAACAGCTCCTTGTCTGTCCCATTTTCCAACGGAGCAAAACATAATTTTATAAGTAGTTTTTATGACCATTACTGCAATGCAACTTGTTCTGAGTTTTATCTCAAGGAAAGTGCATGTTTTTGCAGGGAATTGACTGTGACCCACAAGGATCATTGGAATCCAGCTACTGGCACTTTACAGGAAAACCCCAAGAATCCCACCATGAGACTGAGAGCATTGTCAAACAGGGAAGCTTTATAAATTTTATAAAGTTATCACTGCACTGGCACTGTTACACCATTTATTACTGTAGAGGAAGTTCTGTTTGTTTTTAGTGGAACCATAAATACAGGTGGCAAATGAAAAGATAGGGAAGTTCACCAGTACAGAATCACCTGCATTCTTTAGGTGAATTTTAGAAAAAACAATAAGCATTTCATTACATTTTGATAGCTAATAACACAATGTGTCAAATTTTAGAAGAATTAAGGACTGTCTCTGAGAAGTGATGGCCCAAGGGCTGTGGTAGATTATGAACTGAACAGGGTAAACATGGTAGCCAGATAAAAGTAATGTATCATAATGTATTTTTCACATGGTTACCAGATTTTACTCTCTCTCTCTTTATTTGTTGTTCCTTTTGGCAAGTATGGAACAATAGAAACAAAACAAGGTGTCTGGGTATAAACACTGGGGTGTTTTGAGTGTCTGAAGTTAACACTGAGGAAAGACTATTGAAGCTTTAGGGCAAAGAAGCAGCAGGCATCTGTAAAATCACAGCTGTTGAAATGAAATTTTGTGGTAAGGGAGCTGTATTTCACCAAAAAATAGATGTTTGTCTTGTAGGAAAGGAATAATAAATTTATAGAAAAAACATATTGCAATTGGATACATCCAAATATGACTATAATATTCTCATTGATTTAAGCTAAATAACTAACAACATGTAAGGTTTCTTTGTCTGTGGAAGGGAAGATAGCAGTGTGAAACATTTGCCTCTGTCTCTGCTCCCGTGCTGTTTAAACAAATTTCCCAGTAGTTTGTCTAATATGGACATGAGATGTCTGATGGCTGCTTTTGGCCATCTCCTGGAAGAATCAGACTGGAAACCTGAGTACCTGTTTTTAGGATACCACATCCACTTGTAGGGAGCAAAGCAAAGGAGGATGATTAAACCCAGAGATGCATTAGAGACAGGGTATGAAAATATCAGAGAAGCAGGATTTATGTTTTGTGGTCATTTAGATATTGAGGCTTTGGCAACAAAGGTGGAAGTCAAATATATCTCCTGTCTTTGAAGCATTTGTAGTAATGTTCTTTGTCCGTTTGTGTGTGTTAGTGGGTCAATCATTGCACCCAGCTGGCTGGTTAGCTGTCAGCAATGGTCAGTTTATTGAGAAAAATGCCAGAAGGGAAGGAGTCTGAAGATAAAAAAACCCGAGAATTCAAGAAAACACTTGGAGTAAATTCTGTGGTCTTCCTGAAAGTCATAAGGCAGTGGGTGTCCTCTTTGGCATGGTTTTGTTGGGCACTAAAGGAGGACACACACGGTGCTGCAGATCCACAAACTCTAAAGGCACAAGGCACTGGGAAAGGCGTGACCTTCCTCTCCTTCCTGCCATGGGTAGACTGAACCCTATGATATTTTTAGAGAGTATATGCACCCTCTAAATGAGAGTTCTATTAGACATTCTAATAGATGACCTAATTTACATGATCAATCATTATTTATGCATTTGTTTTCAGAAATTGCAGCTACCAGCTTGATTGCAAATGCTAATGCAGAAGAACAAAGTGAACTTTAAGAAGTTCTGAACTGGTGTTATTGAGTGACTTTAGGTTGGCCTGCTCTGCACAGTCTCTCTGGTTCTCTGACAAGAGCACAATGAGGATGCTTTGGATGCTGATGCCCTTTCTGCTTGCTTTAAGTCCTGAGTGAACCAGGCTTAGAGCATTGCCCAACAGATCCAGCTGTATCACTTCTAATGATGATATGGAGCAGAAGGCTTAAAATTATGGGCCTGTTTCAGTTCAAACAAAACCAAACTGAAAAATTGCCAATTTTTGTTCGGTGGTTTGGTGTTTGTCCTGTGGTTATGTGGATTTTGTATTCCAGACACAGATAATGCAGCTTAAACATGCTGAATATGGGTAGTTTACCTAAAACAAAAGCTTTCACTAATCTGAAGCATTTTATGAAACTTCAGACTTTAAAATCACAGCAAGAAAACCATGGAAAAATCTCAGAATTTTTGTCTATGGCATCTGTTCTCGTGAAGGAGTACTGAATGATCATATATAATGCTATTGGAGTGTTAAGTGTCTGAATACACAATCTGTATTAAAATCTTTCTGTGATTATATAGATATAGCTAATTCATACTTACCACTTTATAAAAACCTCACATAAACAATAGAACAGACATAAAAGGCTCAATTTGTCATCTTGTGATTCTGAAAATAGTTGGGCTCTACAGTTCAAATGCTTTTGAAAACTGAATAAAAACGTGCTTCACATGTAGATATTTATCATGAAAGCTTGTGGCATTTTTTTTCCTTATTTTTTTCCTTATTTTCTCACTTATTTTCTCACAATTTCTTCTTTTTCCTGAATGTCCTTCAGTTCTGGATGATAAACTAACATGCTGAAACTCAGGAATGCTGTGAAAGTGTAGCATACAGTCTCTTGATAACACAACCCATCTTACTTGGTGCTTGAACTTGGGTCTTAATTATAGAAAAATAAATTACTTATTTACTAATACACACAGTCTAATTTGTTACTTTATCTCACAGAGAATAATTAAGTTCCATCTAAACATCTTATCGGTTAATCCTCCCTCGAAAATGAGCTCATTAAATTAGTGTAGAAGGGTATTTTGTGTCACAAATCCTTCTCCTGGTTGAATAAACAGAGCTTTATTTATGTTGCAGAGTAGGAACATTTTTAATTTCTTGGTGACGTTTTAATTATGACTGCTGATGCTACAATTAGGAGCACAAAGAAATCAGCACAGTAAGACAAGGCCATTCCCAGACTCTGTCTAGTTGTCACATTCCAGAATACTTAATTTTTTCTTTCAGTCCACATCAGGATACATGCAAGAGGGGAAACACAGAGGTAATTTTTAAGCAAAGAGAGTGGTAATTAGGGCCATTGTTCTAAGTCCAAAAGGATGTGATCTTATCTGTAATTGTCACTTCAGGGCTGCTTTTGTTTCCTATGAGTATCAAGCTGGTTCTGTGGACTAGTCACTGGTGGTTAAATTCAGTGCACAGAATTCCTAGAATAAATCAATTTAAACATTACTGTTCTAGTGAGACCCTTGTTGAAGGCCGGGAATGAGAGAAGGTGTGAAAATGCATTTGGTGATTTCCAGCTACGCTGATCCTTAAACACAAGAGTGCTTTTTCTGTGTCAAGGAGCTGGTGAGAAAAATTAGTTTTCAAGTTGCCTTGAAAAGTCAGTAAGAAGACACTAATTTCTTTAGCCCATGTATGTACAGTACCTGGAACAACATAGTACAGCCTCTGCTTATGATATGAATAATGATAAAGCAGGGAGAATGAATAATCTCAGGCATTAACTAGAAGGCATTCACATAGAACAGGTGACCATTCCTGCTGACTTCCCTTTGTTTGAATAAACATAATATTACACTGCCAGAAGTCTAGCAGAGGAAGACATTCTTAATTTTAGAAATGTTCATTTTTAGTATTAGGCTTCCTTTTTATAGTTCATAAAATTACACTACAACAATGCTTGCTGCGTATTTGCATATACTCATTTTCTTTGCATATGCTTTTTCAATATTTTAAGCTATTGCAGAGATATTCATGAAGTGTGTTATTCTGTGTGGGTGAACTCATTTAATTTTCCATTCCTGGATGACTTCATTCATCTATAAACCTCACTAGATATCTCTGCCACGGAAAAACTGACTATTTCTTTAAATACCTGTCTTCAAAATGAATAAAGAAGCATGTGCAACAACAAAGTCTCAATGAACCAACAGTAGTCTGATTTTTACTAAGAAATTCAAATTTCTATGACTTTTTTTCTTTAGTCTCTTTGAATATCTGTTCTAAAGAATCCTGATTATGAACCAATCTGACAGCTGTCAATCACAGGCTAATTGGAGTGTAACTGTGCAAAGAGCTTGGATTCAGTTATATGCTGAAGAACACTGTACACAGGGTTAGAACAAACCTTCTTGTATCTTAAAGTCAAAATAAGGAAAGATGTTTTCCAGTTTTGGGGTTTTTGTTCTTTTGGGGTTTTTTTAGGACCATATCTGTTGTTTTCAGAATGTTTTTCTGTAAGGTAACATATGGAGAAAGGAAAGTAAATGTTTTTCTACCTTTCTTTCTTTCTTTTTCAAGCAAAAAGAATGCTTCCAAGTACAGATTTTTCTTTTATGAGTAAGTGTTAAGGGTAGAAATAACGACTTTAAGGTGTCCTGCACTGTAACTGTTCTGGAGCCATTGTGGGTTAACAAAATTTTCCAGGTCATTCATGATAATCCTTCTGTGATAGCAAGATTGTCTGGTAGAGTGATGCAACAAGTGAACTAGGATCACTCAAATCTATCTATGACAAGGGCTATAGCACTTTGATTACCGAGGGGATTCAGGAGAGACTGATTTTGTGTGGCAAGGTCTGTCCTGGGAGGGAGATTAATTTTATAAAGAGGTTATATGCAATCTCTCTCAAATCTTTGGATGATTGTTCCAGCAAAGCTGGAAAGAGAGCCTCCAATCTGTTGTCTCAGCATCTTTCAGGGTCTGAAAGGACATGGAAATAATCAGTGATTGGGATGGGGTGGATGAGGCAGGGAAGAGCCTCTGATGTAATTTTTGTATCCTGAGTGGGATGGAGATACAGCATAGCATAGAAGTGACACTGGGCAAAACTTGGAAGAACTGCTTCTCTTCTCTTAATCTGCTCTTACCTGTGTGTCTGGCTGCCTTATCAACCTCTCTTTCTCCTCCTTTGCTAAAGGTCATTTCCTGGAGAGCTTTCATTTATATCAAAGTGCCTTTTTCAAGGAAGGCACGGTATTGTCTGGGGCTCTGAGCTGTCTGTTGTGCTGACTGAAACTCTTGGGGGGCCAAATAGGCATTTACAGATATCTCTGGAATGGTCACCAACCAGGATGGCACAGAGAGGACTCACTCCCACACTGCTCTGCTCGTGTGCTTCTCACCCCTGTGTGATGGGTGGAGAATTAACCCCAGAGGCTGACACTTGACACGTCAGTAGGGTTTGGTGATGAAGCAGATTAATTTCCTCACTTCAGATTGGGAATTTGGCTATTCTGACAAATAATAATTCTACCTTTACAGAGGGTATTCCAGTAGGGCAATTAATTTGAATTTGCTGCATAATATTAATTGGTTTAGCCAACTTGCTTGATTACTGCTTCTTAATGAAACAGGTAGCATGTCATTTTATGTATAGTTGTCCAAACTACTGTGCAGATTCCTTGTTCGTACCACACATTTTAATCTCTCCTTTTCTATCAGAGACAGTTTTAAATTTTTTATTTACTATATTTTAAAAATTAATTCTGATCTGTATTAAGTCATATGATGTACATGAGTTGTGTTGCTCAGGCACTGTGGGGTAACTTCTCATTTTTTGTCTCAGTTTTCTCATCCAGAGTTGAACAGGATTTCTGTATTTAACATGCTATTGCTGCAGATGAAAAAAAAAGCAGATATCAACACCAATTCTTTTTATTTATTTTCCACTTCAGTCTCTTTGGTGCTCTGATTCTAATTTTCATTTTCCTACTTCATGACTGCATTTTATTGGGTTGAAATTTGTAAATTTTCAGCAGTAGCTCCCAAATCCCTACCCTGGTCAGTGTGCAGCAGCATAAGCCTTGACCTCATGTCAGCAGTTTTACTGCTTGCTTTTCTGTTTCATTTCCCCAGTTTGGGCTTGTGGGTTTTTATTTTATTGCTAGGTAAAAGGATCCTGCACTCATCTGCTATTTCTATCAGCTAAGCCCGGGAAGTAAAATGATACTATAATCCACTTCAAATCACATTATAACAATCCTTATTAATTGAGGCTTTGTCTTTAATCACCTCATAAGATTATGATGATAGAGTTTTGCCTAAAAACTGCCACCCGAGCTGTCAACTGGGCCACTGCATCTCCCTGGAGTCCTCTATTTCTGTGTATTTGAACGTGTTATTTCATTAAAAACCTCTTGCTTGTATCCCAGCCTGATTCCTGCACACACCTTTTTCCACACATGACTCAGCACCATAGTCACAGCCTGCAAAATACATCGAATTTTTCAAATCTCTGTTCAATGTTGAGGTGAAAAAGTTCACAGATAAAACCCTCCTAACTGTCAACTCTGAATGTGTGTCTAGAGCTGGATGATTCAAGTTGATATTCCTAATTAGGGCTGCAATTTCTCATTGGATTTTTTGGTCAGGTAGGAAATGATCATGGCAATTACATTGATTAATGTGCTGGAATGTTTTTCTGGTTCTTTTTCTTTTGGATGTCTTTTCTCCAAATTCATCAGGAATTAAATCCCATTTTAATCATATTTATATTGGCTCAATTATGATGCTAGCAAAATTTTGCCGTGTAGCTGGAGAGGGTCCTAAGTCAAATCACTACTTAGGTCTTGCTTTCTTAACAAAAATCAAAAATGTAGAAATACAAATACAACTGAAGTACTGGAATGTTCACGGTTGTTCTCAAATCTCTTTACTGGTGGATGGAAGCTTATTCCCTATTATTTTTTTCTGCTGCAGCTTCTTTGAATCTTCCTTGTATTGCACATAGGGCTTTTCTACTTCTTAATACTTTCCAACTGAATCTTTGAAATCCATTATCTGTGCTGCTTTTTTCTTCCTCTTTCTTTTTGTCTTTTGTACAGAATAAATTTTTTATACTATTCAGTGTAAAATACAAGACAGACTGCAGATATGAGAATGTTTTATATAGCAGAATACACCTAACGTTTATAATATACTTTATTAACTCATGGAAGCTGAGCAGGATTTTATTGGTCTGCTATCTATTTCTTGTGAATCATTTGATAGCACAATAATAGTATTGCTACATTATCAACCTTGCATTTTAGTCATCATATATAGACCTGCATTTTTTTTATAGCATCTTAAATCCTCTATTAACTTAGAAATAAAATACCAACATCATCTCATCAAAATCTTTTTTAGAGCTAAAATATATTGCTCAAAATAAAGTATATATATACATATCTTTTAAAGAAAGAAACCTTATGGAGCACAGGCAGTAAAATTTTATGTTTCAGAATTTACCAGGCTATTTTTTGTACTGATAGCTCAGTCTTGCACATCGTATGGTCGATTGTGCTCAGTTTAGACTGGAGCAGTTGTACATTGCTCTTCCTGAGTCAGGTTTCTCAAGTGGTCCATTACTGCTTCATAAAGAGTGGACTACACAGAGGTTGATGCTGTACCTGCTGAGCAGCTGCTCATTAAGTATCATCTAATCCAAGTAAATTTGTTTAACACTCATTACGGTCAAACTCATTTCTCCATTTTTTGGGTCCAAATACAATTTATCGTGTGGAGGAAAAATATATTAAAAAACCCAAAATGGTGTTTGTATTCATGCCAAAGATCCAGTTTGGTAATTCAGCATCTTACACAGAGTAGTAACAGTACACTTTTGCTCCAGAAGCTAATTTTTTATCACATACAAAGGCTGTGTTAGTTCAGGATAAGAGCCTCAAAATGGACTGGAATGCAACAACTACTTAGTTATTCCTTTCTATGTCTTACTGTCTCCTTTGACTAGATTGGACATGACTAAATGGGGATTTTTTTTAGGCCATATACAGTTGTTACAAGTCACAGCTCTGGGGCACTGCTGTCCCAGGACTACTGCTCTCTAATTCTGACATAGGTTGCCTCCAGCCACAAAATCATTCCACAAGCTCGATGCATTTCTTAATCCCACAGTCCCTTGTGGCATGAAACAATCTGTCATCTCACTTTTTCCCTGAGACTCTTCCCTATATCTTGTCCTAACAAGTCCTGGCAAAAGCAAGAGTGAAACAAAAGCACACAATTGAAGGTTTAGCAGAATTGAGGTGAGGGAATCTGCAAGGAAATTCTAATTCAAATGTTCCATTAATATCACTGAGAACAGAATTTCTATGATTTATTATTTTAACAAGATCTGTTGAGAGTGAAATTCAATACATTTCAGCCTACATGGGCCAAGACCCCAGACTGGAGTAGGCACCCACATTGCAGTGGTTAACTGCTGTTAAGATATATCTGGCCATCATGTGCTCAGTCATCATATTTGGCCACCCTAACTTTCCCAGTTCCTGACAACTGTCTAGGTATACACAGCTTGAAAAACAGCTTGGTAAAAAACTCCAGGACTGCAAAGCAAATTATGCCCATACAATAAGAATTTGTGGAGAAAGGAGGAGAAAAAGGTGGCAAATGAGTGAAGAGTTCTGCCTCTGTGTACGTGCTGACATATCCACTTAGAATCAGACTTCCAGGTTATGTGCACCAATGTCATTCACACATTTGAGTAGCTCACCATTTATCTCCATGGGAGAGTGGAACAAAGGTTTGGGGGTTACTGAGATGGACATCACTCATGAGCTGCTTGCTCTGGCTCATTTAAAACTGTGGTTGTGTTGTACATATGGCTTTAAGTGAAAAGGAAAGCTTGAAGTGAGTGTCAAACCCCAGATTTTCCATTGGTTTCCACAAAGTTTAGGAGGCCATGGTTCTGTTCATCCTTCTCAGGAAATTATGTAATGTGGTATTCCATGCATGAATCCTGTTGTTTTGCAGGTGTCTAGACAGCAAAGTTTAAGTGCAAATTAACACTGAAGCTATGGCAGATAAAAGACTCACTTAAACTTGGGGAGAAAATTCATATATATGTGTATAAATTAAAAAAATGTTAACAGCATTTTAATAATTTGATTAGAGGTTTAGAACTGTTTCATTAGGGTTGAGAGTTCCTCCTCATCGTCCCACAATTTAAGCTCTAAATACACATATTTAAGACATAGTTATTTTTCCTCACTGACTTTGTGCCCTTGGCAGAGTCCCAGAGCTGATGCAAATTTCTCTAAAAGTCAGCAGGTTTTGCACTCTTTCTGTTAAGTTAGCCATAGAAATATTTTTAATGTATTTTATAGCGATAAACACTCAACCATTCCCCTCCACAAGCAAACAGTAATTAGGAGCAATGAAAAAAAAAAAAAAAAAATCTGTTTTTTCTGGCTTGCCCAAAGACTGTGCTTTGTATTTACTGAACTGCAGTCTCACAGCATCCTCCTTGGAACATCCAAGAGCCATAAGGCAACTGGTTGTATTTAGTAATCTTCTGCATCAGTAGTTTTGCCTTTTGGGCTCCAGAATTGATTTTCCTCCTCTTGGTGTATTTTTACAGCTCTGCCCCTTGACCTCTGTTGCTCTGCACTGGCCAGCAGTGACATGAGTGGCAAAAGAAATATAAGTCAGACTGGTGATTTCTGGAACATCAGAAGTGACAGCTGTAGAGTGGAACTGATGGGTAGAGTGAGGTAAGACAGTTCTTTTGAAATATGTTACAGCTGGGAATCAGCCACCACAGAGAGACCATTCAAACTTAGGAAACTTTCTTCTTTATGAAGAAATTCACTGCAAGAAAGGGAATGTGTCTACCCTGCAACCACAAAACCCAAAGGCTGTAGAGACATTCTAGGCTTCTGCTAAGAGTTCCATAAACTGTGTGAGAACCATCTATCTCAAAAATCTTAATGTCTTGAATATTTCACGAGAAACATGCTGTGGTGAAAAAGGCTTCCACAAACTGTATTTTTGTTTAATTTAGAACTCTCTTTTAAAACTGACTTAGCCACAACATGCTTGTATGCTATTGCCTACTATGGGCTAGACTTTGGGGTACTGATAGCACATTCCAGTGCTGAGACTTCTAATGTGCATGAACGTTACCATTCCTGTGGTGAGATTTCCAGATTTTCCACCCTTTTTCTAATTACCTGCCTCTTAGCTCTTTGTACAGCATTCACTGCTGAGAAGTCCCAGTTGCACACCACAGATCCTAGCTGCTGTTAGAGGCAATAGATGTAAAACCTAGCTGATATCTGACATGTTTTTCTCAGCAGAATATAAATGTCATTGAAGAAGCCTGGGAGACCAAAGTGAGTAGATCCTTGCATGATTTTTTTCAAATCCAGTGAACTGCAAACAGTTCTTCCTTTTAAAAGTCATTTGTTTAAAGAGGGGAACATGAGCATTTGTAAGCAGCTCGGCATTATTATTACTATTTCACATTACTGAAAAAGTGACTTATCAATGTTCACCCAGAAAAAGACTTGGAAATTTGAGCCCTTGGACAGTCAAACCATAGCTAAGCCTTTGGGTTATATCACCTAAAATATGACCATGGTGAATATTTTTCTCTTGACTGTGCAGAAGTGGACTGAAAGTTATGTTCAGATGAGCAGTTTCCTAAATTTCAGACATCCTGAGTTCCCAGTTGTTGCAGCCAACAGGCTGTGGTCTGGTCTGCCTGGTTTTTTGCCTGCAGAAGTCTGAGTTTCTTGGACAGAAAACTGTTGGCATACATCCAATGTTTATGGTTTCTTGGCCTTTCTGAAACACTTGGTTTAACTGTGGAAATCATCAAATTAATACAATTAATACATGTAAATAAGAATCATTCAGAGATAGGGAATAGTGTTTCCTGTGGGAACCATTTGTCCATTTTGGAGCAAAGAGTGCCCAAGGACAACTTTGTGTCCTTTTCAACCTTATTGTTCAGTGGTGGCACAACGTTCCTCCGGAGGGGACCACGGAGACAGCCCCACAGCCAGGCTGAGTGAGGATTTTCCCCAGAGGGCTGTGGCAGGCTCAATCCCGCTCTGTCCCACTCAGGTCACTCCTGCAGGGAGGCTCTTTGGGTCAGGGCAGAGCAGGGGCAGGGGAGCATTGCCCAGGGGGTTTGGGCACGCAGCACTGCCCGCGGTGGAACCCAGGAGTCTCGGACCAGCAGCTGGGGCAGCATCTCCTCCTCGAAAAAAAAGGTGCACATCTGCCGCTTGCCAGCCTCCCTCAGCCTGTGGGAAGCTGCTTCAGCTCTGACTTTACACCTTTCTTCCCTTAATTATTCTCTCTGGTGCTGCAGAGGCAAAGCTCCTTTGTGTTATTTTTCTGTGTGCACTGATGAGGAGAGGGTGTCCATTCTACCCATGCAAAGTGCAGTCAGTGCAACAGGTCGAGCACCAGAGCTGAGATGTCAGGCAAGTTCTTCTCTGCTCCTACACGGAAAATAATAGTAGTAGAAACAAGTTCTATTTTTCATCTGAGATTTTAATGTGATTCATTGTAGTTCTGTTTGTTCTGTGTTAGTTTCTGTTCAAGATCCTTCGCTGCACTGACCTTGATGTAAGCTTTTTATTCTTTTATTCTTTTATCCTTGCACACCATCCAGCCACAGTTACGGTGCGAAAAGAAATCGATGATTATTTGCTTGTGCACTGACTGTGCTTTCAGATATTATCAGTCATTTTATCTTTTAAATATACGTTCCCAGCTATTAAATGCTAGATATAATAAAACAAAATAGCTAATAATCTGTGTAGCTTGCTTGTAATACAGAGATATAATAGCTTGTCTGACATTTTTTAGAGCCAATATTTACCTTTATCACTGGTAAGCGCCTCCTGAGACTCATTATTCATGTAATTCCCATTAAGAGGCAGTAGTAAAACAGCCTGTTGTCTTACAACTCTTGTTGTTAAGTACATTATGTTTAGTAATAAATACATCAGCTTTTGTTACACCGGAGAATTATTATTATTTCTTATCTCTAGACATTTATAAATAAATGAATCATGTTTATTTATAAACTTCTTTCCATTTATTTCTTGCAGTAGCCAGATAAAACTGCTTCTTTTTAGGTACATGGTTATATGTCTTGAAGCTTACGTATTCCTTCTGAACCTAGGGCTGTAACAAAATTAATATTCTTGCTTTTTATATCTTTTACTTTTCAATTAACCAAGATGGTATTTAGGAAAAATAAAAGTTGTGTTGAAAGATAAATTCTGTCAGTCTAGAATAATGTGGTAGAAATACCTCACAGAATTGAGTTAATTGTTATTCCTACTGCCACTACTAAGGCCTGATACAGGAACATAACAACTTGTGTCTTTAATTTGTCTGATCAATGGTTCCATGCAGATCTATGAAAACCCTCAATGTGAATTTCAAGCTCTGTTTTACAACTAAGAAAATGTTTTGCAGCAATGTGAACATAACCTAGAATTCTTTGTCTATTTCAAAGCCTTGAACCCCATGTTTCTGTGCCTTCCCACCTGAGTATTTATGGCATTGTTCATGTAGCTGCAAGAGGAAGATTTTTAGCCACATGCTCCAGTAAAATTCAGACTCAGAAAATTTTGTTTGCAGAACTTGCTGCACAATCTAACGATGTTTTTCTTGTTATAATTGCTTTTTAGCATCACCAATATGCTTTTACAAGTCATTCTGTACATGGATAGAAATAATGAGGTTTTCAAAATCATCAGGCACATGTTTAATTCTGCTCATACCCACTTGAAAGCGTTTTTGTTGTTTTATTAACTCGTTTGCTAGCAGCAGACCAGTGCTGTCAGGGGATTGAATGATGGATGGTTAGTCATCAGCTAAAGCTATGATAAGCATCTGAAAGTGGATTTTCTGCTTTACCAGTTCTTTGTATTGGCCATAATGACCTTTCTCTCCTGTCTCAGTAGTCCTAAAATTATTCCTCTCTATCCTGTTTGGGATCTGTCTGTTCAAAAACTGTTAAATGGATGCAGAACTTTTGGCCCTGCGACCTTTGTTGGAAAATGAAGCCTAGGTTAGGATCAGAGATGAGCATAAGCATTGATATTCAGGAACTCAGTGACCAGACAGAGCTCCAATACATTTTTAGAAAGGGCTAGTGAAGTCATGGCTGGCATCCCCTAGAACTGGAAAACATTTACCTTTTCTGCAAATCTGGCTATCTTTTGAGGGGTGAGATGATATGGATGTAAAAGTGCTTGCAGGTGGGAATATTCTGGCTTTGCAGCCATTAAACATTGCATCAGTTTAATCACAGTCCTTTAACTGTTCAAAGGGGATACTTTGCTCCAGGTACTTCACAAAGCTTTGTCTTCCACAGAGAAGAGAGAGAGGCTGGTCAGGAACAAGCTGGCAAAGCCCTAATGGACCAAAGCCCCATTTCACTTGATCTAAATTAGCTGAGTTCCTACAAACCAGGGCTGGTGAGGCAAGGTAGGGATGTGTGCATCCATGGAAACCAAACCCCATCAAGCCCACAGTGTTTTTACATTAATCTGTGTATTATTTTGTCGTGTCCATGAGGCTTAGCTGAGCAATATGTGTAGCTACAAAAATACTTTATGAGGCCATATTAAAGATAATGTTTGTTGTAAGATTCCTATTTCCTGACAAATACATCACTGCCTTGCAGAATGGTGTCCCACACCTCTTCCTGCTGCCACAGCTCCTCTGGCAGGAGAAAGATGACAACAGATGTTGAGTTTTGTGGGGTTTTGTGCAAAAACAAAATCAAAGTAAAATCCTGTCTGAAATGCCTCCTGAATTATTAAAATTATCAATTTCATCAAGAAAAATAAATGAACTTTTATTTGATTATGTTTAATTAAAAAATGCTAGTTTTCTTTCCTAAATTTATGTGCCTACAGCAGGTCCTAATAATTGGCAGAGGTTTTTACTCCATTGTCTTTTTCTTTGATGGAAAAGTGTATTCATTTGAAAGATTCTTGGCTGAAATCCATTTTACTACTTTCATAAAGTATTTCATAAAAATTTAATTTAAGAAAAAGATCTTTCTATTGTAGCTTTACTATGTTTTATATTTGGTTTTAGATAAACGTAAAAGATTTTCTTTGCTTTGCTTTTTTCCTGGAATTTTTCATATCCTTGCAGTAAATTGTTTACATTAATAAATACCACTACCGTGGAGAGCCATCCTAGAAGCTTACAAACCACTTCTTCGAAGTGTGGTTCTGCTGCTATGGGCAGTAATGGAATAGGATCTCCAAGTATGTGAGGTCTTCAAATAACTCTCATTAATCCTATGGCAGCTGAATTATTTTTCCTGTGAGGCACTGCAGGGATCTGGTGCTAAAGAGATGACACATGTAAAATCAAACAAAGAGTGTAGCAAAGGTGCTGTGTGCTGGGCAGCCAAATCACTGCTAAACAAATTTGGCACCTTGGGGCTGGTTCAGATCCTTATGCTTGTACCAGTCGAGGCTAATCAAATACTGCATATATAAGGACTCTTGAAAAGAAACTCAGTGTATCTGTTTGCATTCAAATGTCCTTGGCTGAACAAAGAGATCAGCAAACACATCTTGGCTCCCTTGAAGGCACATTCAGCAAAGCTGTGCCCTTTGTTGGTCGATCTGCAGGTTTTTGAGGGGAAGCATCTCCAGTCCTTGGGTGAGATGCCTGAAACAGCTGTGCTGCCAGTGCAAAACCCACTCAGAGCATCTTCAAAAGCCTCAAAGCAGTTTAATCAAATAAACTTATCAGCATCTGTGAAGTCATCCTGCCAGTTTGAATGGGCCTATGGCCACAGAGAATGAGCCTATAGAAACTTGTCGTTTCAAGGCTTTTACCTCTCTTGTTGTATTTGACGTAGTTTGTAATCAGATGGAACATGACAGCAACAGCTTGACAAGCTTCACTTGCAAAATTCATGTGCTAGGACTGTAAACACTTTTTTTTTTAAAGCTATGTCATGTTTATGCATAGCACAAGGATATTTTCTTCAGTGGATCTGCTATAGAAAGTCTGAGGAGATCTAGCATTTTTATATTTTAAAGTATGACTGATATTTTTACAGCCCCTAAGAATAGGTTTGACTTTGCCCAGTCACACTAATTTATTTGGACTGTCATTCAGATACAAAGCACAGGCTGAAAGAAGTTATCTTATTACTTGCTCCTTGAAGCATGTGTGCCCCATTTCCCGGACATTAGGGTGTTTCATAAGCTGTCATTATTTACCATATGGATGAAAAATAGGAGGAGATAGAAAGAAAATCAGGTTTTTCAGGTCTTAGAGTCCAAGAGAAAGAATTTCATTAGAAAGGTCTTGGTGTTGTAAAAAAGGTTCTTGATCACTAAGAAAGTCCTGCAGTAGCTTCTAGGGATGATTCAAGGAAAATTGAAGGAGCTTCTGTTGCTGTAATAAAATGCTGTTTGTTGTAAGAACAAACACAGAACTCCGTGTCAGTGCCATGCTGGACTGACTGGTAGCTGTGAATCTGTCATCTGATGAGGCTGTTCTTCCACACTCTGAAACTCAAAATGCTATATGGTTGGTTTTTTTTCCTCTGAGTCAAATCTTGTTGCCTCCAGACATTTTGACTAATTTTTACTTGAGTAGAATTCTGCCTAAAAATGTCTGGGCAGTGACAAAGATGTGAGAATCCCCATGTATGCTCTGCATCTGGCATGTGAACACAGGAGGTGGGTGTTCAAACACTTTCTTTACCATCCTCTTCCAGAAAAGCCCGTGTGGGTTTTCATAGGCATTCATCTCCGTGGAGTCAATTGTAGGAGGCAAGAACAGGCATTCAGACCACATTATCCTCATTCAAAATAGAGGAAAGCATAAAAATTATTAGAATCTGAGTCCTTCCAGTCTTTCCTTCCATTTTGAAGAATCCTTCTGTAGGACTCATGTTTAAGAACACTGTGAATATTTTTATATACAAATATACACTTATATCAGCCTTTTGGATCCTCTAAAGCTGTATGTCTGCAATTTCTGTCTCTCCCTACATAAGAGCACAAGCCTTGCTTTCCAGAATCTTTTCCAAGAAAATTTGAAGGCTGAATGCACTGTAAAGGAATTTTCCTCTCTTTTTTCTGTTTGGGAGAGAAAGAGGAGTTGAAAACTAAAATTTTCAAGTTATACATATGCTTATTTGAAAGCTATCCCTACAACTATTTTAATAAGTGAAATATTATTTTATGCAGCCTGAGTTTCTTCTCTAACAGTCTCTTAGATCTGTGTGCTTATTTAACCAGTTAAATCTCTAGCTTAAATAGTCATGTTTTTACTCTCAATCTCTGGTTTATCTGCCATTTTATCTGGGAGACAATGCATTTTATTTTGTTCCTACCTTATATTAAAGTCCATGTTGTGGTACAAAACCTTAACAATTGTTCATCTGATGCAATTAATTGCCTTACTGGATATACATGGTACAGAGTGAACTCTCTTTTCTGAATGTCAAATCAGATTTGGGAAACATTCCTGTTAAATTTGTCCCTGGAAAACACTGGACAGAAAACCACATCTATTAAAAATGCATTCATTACCAAATCCAAGGAAACTAAGCTTTTGAATGAATAGCAGCTAATCAAGCAATGTGTCATAAAAGGCAGTAACTAAAGAAAACCAAAGTAAAACATTCACTTTCATTATTGAACATTTTTAGCTTTATTATTATAATAGAATTACAGTCTGACATAAAATAAAGAGCTTTTGCTAAACTCTGTAAAGCAATACATGCTTCTGCCATAAACAACCTCTATTAGATTTAGGTTTTATTGCCACATCACTGCACTGAGGTGCAATAAACATTCAATGTCATCTTTTTAAAATTATCTCAGGAGTAAACAGAAACTGTCCTCTATAAGAGTGTATCATTATTTTCAAGGAAGACTTACTATTATTACATGGTTTAGCAAAGCATTGTAAAAAAGCTACATAGAGAATACCTTGTCTTTGATAAACTGTGCAGTCAAGTTTATACAGTATAATACTATTGGCATAGACTAACTAAGAGGTGATATAATGCAATCATTGCATAGCAAAAAGCAGACTAGTTAAGTAATATTCACATCTAATGTGCAAAATGCAGACCAAAAGGTAGCTATGAATTGCTAGAGAGATAAAATGCCCTAAATGAACACACTAGTTTAACGCCAAAAATAACAAGATAAACAAGTACACAGAAGTTAAAGAGCCATAGTTTATTTTTTTCTATACATGTATCTACACATGATACCAGAGATGAAACATCCCCTTTAAAATAAGCTCCAATCAAATAACTTATCAAGTTTAGACAGGACTAAATGTTAGACAATGAAGCATTATTAAAAAAAAACAAACCTCTAAATAAAACATTAAATATTTCCTTTAGTAGATAGAGAATGTCAACTTTTTGATTTATTAAGAATTTAGAAACCACTGCCTATTAAACTTGATTCTCAGTAGCTGTTTCTCTGGAGGCTCATGTAGCATTATTTCAAAATCCATTCAATACCATATATTACATTTTTTTAATTGATGCCTGCAAATATCCACCATTCTTCCAATCTCTTTGAAAAAACTTTATCTGAAAGTTTATTTCTAAGAATCAGCAATAATGATACTGACTAGAATTTTTTTAAAGGGAGCACAATACCTGCAAAATGGACATCTTGTATTTAAAGCCCTTACATATTGTTCCTACAAATATATTGCTACAGTAAAAATGAAATGTAGTAAGTTTACTCAATAAAATCTATTTTCCTGTACATTCTTTTATGTATGACTTCTTTGTATTTAATGCTACATATATTACATCACTTATTGTAACAGTTATGTTTCAGCAAATATAGCAGTAATATACAGATGAACTTCTGTCTTAACAAATATTTCACCATTTTTACCTACCAAATATAATCCCATACTTTAGTGTTTATGCATGACCTGAGCAGACCAGTCATTAATCTAATAGTATACATTGGATGACATTGTCAAATTGCAAGCTGCTGTACACTTAACCACTTTACAAATAGAATAAATTCCAAGCACTTTCTGCTTATTTATTTTTGTAAGCTTTCCAGTACCGCTGCTTTATTTCTTTTCCTTTAATTCAGGCTCTAAATATGTTTTATTGGGTATTTAACAACATATTAAGAGCTAAGAGGTGAATCCTACACAATGTTTTAAGAACACAACTTTAAAAAAGTAAAAAAATGTACAATCTCATGCTGCATATTTACAGATATTATTTAAATACTATATTTTATCTTTCTGCTATTCATAAATCTCAATCTAAAGCTTCTTTTAATGTATCATTTTATAAAAGAATACATTCAACATATCTAGAGCTTGCAAAAATTTTCTTGTTTGTTTTTTTAACCCTCTAAAACATAATGATGAGTAAAAGCTATCTTTAAAGCATCCAGGAACTGTTTGGATTACACAGGTGATAGTAGAAATTTGGGATCTGCACTTGGTTGTGCAACTGGTTTTAAATCTACTCTAGTGACAACTTAATGCTTGGAACAAGCCTGCAGTAAGAGAGCAGATTAAAGCATTTGTTACCATTAGATCTTATGTGCTATACAGTGACAAACTGTACCTAGAGTGAGTAGATTTCCTTTCTCATTAAAGACTATTTAATATTATAAGTCAGGTAGTTTGGAACATAGAAGAGAAAAGGGATTATGAAAATAACACATCTTATGGGATTCAGCAAATGGAAAGCCTTACATCCTTGAAAAGATTATAAACAGTGGCTGAATAAATGATACAGTCTAGGATGTGCATCAGGAATGTCATAAAGAGTATTTCCCCCCTCCCTACAATCCTCTGAATAAAAATATCTTTTTCATGTACATATACAATATCTTTTAGGGACATTCAGTACTAAGCTTGCTACAAATGGTTTCTTTTTTTTTTTTTTTCTGCCCTCCCATTACTCTACAACTCTCTTCCAGTTCTAAAATCACTTTTCCAAAGTATATATTTTCTCTCCCTCACACACAGGTTTTTAAATATACAGATATATTTTACCTTTAGCTAACTAAAGAAACCTTTATTTTCTTTAAGACAGAGGCAATGAAGCAAATGGGAATTACTGTACGTGAAAAAGGGAAGCAATTCCCAGAGCAGAAGACAAAACAGAACTATATGAATAAATGAGGTTATTGATGTGGAGTTTGAACTTTCAGCTGGGGCTCCCGGTTTAAATAGGTAGCCCAATAGACTAAGTTAAAGATTCCAAAAAGCAGAGGGAAGGCTATTCTTGATAGCCGATCAATTTTACTGACACTGTTAAAAGTTTTCTTGGGTTCTGCAGGTTTTGTCTCTGGCTTAACTTCTTTGGGCTCAATTGTTGCACTTTTAGCAATGGTGGCCAGCCCAGGGTCCCTTGCAATATTAGGGGTGTAGCTCGTAGCTGCAGCTGTGTATGTGTTGTTTTTCTTGATGAGAGGATCCTTCACTTTCTTTGGCTGAAGAAAGAAGAAAATATTTTATTCTCCATACCTTCTCAACAGATGAAATTATGAAAAAGCACTGTAACATTCTGCAATTAATTGAATTCGTACCACAAAGTGTAATAAGCTGTAAGAGAGAAGTTAGTTCTGGATATATAACTCATGCATAATATTAAGGTGGCAACAAAGACAAAATCATCCATTTGTATTACTTGTATTAGGTAAAGCATATTAGATGATAGATAAAATATAATGAGACCTGATAGCTAGGCTCACTGACAAAATCACCTTTAATGATAATCAGCAGTGACAAACCACTCATAACTCAATATTCCCTTAATCAACTGCTTCCCTTGATCAGGATAAAAACTTACAAGACACCAAATTCTTACTGTAGCCTTCCAACATTAAGACAAATATTGTGATGTGAAGAGTTTTAACATAATTCATACAGAAAAATACCCACTAAATTATCATATAACCATGCACTAAGGGAGTGGTTTATTCAATAAGATGCAAAGCTGCCAGTATTCTACTCACTAATGGTTCACACCAAAGGCACATGCATTATGGAATAGGAACTTAATGTCCTTGTTTGAGTGTGAAAGTTGGATCATAATGGCTGAAATGGCATTCTATATACAAAGACTTTAATGTCTGAATGACTTTTTCATCCACCTACTTATATTGCTAAAGCAGGAATATACTGAATATCTTTTAGGGGAGGAGGAATTACTGAGCTTCTTTAAACTTATTTTATCCCTAGGTCCTTATATTTTCTAGTATTCTATTTTTGGGATCTAGTTGTAGGAAAAAATTTACATTTTGACATCTGGGCATACCAGTTAGAATTCAACTGTCCCAGTTTCTGGCAGACCAAACCCCTTCTTCAGCCACTGTCCAAGGATAAACACAGAAGAGAGATGTAGTGGCTTATTAAGAAGGTGAAAGGATTCCTCCAATTATGAGGAAAAAAACCCCAACAACAAAACATATAGCAAAAACCAATTCTGACAGTATAGAAAAATCTTCAGACAGTATTTGCCACAAACAAGAAAAGGCAAATGTTATCCCTTTAATCCTCTTGGGATGGGGGAGAAGATATGGTTGAAGAGAAAATATCAGTGGAATTTGATCTATTATGTCATTTCACAAGGCAGCAAATACAATTCTGTGTTTTCGAGAAGCAGCTGTCCCAGGGAGGCAATATTTCAATATTTTTTATGTGGTCACAGTATTTTTAATGACAGATCAACTACAGGTTAACGGCTACTTTGACCTCCTAATAGTGGAGTTTTGATAAAAAAATTCTTGTCAAGAGGTGAATATTTCATGGAGTGGACAGGCTCCTGTGGGACACCTGGGAACAGGAACAAAGCTGCAAAAGCCTGAGGGCAACTGGGGAGGTGCTTGTGGAGGAACAGCTTGGAGCCCCATGCTGGAAAGAAATGCAGGCTCAAAATGTTAAAATTATGCTACTTAGTAAGGAAAGGGATTCACCTAATGACTCTGATGTCGATGTTCTGTAATTCGTGGCAATAAAATTCTTAGCTTCAGGCCAAGAAAAAGCTTTAAATCTTTTTAGAATATTTCTACTGAATAGGAGGGTTGAAAAAATATCCAAAAAAAAAGGCATGTCAGATTTTTTTTTCTTTTCCCCTCCCAGGTTGGCAGGCTGCTAACATGGTTCCTGAGTGTGAAGTCAGCCCTGTTTGTTTCTCATTCGGATACTCTGGAGAGCAGCAATAAATCCAGCAGACAAAGAGCAGCTTCACTGAAGTCTCAGAGGAAACCCTTTCTATAGATTTAAATGTCACTAGAAATCTGATCCACAGAAAACACTGGCACCAGCCTGGGTCTTAATATTTCATGTCAAATTCAACTTCATGAAGAAGCGATATGACAGCTAATTAGGGCTCTAAATTTGATTAAGCTGTGATGCTCTGATCACTGTGAGCCTGCCTTGCTCGCTTTTCCTCACTGCAGAAAACTCACACACCAAGTACCAGCAAATGACACACAAAGCCCCTTACCTGCTGAGGAACACAAAGCCATTAATCTTCCCGTGTTTTAAACAGTGTTTATTGCTGTGGGGTTTTTTTAGAATGCAATTTTCTTTGTAACAAATGAAAAAGCTCATTATAGTAACTACATTACAAGGGAGGATAAATTAGCAAGGCAGTATTTAATATTTAAGGATACAGTTCTATCAATGCAGTTCATTTTTATAACAAATGTAATGAAAACGGGAAAAAAAGAATAAAAAAAATTATTTTCAGTGAAAAGATCATCAATAACTGAAAGCTCAACATTCAGCAGCAGTTGTGCAGCTCATTACTGTAAGTTTGTTTTGTTACTTCACTCATTTGTTCTACAATAATTTTGTATTAGTTGTCATTGTATAAATGCCCTAATTTAATTTGGGATTTTTTTTTCCCTGACTTATGCAACTAAAATACATAAATAATATATAGGCATATAATCCTGAATTTAAAATATATCTTTGCATACCAGTGAGTTACATCTGCTCCTCCACATATCTATTCTGTTCAATCTCTAATCTGTGAATGCTCATGATAACCAGCATGGCAAGTTAAAATAACCCGACCAAGCTAGCTCACTGAAGCAGCTGACATGGTAACTCCTAGAAAACAGGAAACTTCTCTTTCATCCCCTAAATGTCCTCAACAATTTCTTGATGCACCTTGTGGTTTACAGACCAAAAGGAATCAGTGTGAGTTTTCTCTAGTGCATCCAGGGAGGTGCAGATCAGGATTGCACACTCCCTGCACAGCTCTCCTTCTAAAGAAACACATTTTTCCTATAGCTAAGAAAGAAAGAAAGAAGTCCTGTGATGATTTATTTGGTCATGATGATAGAGCAGCCCTTCTGAACTTCATGTTGGGGAGCACTATACCTTGGGAACTGTCAAATACTGCGGCCGCAAGATTTTTTTCCTACATTTATACTGTTCAAACAGAAAAAAATTAATTGCCTTCCCTTGAAATAATACACGTTCATCTTTTTTTCTGCTCAGTTGCAGAAGTCAAAATCTCAGTAGAATTTTCTATTATTAATAGCATTAAGTATCATCCAGAATGTCAGAAGTAGTTTTTAGGTACTCAATGTCTAAGCAATCATGAAACAGAAATGCTGTGTGTGGACACAGAAGGCAATGCTTTTGGAGTAATAACCGTTCTACATAACAAGAATTTTTAGTGTGCTAAACCCTCTCCCACGAGTGACCAGGCACGGCCTGGTAGGATGTTTTGGGATGGATCTGAGGGGGGTTACCTTTTCTGGAACGACGCTCTTGCCGTCCCAGGCGTAGCCTCTCTTGGTGAAGTAATTGACGGTGGCAAACTCGATGAGCGCCGAGAAGACGAAGGCGTAGCACACGGCGATGAACCAGTCCATGGCCGTGGCATAGGCCACCTTGGGCAGGGAGTTCCTGGCACTGATGCTCAGGGTGGTCATCGTCAGCACAGTTGTCACCCCTGCAAAGCAAAGAGTTTGTGTCTTCAGCCCAAGGGCTGCTATTTGTGCTTCATTTCCCAACTGCTGCTATAGGCGGGAAAGCCTTTCCCACACCCCTGGTTCTTACAAACTTCCCCGCCCGAGTTCAGTTTCTAATTGAGGATATCAGATTTCAAGTTCTGTGGAAGTTGCAGGATTTTCAAAACATTTTTTCTGCTTTTATTCTTTGATGTTGTTATAGTAGAATACTATTTTTAAAGTTGGAGTGGAAATATGATTTGTGGTACTTTATTGGTATTTGAAGGATTTGTGAAATACTTCCTGGTATTTGAAGGAATATTGTCGCTGTTCTTTCTTCATACCCTGCAAATTGTACTACTGATGTAACAATTTAACATCTTTAGTTCTTTCTTGAAGCAGTTCTGAGACACTCAGAAAACTAAAAAACTTGTTTCAGCTTATTTGGGATATTATGCTTCAAAGGTATACTCAAGGGCGCCAAGATTTATGTGTTATTTCGGTTTTTTTAATTGATGGTTTTACAGGTTTCTGTCCCTTTATTCACTGACGCCCTGAAAATAGCAAAGATTTTATGTAAGAACAAAGACAATGTAATTTGCATTTCTGATACCAGAGCTTCTCAGTGCTGAACCTTTCCTCTCACCTGGCCCCAGAGGGCAAGCAGGACTCTACTGAATTCACTCTGCTTGCAGCTGCTTAGAAAAATGAATCTCCAGGTGCACACGAGGCATTTACATCAAATCACACGTCCACAAGTTACCTTGACAACTGCACTGTCATTTCTTGGATGTGTCTGGCAAGTTCATCTTTGCTGCACTGAGTGTTAGTGGAAATGAGCAGTGGTCTAAAATAGGCCAATTAATGAACAACATATTTACGTTGTAGTGTGAAGAGCTTGAATTATAGGTGCCTAATAAGAAAGCAATTTCTCATTCCTGAGATGGGACCAAATGTTTTCTTTGACTTATTAGTAGTGAGCTTATGTTTCTCTTATACAGTAGCAAAAGAAGGATCTATAACTTTTATTATCTGTGGTACTGGGTGGGCTAAAAGATGAAAGCTGTGCTTCTGTGTGTATATGCATTCATGCAAGATGTTCTGAAACGTTAATTTTGAAATGGAAAAGTTATCTTGATACATACTGATGGAGTAAACACAAGAGTATTTGTTAAATAATTGTCTTCTAAAAGGAAAACTGAGAAATTTGTGGGTTCTGGAGCCTGTGAAGACAGCAGTTTGAAAATTGTGCAGTATTATATATTATTCATTGAGACTAGAAAATTCTGTTCTCCATCTAGTGACAGTGAAGTGCAGCATTTCAAACTGATGATCAGACATTTCTTTTTAAATGGTATGTGCAAAAAGAGGTAAAATAGTTACAATTTCAATAGCTTTGACTATAAAAGGCCATAAAAGTCCCTAGTAGAGTAGTTCTCAGCAAAGCTGATGTTAAAAAATTCAGAATTAATTTTAGTAGCTAATCTAAACAATATTATGTAAATCAAATTTAATTATACCGTAGTCTAAACCACTGTTCTGTAAATGCACATCTGTAAATCAACGGAAAGCCACTGCTTGGTTCATGAGGTCTAAGGCTATGCAAGCTGTGATTGATTTCCAGAATAAATTAGGAAACTGAAGCACAGCTGTGAAGGGTGCAAGAAAAGATCCATAAAAATAGCTCTTGTTCAGCAAGAGTTTCAGAGGCTGCATTTCTCAACACTGACTCTCTGGCTTTGCCATGTCCAGCACAAACGGGTTCACTCTCTTTGGCAAAGCCAGAGGGCCTAAAGCATCCTGCCCTGAGGCAGCAAAGCCAGTGCCAAACCAGCCTGGCCGGGGGTGCTCCCACCTCTGCCCAAAGGTGTTCAGCACTCCCATCTGGGTATCACCAGACTAGCTCACATAGCAGGAATCTCAGGTTCTAGTTCTCCTAAATGAAAATTTGTTGCATTTTTTTGGTTTTCCTTTTTTTTTTTAAATACGTACTTGACTTGGATTAGTATCTTCAAAGAATATGAAAGTTGTTTGTTTCTCATTTTAAGATAAGCATTTGCAAGCAGTGGTTAAACTCTAGGGAGCAGCTGTATAAACTTGACAGTCTTTTAGATTGCCTTCTCACTGCATTCCTTGAGTGCACGGATTCACTGGGGTAAGCACAATAAATTGTGGCTGATCTCAACAATAGCCTGTAAAAGGAACTAAGGAAAAAAAAAAATTAAAATAAGAATTTTAAGAGGGCCCAAAGATGTCAAATGATGGATACCCTTTGATTAAAGCCTTTTCGATAATCCCATGATTAACGTTATTGCCATTGTCAGAGATGTTTTATTCATATTCTGATTTCTTTGGAAAATTCAAATGGTAATAGATAGCTTGAGGTGTTTTCAGTCTCTTTTTACAATCAGTTTGAAACCAGTTTAAAAGCTTTGGACCTATGTCTTCACAGTGGAATTTGTCAGTTCTTGTGTACTGCACCATGACCAGGCTCCCATTGTTCTCCAATATCACAACACACATAACTGCTTGTACCATAACATTTCTGAAACCCAACTGCCCCGTGATTCCAGGAGGTTTGCAGGTCTGGCTTACCAAATACAGTTCTTGCAGGAACAGACTCTCTGTTCAGCCAGAAGGACACCTGTGACAGTATCACTGTCATTATGCAAGGCAGGTAAGTCTGGATGACAAAGTAACCAATCTTCCTCTTCAAATGGAAATGTGTAGTCATAACAACATATTCCCCTAAAACCAAGAAAAAAGAACATTAAAGCTTTTATAAATATACAAATCACAGGTCTTTCTAGGAAGTATTTTTTTATTATATTCACCCCTATTATAAATAGAAGTCCTCAAATCAAAGCGGGTCAGCTTTAAAGAAAACAATTAATAAACCTGGTCGGTTTTTGAAATTTTTCCCTAATAACACAAAATTAGACATTTCTGGGAAATGTTAATTAAATTTACATATTTTCATCTCTGCTGAATAGTGAATGAAAGCCTGCATTAATTGGTGGCTGTTTAAAGCTCTTGTGGAAGGTCTTACTCCAGTAGAAGATGGAAAGCCAGCCCAGCATACCCACGTAAACATCACCTACAGACTAAATCAAGACAGGCTCCTGAAAGTGTTTCTGTTGGGCCAAGCTTAAGATGAAATTGCTGATGTGATGGTGTCTGCATTACCACTGTCAGTGCTTTATGTACTCTGAAGAGGAAGTGTCCCTCTTCTGCTAATTTAGTACCTTAGTAAATTGTTATTCTCTCCTGAAGTAAATGATTACTGGAAGGATAACATACAATATTTTCATTAGCACTAATGCTTTTGGAGCTAAAAAATCATATGAGCTGGGTACTACAAATGCAATGAAAAGGAATTGTTGTTATATATGTAAATAAATTTTATTTGTACTTTTAGTAATTAAATATAAATATATTTAATATTCCAATATACCAATGTCATTCCACAAATCTTTCTTGCCAGCAGAGCAAATAATGCTCATTTTCAGATCATTATTTATATAATTTAAAATGGATTTTGAAAACACAGTATATTCTCCAAAGATTGTAAAAGCTATTGTTTTGATTTTTTCTTTTTCNTTCTTATTATGCAATGAACATCTTAGGACTGAAACAAGCAGACACGTAACTGAATGGAAACTTCTGTCTATATTAGAGATGACATGTGAAATTACTGTAGTTCTATTTTAAAATGTAGGCAGCTGGAAGGAGAAAACTGCTTTTGTACAAGAAAAGCTTAAACTTGATTGAAAAGCTACGTCTAGACATTGATTACTTATGCACCAAGCATGTCAAATGCCCATTTCTGTTATGCAGAGTCCAGAAGAACAGTCATTTGAACAATCTTGCTCAACATTTAACCCTGAGGAAAGCTTATTTATAAGATGTGACAATACTCCTGGCATGTTTCAATATAAAACACAGTAGCAAAGAGGGAAAAGAGAATAAATTTCAAATTGAGAGGTAAAGCAAAGGCTATACAAGGAAGTCTTTTTATTTCAAAATTGGGAGTGGCTATAGTATAGTGGCAATTATTACTTGAATTTTGCTCACCTTTCTTTAACTTTCACTGAAACAACCTCCTTCTCCTCTGTACCAGAGATTATGATCTTACAGAGGGTGCCAGTCTTGGCTAGGAGAGCCAATAATTTAATTTTATCTACTTAAAATATGACATGGGAAGCTATTTTAATGCAATCAGATATAGAATGCACACAACGGTATGTCAGAATTAATTCACTGATTGTAGATGGCAAGCTAAGAATACAGAGTGAACACACCACTGTACTCTGAAGCTTTATTTAGCTGCTTAAATTATCAAAGTATTTTTAACCTCTGGAAAATGAGAACAAGATCCAAAGCATAAAGGCAATTAAAAAGACAGGGATTACTCTCGTCTGGTAAGCGCCACAGAGGTCTGGGCTGGGAGTCAGCTAAAGGTAACGCTGGGAGGAGTGAGCTGGGCAAAGCAGAGGCCTGGAATGATGCTCTGCACTTCAGTTCCAAGGCAAAACCGTGTTCCTAAGTTCCCACAGCACCAATGGACTGCACTTATTGGACAGTCACTTATTAAAAGGTAGTAGATGTTTGATAAGATTGATTGAAATGACTGCAGGACTTGAAAGCACTCCAGTTATTTACTGCATCTTTAGCTTTCCGTATTTTATGGCTTTCTTTAATTGAATAGCGTCACCACATTTGTGACAGCTGCTGATCACTCTCATAACTTCCCAATTCCTCTGTAATTCTATTTTGAAAGCATTGCAATAAAGCTATAAAATTCCCTACAATCTAAAATTTCAAATAGTTCTTGCCTATATTCACAGCATCTGATTGCTAGGCTTTCACAAGTTGTAGCTTATGCATCTTATGTTCTCTTATCTCTTATCTTTTCTTATGCAAGGAATTTAGAAAGAAAGGTGTTTCTTCTTAGCTTAATTGTAGTTCACGAAGTCTTCTACAAAAAACTGTGTTGTGCAGATAAATCTGGTTTTAATTTTATTTATTCCAAGAAGTTAAAATTAGTTCATATGTAATACACAGTATGGAGCATTTAAAACTTGTCAACCAAGTTCTGCATCTATATTAACTTAATTTTTGAATTACTGTCCACCTTGGAATACTTCCAGAGGTCTGGAAGAGTTTGTATCTGTGTTCAGGGCTTCTGTAGCTGCAGTTTTTAATCAGCCCTTAATTCTGCAGTATACTGCAATAATTGAGTCAAATTGCAGGTGGTATAAACTAACCTGTGCCATTAGAAGAAAGTAGTTGATAATTCAGTAAAGTTACATTAAAGCTATTTCTCAGTGTTCTGTAAACTACTTGTAAAAAACCAGATTAAAGTTAATTTGCATCACATCAGATGTAAGGTTTTGGGTGGGGACTGACTTTGAGCTATAACAATACTTTTTCTATTACTGTAAGTAGAGAAGTAAGTAAAGCTTTCCTTGCCATTAATTTAAAATGAAGTATTTATCATCTACTATTTATGCCATGTAACTCAGTAAAAAAAAAAACCTCTTAAGAACAACATTATCTCTGCAGATTTACAGAAGATAAGAAAAAAATAGACTGTTTTGAGTTTAAATCCTGATGATTCTCTGTGCAAAGCAATGCTTTCAAGGTGGCAAAGTAATTCTATATAAATAGAAACTTGCACAAGCCCTTTAAGTGTTTGTTAAGGTGCTTACAAAAAGAATAATTTTAAACTCTTTCTGAGTCAATCTGAATCAGTAGCTGGAGAGTGACAGAAATTTTTTGTTCAAATAAAACATGGATGACTCTGCTTAAACAAAACAGCAGCAGCAGTAATTATTATTTCATTAATACTAGTTTTAAGCCTATAGTACCTGCATATTCTATCACTAGAATAGATGAATAAACTATACATAAAAAAAGTTCTAGTGTTTCAAGCTTCTCTTGTCATTAAAAAATCAGTATTTGTAGTTATCTTGTTCTATATCCATAAATAAGGATTGCAGGTGCCCTACTGGTCCAGGAAGAAATTTAAAAAAAAAAAAAAAGAAAGGCATCCTATAAAATNAAAAAAAAAAAAAAAGCACTCTGTAGATTGTGTAGGTTTTGCAGGGCCTGGTTTTTG
>VZRO01007445.1:4559027-4604530 GCA_013397915.1 Daphoenositta chrysoptera | reverse complement strand
ATAAAGTCACTCCAAGACAATAGCACAGCAAATCTTGGTAAGCCCCAAATATACAAAAATATTCAAGCATTTTCCCACACTTTCCTTCCTAAGGAGAAAGATAATCTTCAGCCCACAGGAAGAGATAATGAAGCTATGTAACAGAAGGACACTATGAGGCACATCAGTGCCCAAATTAATGACTTCAGAAAACTAAAAGCTGCTAGAAATAGGACCAAAATGCACCAGGTCAGCCCTAATTACAGAGAAAAGCTAATGACTCAGACAAATCCTCCTGTGGGTATGGCAGAATACAGGTAATAAAGCAAAAGTCATAGCAGGTTATTTTTGTAGTGAGAGCACAGATAATACATAGTTGCTCTATAACACTTTGTCAGAAACCTGACAAGTGTGAAGAATTACCAAGAGAAATGCAATAGCATTTTTGGTAGACATCAGGGATATAAATAATTATACCATACAAATTGGACAACCAGGAATGAATGGGGCATCATAATCTTTCTAAAAGCAAACAGATTTTCTATGCGTAAAGATGTCGAAAATTTGTTTTTATATAATTTCTTAAAATCAAGGCAGTCATTACCTGCCTTTTTTTTTTTTTCTTAGAATATAGAGAGAAGAAAAAATTGACTGTTCTAATAGGGGAAAAAAACCAAAATAGCAGATGATTGTCTTAGGAGCTGAAATCCAAATTTTCCTTGATGTATCTGAGCTACTAGAAATAACTAAAACCTTTATTTAAGATGTGCAGTTGCTTCTCGTCTACAGAGAAATGCGCAAATAGAAGTAAAGCATCTCAGATTTCAGCTGAAACATCAAAAAGCCCTCAAATTGGGAAGGTATCCCTGCCTAAATTCAGAGGGGAAAGAGCCATGGACTCCCAAGCCCTGAGATACACATTCAATGTCAAGGCCCGTGTTTGAAGCATTCACAGCTTTTCTGGGAAGAGGAAATCTGTAGGAAATGGATAAGTGCACAGTGTCACACCTGACACAGAAAGATGTAGGTCAGGTTTATGGTACAGCAGTCCCTCAATTCACTTTGCAGCTTCATCCTCCCCTGATCCCGATGGCTGTAACCAGCTGCAGGGCCTAGATGGACAGGGACAGAACCCCAAACTGTACAGTGTATGTCATGCTTAGAAATACAAAAAATGCTATGAAAAGCAAGAGTTCCTAGGGGAGTGGGGACTGGCAAAGAGCAGTGTGACTGTGGGAAAAAGTACAACAGAGATCACCCCAAGGTTTTGTGTCCCACATCAGTCAGGCTGCTCGTGACTCCTTGTGTAAGGATCTGATGTGGAAGCGTGGCTGTTCTGTGACTGCCTTCCACATGCCGTGGTGAACACAAACCCACAGTGCCACACGAATATCTGCTCTGACATCCACAAGGCTGCTTTACAGAAATCTTATCAAATGAAGGGTCTTCTCACCCTGTCATCAGCTTAGCTGAGGGAGTTTTAAATTCAGCCAAGATACCCCTCCCAGCATTCAAGTATATGTCTCTCATCAGCTCTTAAATCCATTATGAATTTTTGATCTAGAGGATGCGTGACCTTTTCTAGGACTTTGATACAAGATGAATAAATAACTGCTGAGCCTCTGAGCTATGTCAAGATAAATTCAAAACGTCCTCTTGATGTCCAGTACTTCTTGTATTCAGTAGGTTAGGGACAGAGGCAGGGCAAACCTGTTTCCATGTCTTATATTTTTTGCAATTATTTTTAAACTCTCTGGGAATTTGAAATGCCATAGGCAAACACACAGTGGGGTCAGAGATATTTCAGAGATCCTTACATATGAGAAACTAGAGGTCCCTGATTATTCTACCTCAAAATAAGATGTTGCAAACAGTGTGAAGCGGGAAGAGGGAAAAGAACAGCTGTGAAAACAAACAAAATTTGCACTCTGTTTATGTATTTTAATGGCTGCAGGAAAACAAATTATGGAGCAAAATCCTGGAGCACAAACCCAGCTCCAGATTGACTTGAAGAAATTCCAGGATGTTTACAACCCAGCAGTGAGAAGTGCCTCTTTTCATTGACTTACATCAATAAGCAAGCCAGGAAAGCTGGCAGTTCTCAGGTGCATCAGTCTGCCAGCTAATCCTCTTCCACATTTCAAAATTCAACCAAGTCAAGCAGCCATGCTCTTCGAGTCTGAACATCAACGATAGGTTGAAAAACATTGTCCAAGCAGAACCTCTCTGAACCAAACTGTGGGTTTTTTTCCCCACTAGCAAGTTTACTGCACCTGCATGACACCACATTTCATTGGAGCTACAAGAAGCAATTTCCCTGCTTCTGAGGTCTTCTTCAAGACTTCCCTCTCTCAAGCAGAGAAGATACAGAGTTCACACTGACTGACAGTGAACAACAGCAAGAAGCAACAAAAAAAGCACTTTTTTCACTCTGAGGAGGGTCAGCTATAACAGATGCCCAGAAGAGCTGTAGAGTTTCCAGCCCTTGACTTTAAAAATCAAGGGCCTGAGCAACCTGACCTAATAGGACCTGTTTCAAGTGGGGGTTTGGACAAAACAACAGTTTATACAAGTTTCTTGGCAGTTTCTCGGCAGTTTTTTTCCAACCAAGACTTTTCCATGATTCTAAGAAGCATGCTTCTTCTGTGTCTTTCGTCTTGCTGCTCTTGAACTATGCTCTCTTACTAAGGTCAGCCATGGAGACTAGGCTGGTCTCAGCTGAAGCATCTTTGAAGGGAAACTAGAACACAACCATCCGACTACCAGGTCTGATGATAAACTTTTTTTTCCTTGATGTTACATAGCATCACTCTTTCCAAATAGTTCTCCTCTTTCACCTCTGAACTTTGTCCCACCGCACACAAAGATCAGCCACTCTGTAAGGACATTGGACAAGTTTTAGAATTAAAGTATCAGTACTACCACCAAAAAGAAAACTAGATATAGATTCTATCCTCTTTTGTAGTAAAGTCACAAAATTTTGTGGAAGTCACCACAAAATCTCATGTACTAATGAATACATGCTCTGGTCTATGGCTCATCTGTGGCCCTACAACCAAATTCTAGTTAAATAATGGTTGTTTTTATTTCTCATAGGGATATAGAAGCAAACTTTAACATGCACAATTGTCAGAAAAGCTGATCCAAAGAGAGAAAATAATTTAAAAGAATGAGCTTCAGTAGGGTTTACCCAGGTACAATTGTACAGGACTTTTCATTTGGCCAGCTTCTTTGTGAAATTATGGTATTGACTATCCTATCTTTATCTATCTCTAAGAGTGTATGTTCTGCAGAAGGCAGTGATCTACATTTAAACATCTGCTACCTAATCCAGATCTTTCTATATGATGTAACAACATCTGGGGGGTTTTAAATGGTAGAAAAGAACAAGTGTTCTCACAGAGGCAGTCTTTGATTTTCAGTTTTCCACCCTGCAGGCTATCTGACTGTGAAGTCTTCTGCCAGTGGAGGATAAGCCAGTTTTCATCTGCAATCTGCACATTCTGCCCAAAGAAAAAGCACCAGTCCAATAATCAGCTTGGCCAAGGGAAAGCAGGGACACAGTCTTCTGCTGACATGTTTCTTTTCCCAAGGTTGATTGATTGGTACTATCCAGAACTGTGTATATTGATGGTCTCCTAGAGGGACAAGCAAGATGAGCCTACAAACTGCTCAAGATATGCTGCCTTTATTTTTTGCAGGTTGGAAGAGCTCTCTCTGAATTACTTCCCTTCTAGTTGGGACATGTCACTAATTACCTCCTGCTCTTCTCTGTCTCTTACTTCAGAGTGGTGCAGCTCAGCAGCACAGACACATGATGTGCCATATTCCCAGAGCACTGAGGACCAGAAGTCTGTTGGAAGCTGATGCCTCTGGAAGTGTTGCACACAGTACAGTCAGACAAGCAGCAAAGCTCATCATGTGGTATGGAAAAGAGGAATAAGAAAACTGGTATGGCACACATAACTATCTCCTTATCTCTCAGACATAAGCAAACCATCTTAGTTCCACATGGCCAGGGTGCCAGTCAGACATTTTGGGAAGAGATGGAAAGATTGTGGAGTGACTGGACACCCCCACCACTTTGGGAAATACATGCTCCCTCTGCGTTACTTTTGCTCCTGATCTCTTACACAGGTAGCATGCTTTTTTTGTACCCCTTGTTTTTGTATTAGGCCTTTTTATTTCTTCAACTCTAGGTTTTAGCTCAACCACTCTTCAGCAGAATGGAACAGCTACAGACACAATAAGCAGATGCCACTGGAGCAAATGAAAACACATTCCTCGCCCTGAGGCCCAGCATGCTGTTCTCTGTCAATGCCTCTCATACTGTGAGTCTCCGTACCAGAGGAAGAACAACACACATAATCAACCATATCTCTGTATTTTCCAGAGCTAAAAAAAAAAAAGACCGAAAAAAGCTAAAACAATCTTTCTGAAATTCTCGTTGAAAACTAGAATTGATCAAGACAGCACCACTTACCACAATTTCCCCCCCTGAACAGAGCAAGTTTACATTCACCACATTTCCTCACAAATGGCTTGAAAACATGCCCTGTAAAATAAAAGAGAAAGGGAAAGAAATAATTAGTGACTGGAACACCACAGATTACCTTACACCTTTTTCTCTCTCTACTTATATGTATCACCAACTTCCACTCTTTTTCCAGGTTTAGGGAAGGAGGTAATTGGATTTGAACCTTCACAACTAATTATCGAATTCCACCGGTACTATGCAAAATATTAAAATAATTGCAGGACTCCCTCAGACTGCTCAGACACATCACTGTCACTGACATGATGGCTATTCAGACTTCAGGGAGACAAGGTCAACAACATGAAACGTGCAGCAGCACACAGCAAGCGTGCCAATTATTTTAGATCCAACCCTAAAAAAAAATTGGTCAACCCAGTATCTCTTAGTGATTTTGTTTTAACAAACTGGTTTTGGAATTTGATGCACATAGGTTCTTGACAGCCTCCTTGTTTGAAAACTACACAAAGAGAAAAAAGGGGTTGTGCCACACTACATTTTTAGACTGTATTAATTACTCCACATTCTCTAGGAGAACAAAGAGGGAGAAGAAGGAAGCCAACACAATATCCAGCTTGACACACACTAGGGCCCATTTGAAGAAGATGGAGAGCAAAAGTGACAAATGCCATCATTTTGCCAACCCTGAGTAAATTTCAAATGACAGCTAAGCCTTATTTTTCCTTGAGGCGAAATCTTTGAAAGAATAACTCATGGAGCACAGACTAACAATGATGTTAAAACATTTAGTTTGTAAACTCCTAGAAGATGGAGGAGTAAGGATTCTGCTGGTGCTCAGGGTCGGGAGTGGTAACTGTGCAGCAAACGGAGAAGAACACAATTTGCAGTGCCCAGGTGTCCACATCAGTGAAGCCAGGCTAAATTTGGACTGCTTTTAAGTCCCATCCTCCCCCAAGTACGTGGCTGAACTTTCCACCAGAGAGGTATCTGTGAAATTACTGCTGGATGAGTAACTTTACAGCTATACACAGATGACTTGGAGCCCTGCACTACTGATTGTGAAAACCTGCCTCAGCTGCAGAAACAGCAAGACTTGTGCCAGCACCTCTCCTGAAAGATGCTGTAGGCATAAACAGGAAACAAAAGGGGAATGGCTTCTTAAATGAAATTATTTTTACTGGTCATCATTACATGAAAAGCAGTTACGAAATTAAAATTTCTATTAAGGAATAACCAAATAAATATTCATCTAAAACATGGAAACAGGATCATATTGTTCTAAGTCCTGATTAGCAAGCAGACATCTGACATTATAAAGCTCAGACTTCATTTGAGTGGAGGGTTCAGGGTGGGGAGAAAAGAAAAAAAAAAAGAAGCATCATTACAAATCAGAGGGGGTTGTTGTGAGAGATTTTAGGAACAGACATTTTTTAACAGAAAAGTACGCATCTTCTTCTCTGCTTGCTTTCTTTGTTTAGCAGTTGAGAAAAAGAGTGGGTATAGCAAGGAATAAAGAAAAAAAATGAACACCCCCTCCTCTCCCGTCACCTTTTGTACAGCTTGGCAGAGTTTATGAAAACACTGAAAAAAAAAGTGGGTCTTAACTGCTTTGCTCAAACTCAGGGAAGGTGGTTATTATTCCAGTGCCATCCATTTCCCTCCCTAGCTTCCAGGCATTTGGCCTGGAAAGAAAAAATCAAGTCAAGAAACTCTACTTCTGCCTCCAAACTAATTGGATAAAATCTGCATGCAGGAAAGTTAGAGGCTTAAGAAATGAGCCAGGTCCAAAACAATCCAACGGCACCTCAACTCCGGATTAGCTCATTATTTTCTTCTACACCATGAGACTGATTTAATAATTTCCTCAGAGGAGGAACAAATAAGGAGACTCTCTACTCCATGCTGCTGGTCCCAGGAATACTTGAAAGGCAGGGGCTGGCACCATTGCCAAAAGGGGCTGAACTCCCCCCAGAACTGGTGTGGAGCTTCTGCATGTGGCACCAGCAGTGCTCCCTTCCTCCCTCACCCCAGCACAAATGCCTGTGCAGCAACCAGGATTAAACCCAACTGGGAAAATTCTTCAGCCAAGTTTGCAAAGTGACTAAAATAAAATAAAATAAAATAACAAGAGAAGAAATAAAAAAGAAAAGGCCTGTGCTGACTCTAGGGTAAAAGGGAGGAAGGGATGGAAAGGATGGACCAACAGTACAGCTCCACTGTTACAGTATGGGAATGCAGGCAGCTGCTCTAACACATGCCAAGGGAGTCTAGTCCAAGCCTTTCACTGAGACCATGTATGACAGAAACTACCAAGAGGGCAAGGGAAAGGGGCGTCTCCTTAAATCTGAGGCAGACTCACAATTTGCTGCATCTCTAGACTTGCAAGATCTTCAGAACCACGGATGGCAGACAGAAAGCTTGGGGGAGGCTTTTGCTTGGTTTTAGATGATGGTGAAAAATGTACTCTATCTCTTTGGCTACAAAGGAGGTGAGAGGCTTGAAGGTAGAACAGGCAGGGAGAAGGGAATGGAAGTATTTTGCTGCATAACTGAGGGTGAGGGCTGGACATGGGTTGCAGAGCAAACCAAAGATTATTCACTCTTTGTATTCAGTCTGGGGGCCTCTAAAGAACTCAGTTCTAGTCTTAATGATTTTCATTCCACCCAATAATGTAGGGGAAATATTCCTTTTACTTGAAGGCTTTGGATCATGTTACATGTCTCCAAATTTTGAAGAGCACTTTTCAGAAAAGCTCTGCTGACTTTGGAGAGTACAGCATAGGAGATGCAAAATAAACAATGTAGGCGTCAATATAAGCTTCTTTTACAATTAGTATAAGAAATAGAAGAGGAAACAAAAGGTTTGTCCAACCAGTATCCAAATGAAAGCTGTCCAAGCATCTCCTCTTACATGGTAAGATACAGAAAATCCTTAGCACACCAATGGACACAAAAAGTTGCACTGACTCTCAGAGTGACGTGATTTGAAACATTAAAGAAAAACAAAACACTTTTGGGGGATAAACAGAGTTATTATCTTCCAGGAACAGCCTTTTCCTGTAGGCAGCAGGAGCTTCAATAAACTGCCAACTTTTACCAAAAACCCATATCCCCCTCCTAGTGTTACATACATATCAGCAGTGAATTTATGTAGCCTTGTGTAAAAATTACTTTCTTTCTGTAAAGAAAGAAGTATTTTGTGAATCAAAATGTGGTAAGTAGCATAACTACACATCATTTGTGTGTTCGGTTTCATGACACTGTCTGCTTCATGAGACAACCTCTATTTTTCCTCATCAACTTTCAGATGTGTTTTTGTGAGTTTACACTGGGATCACAAGTTTATTACAACTGGCAAAAGAGAAATCACTGAAAACAGACATGGTAAGTAGTTTTATCTCAAGCCTGCACTCCCAAATCCATCAGCATTCACCAACTTCAAGGATCTTTGGATCAAATGCATTATGAATAATCCTAGATGTGAACCCACAAAACTCCTGATTGTTCCTTGAAACAAAAACTGTTCAGTGACAATTTACTCACCATTGAAAACAGATAATAACAGGACTGAAAGCATAAAAACAGCCACACAGAGGGTGCTGGTCTGGTACATGTTGCAGTTCATGCAAGTTTCACCCAGCTGGAGGAAGTGGCTGGTTGAAGTCATAAGTGGTCTTACATACTTTTCAAATGCTAGTAGATGCAATTGAGTTTATAGTACTCAAACACAGAGGAAAATCTACATAATTATAAACATCTGTCAGTTTTCTATTAGCAACATGCTTCTGCTGCTGTTTTTTCAAACCTCAAGTAGAAGCAGGCATTCCTGGTGCTTGGGCTGCTGTTTTACTTGGCAAAAACTGGGAAGATTAAGTTTTTCATGCTGAGCAGTTTACAAAGGAACATGTCTGGATCAGGATGGATAACCAGTAAACGAACTGGATCCACTTTGTAAAGAAAGTGTTGGTTAGTCTGCAGAGTAACAGCCTGCCTTTTGCATCTGTTCTAATGACAGTCATGCTTATGTTACTGTGCATCATACCACACAGATTTTGGGCCATGAATTGGTCCAGAAAGTACTTTTCAGTAGTAGGTTACTAGGGCCCTGCTCTAACAATCTTGAGTTACCCTTTTCAGACCGGTTGAGGATTCTGTCACCCAGGACTCTGCTGACACTGCTGTTTGAACAAATCTATGGAAACATACATGTTCAGTTTTTAACAGGGTGCATGCAGCATTTTCCACCTATTCCCACCACCTAAGATTTGTAACCCTACTAAAACAAAAAACGAACCAACCAAAAAAAACCTCTAACTGACCAAAACCAAGAAACTCCTTCTAAAAGCAACATTAAACAGAAGGAGAAAAACAATCTCCTACATGCTGAATTTACACAGCCAGTTTATAAAGGAACCGCACATCTTAACTTACATAAAGTAGTCCTTTACTGTGCAGTGCCAGATTACATATAAAGAGCCCTTATCCTATGAACATCTGAACGCTTTCCAACAATAAAACATTTAAAGTTTAAGAGACGCTTATAGGCTTGTTCTTACACAGAGACAAAAGCCTCCCTGTTAGCCTGAAACTACCCCTTTTCAAAGTGAGGTCCCAGATAGCTGGCACATGATATGAAAAAGTCTGGCCATCAACAGGCTGGGGAGGAGAGAGAGCTGAGGGCAGAAGGAGGGAACTCCCACCAAAATCTGCTCTTGCAACGAGCCCAGACACAACCCTGGACAACTGCAAAGGAGAGAAAAAACCAACCAGCAACACCATTAGAAGACTTAATACTAAGACACTACTATTCTGGTGGTTCGTCCTCCCCTGCAACAGTGCCAAAACTTGGAAAGAGGACAGCAGCCATGGGACAGGCACCCTGCATTTTCACATGTGAAAGTCACTGGATTTCTAAGACAGTTATAGTGGAAAGCTTCTGCACATGCAGGATGTAAATAAGGATAACTACATCCCTCTATTAAAGGAGTCCAAAAGTAGTTTAGTAGTTTCAAAACAAGAATGTTTGTCTGCACCATCAAACTTGTTCCTGTCTAAAAACACGTCTGCCCTTTCCATTTGGAGCAGAAGGAACTCAGATGAAAAGTCACCGTTGCAGCGGCAACAAGTCTTAAGAAACAGGAAACGTGGGAGGAAAACACTGGGAAAACACAGAGGCTTTGCTTGAACTTTTTCTGATTTAATATAATGGAGCTATGAAGAGAAAGAAACCCACAAACTGTGCTAAAGATCAAAAACTGAACTGCCTCTTTTCTGTGACACTTCAGTCTCCTCACACATTGGCTATATTGACTTTAGCAGATGTGCTGCTGTCAGCTGGCCCCCACGTTCTGTGGCTCCCAGCCCTGCCAAAGCAGGCTGCTCGCTCCCCTGCACCCTGGGCTGTGCCCCTCGCACAGGCAGTTCAAGCCCCTTGCTATTGCCAGCTCAGTATCGGTGATACTAGTACCTTTCCCTTTTCTCTACTTTCAAGCTGGATAAACAAAACAAAATCTTCATTCACAACTCCTTTACCAGGCATCAACTTGCTTTGTAAGAGAGAGATGAAAGCATAAAGCTGGGATCTGGAAACACGGCAGCATGCAACCAACACCTGCATGGAAAGCGCCAGTACAAGCAGAGAGTGTGGATGTGTACAGAGACCCAGCAGAGGCAGATGCAAAGAATCAAAAGATGCATTAAGAAACCCTCAGTGGGACAGCCGGTGGTTATGGTGAGCAAGTGGAGAAGGACACAGTGAAGCCACTGGCGACAGAAAGGCAATCATGACGGCACTCATGGCCCATTCCTGAATCCTGCCTTTTGAAAGTGTTCTGAGAAGAACCCAAAACCTGTGGCACCCCTGGTCATCCTCACTGCTGGGGAGAGAAGCAAGTGTGCAGCTGTGTGTAAGCCAAAGGCCAGCAGGTGCTGTGCACACCTCGGCCTCCCCCTGGAACTGCCTGTCCCTGGGTCAGGAGGCCGTCGGCAGCCACGGGGGCTGAGCAATCCATAGGGGAAGCTATTAAGCAAACTCAATACTGAGCAGGCACTCAGACTGAGAGTGCTACATATGAGGGGCATGTGACTGTAGCAGCATGCTTTAGTTCTCGAAATAGTAGAAAAATTACTTCATTAATTACGGGAAGAGTACTTGCATTTCTCTTTGCAGAAAAATGAGAAGTATTATGCTCCAAAGAATTTTTTTAAAAATAAATGAATGGAGACCATAATCCTAAAAATAGACTGAACTCTTCATCCCTCTGAGCTGGCTCCTAGAAATGCTGCTGGGTATCTCTGGAGCTGAGGGAGGGCACAGGCAGCCAGTGATGCAGGGACATGGTGGCTAGAGCCAGTGCTGCATCCCTCTCCCACACCCTCAGCCTCTCCATCCTTACTTGCCCAGCATCCCAGTGGCATCAGTGAAACACTTCCATGGCCAGAAATGAGCACTCACATCATTATGAAAGTTAAAAAGGACAGCAAGGGGAAAAAACCCCCGTGCATAATGTAAGGTTTCAGAAGCTTTTGTTTTAATAATTGATTTTCCAGTTTGTCTCAAAGAAGAAAATGCTTTCCTTCTGAAGATACAGGATTGACCCGGAAGGACCTTTAGCAGAAACTGGCTAAACAGTGTATTTACAAACCTTCTGGAGAAGCAGTAAAGGCCATTTAGAAGTGCAATTACATTGCAATGCAAATGTAGTTGTTTTGTACACAAAAATTTGCTTTTTAAGCCATTGTTATTATAAATGAATTTCCCCTTCCCTCTTAAGAGAGAATCTTACTTATACAATAAATATTTTTGTTCTTTGATCAGTGTGCAAGGTTTTAATTAAGAACATTATTTCCATGACATACAATGAACACATACATAGAGAATATATACAGAATATATATGCTAGTGTTGCAGTATTATAGTACCCGTAATGTCAGCCATTCCCATCATGCAAGAAATCATAGAAAATACACACATGGGAAGAAACAGTCTTAAAGTCCTGGTGAATTTACTTCGAGGCTTTAAAGGTTAAAAGAATTCAGCACAAGTGTCTCTTAGGACAAACTGGGGGTGCTTACTAAGGACTTCTTGTAGTTCAGTCAATACAGGGATTTAGCTAATTTTGAGTGTGCCAAATAATACTTATATCTTGTACATGTCATACTTTAAGGGTTTGATCGCTTCCTATTGTGGTTTTCCTAACTAGCGTAATTCCAAATTGTCAGAGAGGGAAAAGAAAGCACGGCCCAGTCTGCAGTGGCACCCCACAAGCTGGGAGGGCAGACAAGGCGAGTCTTTGCAGAAGCTACTCCACCTCCATGTGTCACACTTCCTGATCTGAAATATAAAAATGTTGAAAAGAGGCTGAAATTTTGCAAGAAGGGGCTATTTGTAAACCTATTTCTGTATCAAAGAAGGCCCGTGATGTGAAAAATAAACAGTGTAAGAAAAGAATATAGCAACACGATTAGAATACAAACAATGGGAATGCTGCACTGTAAACCAATTATTAACTACAACAAGCTGAAAATAAACTGTTTCCTTTTTGCCATGTTCACTTTAATCTTCTGAGAGGCAGGAAGGGGGAAGACAGGAGGAGGCAGCAGTTTCAGACTTGTGGAGCTTATCAAATCCCAGATCAGATGATTAGAGCACAGCTAAAAAGAAAACATCCTCTCTCCCCACCTCCCTCCCTCCCCAGAAAGGAAGCACAGCCTTTAGGACCAATCTGCAGTGTTTGTTTGCTGCTCTTTAAAGAATTACTCTGGAGAGCATTTTTCTTAAGCTGTTCTTATCTCTTTCTGGAAGTTTCAAAATAAACAAAAGTACTGGAAATAGAAGAACAAAAAACTTGACTTTCTGGTTTATTTTTTTTTAATAGTGAGACAAGTAAAGAAAATAAATAAGGTCCTTCATTGTCACACAAGACAAAACGGAAGGGAATATAAGCTTTAAATCTGAGAAGCATCTTTGCAAAAGCTAGGAAAAATCACCAGTGGGCTGAGGATGAGGGTAAGTGGGGGATAAAAAGAGGGCTGCCCCTCATGCTACTTTTATGATGAGACTTCATGTTGCTGGGTTCTATATCCAGGAAATAAAATAAATAAATAAATAAATAAATAAATAAAAGGACCAACCACAAAAAAATACTGTCTTTTGACAATTTACCTTCAAAAAACACCCTAAACAACCAATCCCACACTCTAGTGGCTTTCAAAAAAGATTCTCCCATAGTACAAACAGGAAATTAAATTCTCAGGACAACACACTAGAACTATGAATGAAAAGATTTTGCACTGATGTAATGCTTCAGCCTCAAGCTCGAGATCAAGTCTTTATTCTTTCACACTGCCCTTAAAGCCATCAGGTTTTCCCTCAGAAAGCAAGTGTCCCAGTGTGAACCAGAACAAACACAAGGTTCACATAATTCCAGGATTGTGCTACATTAATATAAACCTCTTTGCAACACAGAAGCCACACAAATGCATTTATTTTGCTGAAATATTCTAAGGCTTTAAAATGTCATTACTATTCAGTGTAACCTCCCTATTTTTTTTTTTTTGTCGTTTGTTTTTCAAGATTAAGCAAATGCCTGATCAGTGGAACCAATGAAACTGAATTTCCAGCTCATCTGGACTCATGATGCTAACTTTACAACGAGAGTCCTTCCCAGACAGCATCCTGGCTCTCCCAAAGCCCCAGACGCCTGGTACCCAGTGACATTTACTGTGCAAGCCCTGCTGCAGCCACTGCTCAGCTGCTCCAGGGGTGCCTGCAGTATCCTTGCTGCCACCACACCCAGCCCATCTCCTTGCGGCAGCCAATGCACTGCACAAAGAGCCGGGAAGTCAAATGCTGCCCCTGAAGGCCCCTCCCTGGCTGGAGACAGCCTGCAAACTTATAAAGAGGAGGACTGATGTACAAACGCTCTGAGTTAACAGCCTAACTCCCACTTCCTCAGGAAACTAGGCTAAAAAATCTGGTTTTTCTCTTGCTATGTCCCCCTCTTACTCTGCCGACTATGCAGATGCAGCTTTAAAAAAAAAAAGAGTAGCATAGACATAAGGCTTAAGGGCCTATATCCCCATACAGCATCTGGATTTCTGTCTCAGACATGTTTCAGAAGTGTCATTGATTTCCTGTTTAATATTCATGTTTTATTGCTACACAAAGCCAGCCTCTGCTCAAAGAGCGATGTATTACTCCCCTATCCTCCAAGAAAATCCTTAATGAGGACATTCTGGTTTCTTGATATTCAGAGACCTTCTGTTGGTATCAGCAGAAGATCAGCATATGCTGATCACACAGCACACAGATAAGGAAAAAGCAGCTCTACCTATTAAAACAGAGCTACAGGATTAAACGGGACCTTGAATGACCATCCAGGTGGCTTCCCTGCTCAAGGCAGGATCAACTACACTTATGTTACTCTTTTTATTAGGCCACCTGACCCAGCTGGGGAAAAAAACAGATGTGCTTTGGGGCTCACAGTCCCTTCCTGAGCCTGAAACCTCTCCCGTGTTGCCCTGGTCCAGCCCTCAGACACGCCAGTTGGTCTGGAAGGATCCCTGCCTGCAAACCCTGCCTTCCTTGCATTGCCATGGTTACAACGCTGCTATTACTGTGCATGTTGAACCTATTTTTAAAAGCCTGCAGTGACAGGAGATGCTGGTTAAGGCCTTAATCTCAATAAAGTCTAAAATTACAATGAGTGCTTACTACTTGTACAAGTGCTGCACTCTGAAAGCCAAAGATGGGTGGTGAGCTGCTCTGCATTTCCTGCATCCCAGACAAAAAGATAACATTTTAAAGGACCTAAAGCACAAGAAGAAAGTAGTCCTGCCGATATTAACCAGGTGGGTTGGGTCAGCAGAAAATCTGTAACAACATGTCAGAAAGCAATTTGTGTCCACTGGAAGAGACAGGCATCACAGGAGGCTGGAGGGGAAAGATGCCCTCTTGGAGCTGGCTGACAGATGGGAAGCAGAGAGGAAGGGAGGGTCTTTGGCGATAAAGACAGGCACCTTGTGCTGAATGATGAAATCAGTAGAGGAGTGCATAGGGAAGGTTACACTGCTAAGAAATGAGGAAACTGGACAAATTCCTTTTGTAAAGGCATTCTGGACAGACGGAATTATAATTTGAAGATGCCAGAGAAAAGGATGTTGCAGTAATTCAAGACAACAAGTGACTGCTTAGATGTGAATTTCAACTGTGTGATGTGGATAGCACAGGGCATTTATTAAGAGACTGTATGCAAGAAGGATCTGCTGATCTCAGAGTAAAGACAGAGGGAACTGAGATATGGACAGATTTTGGCCTGGCTGACGGACACTGATGTTGTCCATGGCAACAGCAGTGTGAGATAATGGGGAGAGCTGCAGGTGGAGGGAGGAAGGGAGGTACCAATGGATATCTGTTTAGTCAGGCTGAATGAGACTTGATGGCTTGTTATCCACAAAGAAGTGAAAAAAGACTAACTGAGGTTATAGCTTGGATGTGGGGAGAGAGGACTAGTTTTCTGTTCCAGTCTGAACAACCTTATATATCTACATATCTATGACTCTGATGATTATACATATACATATATTTGTGTAAATACGTATTTGTATAAACACATATTCGCATATATAATAGCTCTGTCTGTATGCAAAGGAATCAGAGATAAAGCTGTAGTCAGAATAGGAGAAGAGAAAGAACACAGCCCTACACGCCCTGACAAAAAACAGAAATGGAAAAAGGCCTTTCTCCTTTTTTTTTTTTTTTTTTTGTAACTGGTACTTTTTTGTACCAGTAACTGTAGCTTTTTTGACTGGTAACAAAGCATGTAGTAGCAAAATTTTTGCCTGCTAACCCCCTGGAAAGTTTAAGCAGTCAAAAAAAATTTAGCACCAGGACTGCATCATGCAGCTCAACAAATCCTTCCACATTCAGAGGGCAGGTATCCCATGCACCCACACTGCCACACACCTCGCAGGATGTGTGAACAGCTACTGGCCCTGTCAGCAGTGGCTCATCTGATACAACACCCCTTACAGCACAGGAGATGCGTATTTTGGTCCAGTGATGGATGCGTGTGTAGCCATGTGTCAAATCTGCCAGCATGCTGAGTGCTGGAAACAAATGGCACTTTCAGAGCAGCGCATCTGGGTCACTGCCTGCTCTCGCTGTGCCTGTGAGGACTGTGGGGAAGAAGAGTGGAAGCAGGGAGAAGCAGGTTGTGGATTTGAGGAGCTGTGCTGCCAGGTATTATCTAGGCCACTGTTTGTAAACAGGATACCCTCACCATGGAGCAACAAAAGTGGATTTTTGGTACTATAAGGGTAAGTCTTTTGCACCCCTTTGTGATGAGCTGACACTGGTTTGTTTTCTCCCTACTCTCAGTTTTGCAGGTATAACCAGAACAATAAACCCACATTCAACATCCCTCCCAGCTCGAGTGAAATAGACTGTAAATCACTGAGAAATAACACACAGAAAGCACTCACAGGCTCCGCTTTTTAGTGCTGTAACTAGTTTGGACTCGCGCATTTAGGAAATGTCACGTTTGAGTTTGACCTAGAATCAAGTTCACTCCGCCCCGCTGAAACACAAGACGCACCATTCATGCGGCGCCTGGAGCGCAGCCTCCAGCTGCAGAATGTGGGTTACCAGAAGCAGGAGACATCTGAGAAGGAGCATTCAGAGCAGCACGTGTGCCACTTTCAGCCGTGAACGCATTTGATTATTAACTCTACAAAATGTATGAATGGTACAGGCTGACGGTACAATCCCTGGAAGTACATATCCATAACAATCCTATGGAAAAAAGAGGGATGCATGCCTGAGAGCCACAAAGAAACGAGACTTTTTTTTCCTCCTTCTTTTGAATATGCAAGTCAGCTAATTAATTTCCCCTCCAAAAACCGTTTGCACAATCTGGGACCTGCTGCAAGGGCTAGTTGTGAAGATTTCAACAGTAAACACCATCAGCAGCAGCTAATCAATAGTCATATTTTAAACCCAAACTGTACATGATAAAAACATCAGGTTCCTTTCTCTCGCATATACTTTTACACCAAATGGTAAATTGTCAATAGAATTTGAGACCACGACAGTCCCACAAAGCCATTGGCACTGCAGCTGGACAGTCTTGTGCAGAACTGCTGCCTGGCATGTCGAGATGCCCTGCTCACCGTGCACTGCAGTTTTCACCCTGGATAACAACCAGTGTACTTGGTCTGCTTCCTCTCCCCACGTTACACACCTGCCCATCCACTGCTTACTCCCCTTCTAACCCACCCACGCAGACAGAGCTACAAGCACTTTGAAGCACCTCATGCACGGATGGGTATCAAGAAAGGGATCTGTATTTGACCTTTCCACACATATGTATGGGGAGTGAAAACAGCAGTCTCCACAAGCAGATTTAAACACATTTTAAAAAAGGACAAAAAGTAAGGCAGAGCACAGTTCCTCGTAAACACGTGTGTTTTATCAACTGCCTGAACACCGAAGCGCTTCCCTTTTCTGGGCGGACACCTCTGGGTCACATCTTTCAGCTCTGCTAAAATTTCAACAGCTCATTGGCCCCCATTTCATGTGAAGAGGGGGAAGGGATGTGGACTGAGCATCAGACAGTTAAATGCAGAAATGGATTCAAATGGAAACTGAAAATCTTCTCCCAAAGAGAGGGCTTCCAGTACCAGGACTATGTAAAAAGAAGAAAATAAAAAGCTGAAGAGTGACAGATGCATATCATACAGCTGGGACCATTTATATCCATAGAGTTTCCACTGCACGAGCAGTAAGAGAAGACGTTTTCCTCCTGGGCAAGTTCTTTCTCACTCTAGGATTCACAGTGGAGCAATTACAAGCTTCCTAAAAGCCCTGCAAAGCTTTCAAGGCTTGCAGTAGCTACAGCTTCTGACCCAGACTCACTGTAAGCATTAGTAGAGAGCAGAGCAGTAGAAAACACTGCAGCCTAGTTGAGGGTTTAAAAACTGATGCGCGTGGACTTCAGCAAGTGCTGCTCTACTTGCCTTAAAAATGTCCAGTGGTCTTTTTGATATCACTGATGTAAAAATTAATGCTGTAACAGGCCTGCTTAGGAAGGCTGACTCCTTTACTTCACCAACAGAAGAGTGCTGCCCTGCAAGTGTCAGGCTTACCTCTCATTTTGTCGGGGGAAGCACCAGCATCAGCACGTACAAAGTAACAAGGGTATACAAGGCATTTTGTAGGCTTGGAATAAAACCCTGTTTGTAGGATTCACAGAAAGAATTTATGTTAACAGAGCAAGCTATTTATAGCAACACTCCATAGAAATGAACTGTCTCTTGGTTCCTGTCCTCGTGAAACACAGCTTTTTAGCCAGAGAAACCTTCTCTTTAAAAGCATGGGAGAAGGGGGGCACGGGGAAAGGGAAGCTACTCCCCGACATACACCCTGCTGGCTCCAGTTATAGTGGAGATAAGGTCTTCCTGTGCTGTGGCACAAGAGGGGACTCATGGTCTGAGCCCAGAGCAGTCACAGCACCTTTCCCCAGCCCCCTCAGCCAGACAGTGGCGGTGAGAGCGCTGCCTGTGCCGTGGCCTATCGCTCACAGCTCCGAGCGGGGCCTCTCCTTGCTCATGGACACACAGGATCAAGGAGGACTGCTCCTTCCCGGGTTCCTCAAGCCCTGCACGTTTAATTACAGGCTCTTAGGCAACAATAATCCAAGTATAACTAAGGAAGATTACAGTTCCTTGAAAGAGTACACGGACAAACCATGATGGAGAGAACTTGGTCTCTCTCCAGCCAGCCCTTCAGAAGATCCCAAACCAGAGCACATGTTCATATCCTCACATTTCATACACTTTCTGATAAAAAGGTACATACTTTAATTCTGATCACACACAGCCAGCCAGCTAGAAACTCCCATGCTGGTATACACACCTCACTACGTTAGCAAAATCATTACACGAAGTCTCACCTATTTGTTATAAATGACCCAGATCCACAGTCTGCTTACTATGCAAGCTTAATTAATTATTTCTGCCAGTTTGCTCAGACAAGAAGCTGAGCAAACTGCAGGCACATGACTGCACCCTCAGGAAGTTTGCTGATACCAAGCTAAGTGGTGCAGTGGACATGCTGGAGGGAAGGGATGTCGTCCAGAGGGACCTTGGAAGGTTTGAGAGGTGGAGTGTGCAAACCTTGTGACATTCAACAAGGCCAAGTGCAAGGCCCTGCACATGGGTCAGGACAATCCCAAAGACAAATACAGGCTGGATGGAAAATGGATTGAGAGCAGTCTTGAGGAGAAGGACCTGGGGGTGTTGGTTGAGGAGAAGCCCAACATTACCCAGGAATGTGTGCTCGCAGCCCAGGAAGCCAGCTGTATCCTTGTCTACATCAAAGCAGAGTGGCCAGCAGGTTGAGGGAGGTGATTCTGCCCCTCTGCTCTGTTCAGCTCTTGTGAGACCCACCTGGAGTGCTGCATCCAGCTCTGGAGCCCCCAACATAGGAAGGATGTGGACATATTGGAGCAAGTTCAGAGGAGGCCAAGATGACCGCAGGGTGGGAGCACTTATCCTATGGAGACAGGCTGAAAGAGCTGGGCTTGTTCAGTCTGGAGAAGAGAAGGCTCCAGGGAGACCTTACAGCACCTTCCAGTAACTACAAGGGGCAGCAAGAGAGCTGGAAAGGGACTTTCTACAAAGGAATGTAGTGATAGGACAAGAGGGAATGGCTTTGAACTGAGCATAGGCTTAAATGAGATAAAAGGAAGAAATTTTTTACTCAGAGGTGGTTAGGCACTGGAACAGGTTGCCCAGAGAAGCTGTGGATGCCACATCCCATGAAGGGTTGAAGGTCAGGTTGGATGCGGCTCTGAGCAATCTCGTCTTGTGGAAGGTGTCCCTGCCCTTGATAGGGTGGTTGGAACTAAATGATCTTTAAGGTCCCTTCCAATCCAAACCATTCTATGATTCTATAAAAACAAAAACCTCTTTTGGAAAAAAAAGCAAAATGGAGCAAATTTGCTGTTTCAAAGTACAAAAACAGTAGATGAATCAGAAACTAAAACATGCACACACAGGCAAGCCCCTAATTTCTTTTAAGTACTTACGTAAGTAAGAGGAAATTGATTTCTACATCCATATCAGAGTTCTGTTGTTGGGCTTTTATATCTCAAGATCAGTGCTCTCTGGCCAATAAAAAATACCACGGCGTTCAGAGATTACAGTTTAGACTGACTTAAAAAAGAAGAAAATAATGAAAATAATGAAAAAAGTATCTTTCACCTACAAAAACTTTTTATATTTTGGCAAAAGCATTATTTCAGACTAAAATAACGTCACTTTTCCCAGCTGGGACTCTACATATCCTCACTGTCCCCTACCCTTTGCAAACTTCAGACAGAACACAGGCTCTCACTGCATACTTCTGTCACTAAATCTCATCCATCAACAGCTCTGCAATAAAGTGTCTCATAAATGGTTCCCTCACACTGCTTTCTTTCACTATCGCACACTGACACTCTTTGTTGGTTTATAAAAAGGCATATCTTAAATCAAATGATTGTACCAATAATCCTAAATTAGACTAATGGGAATGCTGAACTGAAAATAAAGCTCTAAAAGCTATAGAGTATACATATATAATGAGACTTTATTAAACTATAAATCTGTTGATTACAATCTTATTTTGTAAAGACAGAATTATCTTAAGCCAATTTGTTGCCCAACATAATAGCATTTGGTGTCTATAATGAAAATTAGATTATATCAGGGTAAGTATGTTTATAATTTTAGATTAACAGAATTAGACACAGTAAAGTGTTCACACAGACGAAATAAAGAAATGCAATATGTTTTCCTTTCATTTCCATTCAGTACTCTGAGTACTTGCTTCACAGTACCAGAAATATTGTTTGAAAAGGGAAAATTCTCCTTCCGTATTTCACAAGGAGTTCGATTAAGCTGATACATGACATCACTTATTGTAAAGCAGGTGCTTCCAAAACAAATCAGAAGTGCTGACGAAGATAAACCCTGAGCTGTCCCTCTCCCTTAGATGCAGAGGCTGTTCTGCTGCAATTCTCCATTTACCTCAGTTCAACTGATTTTCCTGTTGGTTTCTTTGCACTGATCACTGACTCTTTGAGACATGGGGGTTTAATATCAATCACTCCAAAATATTTTGGTTTAAATAATGAAACAGTGATGGGTGGGCCACACAGGAGAGCGTGTGTGAGCAGGAACTTCAGAGGTTGGCTGTGTCACCCCAGAACTCCTGTTTTGAACCACAGACTGGAGGGAAAAGCACATGGAGTTTTTACACCCTGGCACTCAATGGAAGTAGAAAGGTACACACACTAAAATGTAAGTTAAAATGTGAGTGATATTTTCTTGTGCTGACAATTCAGCGTCCTTCAGACTTACAGATCACTGACTCAGAGACTTTGCATCAACTTATTCATCAATGACAGACCAAATCACAAACCTCTGCAAGAAAAACATCATGCAAGCTTCTATATGGTCTTTTCACCACCCTTATCTTCCTTCAGCAATGTCTGTGTGATACAGTTGTGCTCATCATCCCTAGCTCTTGGTCGTGGTGGCACTCAGCTTCCTGTGGGAGGAAATGAATGAAATTTGCTCTGCCTCTGCAAGCCAAGGTTTCTACGTATGGGCTGTTCGGGAGAATTGTGAGGAGATGAAGTGATGGTGGTGTGCAGCCAGAGCTGCTTTTAAGCTTTTGCTCTGCCCTGCTCAGCCCTTCCATGATGACTCAGTTTCTTTGTAGTGGCTGGAAATCAACTGCAAAGTAAGAAAGGTTTCCTTCTGGTGACTGGTATTTTTAATTCTCTCTGTCCAGTGTCATAGGCAAGGAAGGAAAGGGAAAGGAGATCCCACATACTTCAGTTATTTATTTAGATTTGCTGCAAATATTCGGAGGTCTCACCTGCCCTGTTACCCGGGCGGTAAATAGCAGTAGTGACGCACTCCGAGAAAGTAACCCCCAAGCCTACTCCGAACAACAAAAATAACTTCTGCCAGCACCAACTGTCATATGTCAAAACTCAACGCTATTCTTGGAGCAGATGCAGACTCGAGAATTTTTCTTTCTTTCTTTCTTTTTTTTTTTTTTTTTAAGCAGAGTAATTTCAAACCAGTCCAACCAGCATATGTGATGTGTGTGATGGTTTTGGCAGCTGCTAATTTTCTAAATTATAATTACCGGCAGTTTATCAGCCTTAACAGTTTGAGACAGGCAGTTTGACAATGTTAGCGGACGCTGCTGAACCAAAATACACTTCACACGGGCTCTCTCGCGCACTTTTTCCTTCCTGCTGGTTGAAGAATTTCAAGTCCCCAACTATGATCTGGCAAATCCTTACCCTGGCCCCACACTGATGCTCAGAGCACTGCCAGCAGGGCTCTATTAAATCTCCACAGCATACACCATTAAAAAAAAAAATTTTTTTTCTACAATGTATTAATTGTATCCCCTCTAACACATGACTGTGAATAGCTCCCGCAAACAACTGCACCTCAATGAATAAAAAGTTTGTTTGACCAAAGAGGAATTGGAGTTGCTTGGCACTGAAGATTAATACAGCAAGGCTCCAGCTGACACATCTTGCACAGACAGTCCTATCAGGTCTCCTGTACTTATCCTTGTATACAACACACAGCAAAACCTTGCTTGAAGCTTTGGATTTGAAAGACCAAGATTTCTGGGCAAAATTAAGTCGTGGCCTCTTCAGACTCTAAATTTATCTTATTAGCCCTTTGCCAGTGAAGTGACTTCACAAACAAACATTGACAAGTTTTGTTTTTCCTCTAGCAGATGCAAAATTTTTATTAAACACACATTACCAGAATACTAGCAAGAGGAAAAAAAAAAAAGAAAAGATAGCTTTTATACTTTTTTTTTAAACCTGGAAGCTGATCTTCCATGTTGCATTCAAAAGCTGTAACTATACTTTAGACTTGGGTGAGTTGTGGAGGTTAAATCACAGGTACTAAGTCTCTGGAATGTCAGAGCGCCATGCCCACTTTCAGTCAAACCTTCAGTGCTCCCGATGTTTTTTGCTTCTGCTAAGCCCACTTCATGCCATTAAGTGTCTACAATTTGCAAACAGTCACCAGCTTGGTGGCTTTCCCCTCTTGCAGGTTTTTACACCTTCTGTCCTTTAGAATTTCTAATGATAACTTGTCTGGGCCAACAATTTCAAAGGCTTAGCTACAGAGAAGAAATGTGCTTTCTGTCATCATTCTGCATCCAGAACTCACCATTCTCACTGACAGGAATTTTATGGAGTAGGATCTCCACAAGGGCAAAGCGAGATGCTTTACATCAAAAGGATCAACACCACTAAGGACTCGTAGTGTGCAAGCTTTGCATTGTTCTTCTCCTCCTTCCAGATTTCAATGGGAAAATTCCCACTCATTTCTATAGGAGCTGGCTCCTTCAGACAGGGAAAAAACAAAAAGCATGGACAACTGCTTCCTACTGTCAGTAAAATGGAAGTTCCTTTTCAGGAAGCAGCAGAATCTACCACAATTGCTGCATTCACAAAATCATAAGTATTCTCTCCTAACATAATGTACAACACCGTAGTGAAAATATATTGCAGGACTTTGGAGAGATAAAAGGGACAAATAAACCATTTAAACTTCTTGTTTGAAAAACCTCAGACAGGAACTGGAACCTTTCATTTAAACTTTACACTACCATAGTGGCCTGAATCCCAAGGCAAAGCAAACACCCAAAAGAGAAAGAAAAAGAGCCCAAAACCCCAAACATAAGAAAACCCCTGAATATATTGGAAAAGTAAACCCAGGTGCTGCTCCAGATGACCCCCTTCATTCCCTCCCTGCCAGGGAGCTGCTCCTCAGCTCTGAAGCCAGAGAGCACGCCTAGCAGGCCCATGCCCATCTGGGGAATACCCCTTGCCTATCAGCACCATTGCTCAGAGCATGGCTGATGTATGAGATGAAAGCAGGACCTGTGGCCCCATGCACACCCCTGGGGCAGATCCCAAGGCTTTCAGCAGGGACTGCGGACAGGTAGCCCAGCCTCTGCCTCTTCTGCCCACCTGACAGCTCCCTTCAGAGGGGAGAGACTCATTTTGCTGGAGGGTGCTTAGAAAAAGTATGGAAAGCATCATCTCTGTCTAGTTACAAACTCCCAAACTGTGGGAGGCAGGTTGATACCAGATCAAACATCCATCCCTGTGTAGGAAGCTCAGAAGAAATCTTAAACTGTGGAGGAAGTTGTACAGGGTAAAAACTTACTTCCTTCTGCCTACAGTGGTGGAAGGAAGTCCTTTACAGAAGGTGAAATGTAACTTCAGTGTACCTCAATGCCAGGTGATGCTGCCCAGCAGTTACTGGAGGAAATTTTCAGGATAGTGAGGAAGGTCAGGAGTGGGTACAGGGAGGAAGTTACCTCCACAAAACAATCCCCCACGAACGTTCCTCCTTCTCACAGTGACACACGCAGTTTGGCACTGGTAGTGTCTGCTCTGCAATCTGCACAATGTCCTCCTGGTGGGGAGCAGGGCAGGGTGGCACCACTGACAGCAGGTGTGAAAACCAAAAGGTCAAAAATGTACATGGGTTCAAGTTCTGGAAATACCAAAGCGAGTCTCTTCTTTGGAAGATGAGGGGGGACGTTCTAGAGAGCCCCTCCACTGCTGCACACCTCGTAGCCAAGACTCCAACAGCTGTGTCTTAGGATATCTGTGTGCACATGCCCTGAATGTGCAGAACCTCACCCAGACTTCTGGTCAGGCAATACGGGGAGACAGAGCCCCACAGGCTCGTACAAGAGCTGTGACAAGCAATTTTCTCAAGATGAACTTAAAGCATCATCTGCTTCATGCCACCATTTTTTTCCTGCTATGAAGCCACTACTCACGTCTTCAGAAGAGTAAGTGATTTCTGAGGAGGAAGCAGCTGGCAAATCCCCCTGGACTGCATCCCTCTGGAGGGGTGAATGCTGATGCAGGTTGTGTCAGCTGCAAGTCCCCTGTGCAAACACGAGTGACCAGTGCTAGCAGTGGCTTCTCACCTTATTTCTCTGCAGAGGCAAGTGACTGCATGAGGATTTGAGAGGAAGCCTGTGTTGCTGTGGGGGCAGACTGGTTTCACTTTCTGTTCCATTCTCCAGGCTGCTGGGCAACAACTAGGGGGATCGTCACATCGGGGTAGTGAAAAGCAGTCTAACAATTTTGTGGCTTCTCTTTATCTTGTGCATTCTTCTCTCTCATCTCCTTTCACATGGAAAGATGGTTAGTAGCTTTCTCAGCTGTGATAAACTGTGAAGATGATCATGGTGACTGTTGTTAAAAGATTAAGGGAAAAATCCCAAAAATGGTATTTAGGAAACTGGCGTTTAAAATCTATTCAATATAAGTTTAAATCCTTAAGGATCACCTTGACTTCTGCTTTACAAGCTTAACAAGGTAGCCATCAACATTTTGACTAATCACCTGTTCCTTCACCTTTGTGGTTTTACTTCCATGAAGAAGAACGTGGCAAAATAACTAGAACATGCTTCTTAGTTAAATAGAATACGAGAAAGTCCGTGGTGTGCACAAGAAAATGAGCATGTAGGATTTAAAATATTTTACACTGATATTTCTGAATGCAATCTGCATTAGAAACACCCATCCAATCAGCTAAACACAATTGCAAGCAGCCTTTAGATATATGCATGCATGTAAAGCACAAGCTTTCTTTAATTGTAACCTGACTTACATGGGTGACCACACAACTCTCAGATTGTGAAAAATCTGTGTCAATCTGATTTCTCTTTCCGTTTAAGCTTATCTCCTTGCAGCTCTCTGTAGCTGTGATTAGACATGTGTGCTTGAGAGAGAAAGGTAACTTGGTAACAGCAATGTAGCAGCAGGGTCAATGGATGCATTTATTTGTTTCTGTGGTCACTCTCCACGTTCTGCAATGCACCCAAAAAGAACATCCTCTGGTTTCACCATGTTCAGCAGAGCGTACAGCGCAAAGTCAGGTTGTACTTGAATAGGCTTTTGCAACCAGTGTGGATGGCAACTCCTTAAACAATCCCCCACCCATCTCAGGGTGGGGAATTTAGGTGCCATAGACAGAGGAACTGCAGGTATCAGTGAACTTTCACTGAGAAAGAAAAAAGGTAAGTTTCCTTCCTGGGAAGTGTAAAGACCTGACAAACAGCTAGGGACCAACATTTCTCCAGGAGAAAAAGGGAGCAGTGAGGAACAAAACCCATTCCCCTCACAGAGGCTATGTGGTATCTGAGATTCCTACTGCCGATTTCCCCAGCAGTGTGTTCATAGTGGAGAAAGAGGGAGAATAACCCAGGCCTCATCAAGGACATTGCCAACTTCAGCAACAAAATGCTCTCTTACCTATAATTCAGTAAGTTGGGCCAGATAACTCATGAAAAAAATGACCTTCTAGTTTCAAAAGCTTTACTGCAGTGCTGTTTCATGGGAGATTTGTATTGACACCGAACTCCCACTGGAAGCACCTAAGCATCTCATTGTTCCTAACAGAAAAGTGTACCTAAAAGAAAAAAATACTCCATTGAGTACCCAAAGAATCTAGTGGTGCCGCTCTCAAAAGCAAGACTGGAAAAGGGTAAATAATTAAGTATTTCGCACATCCTTTTCCTCATCTGTACATGAGGTAATAAAAGCTCAAGGCTTCAGTGTGCAGAATTAAAAATACAACAACCCCAAAACTATTCACTCTGTATATCCTGGGGAAACAGCACTTGCACAATTTAAAATTGCTGGTCTAATGCTTCTTCAAAACCTCAAATGAAAAAATTATTAGTATCTCCTAATAAAATCCCACATAAAAAGTAGGACTCTACTCCAAGCTAGCAAAATATACTCAGTCTACAAAGCACTTCAATGTCTATGCAAATAAGGAGTTGAACATTATACAAAATAGTTCTAAAAGACTAAAAGAAGTAAATGACAATTACTATTTTAAAAAGTGGTTAGTTTTCCAAAGCATACACAACCTGGCATTTGAATGAGGTTGGATTTTTCCAGGCAGGTTCCTCAAATAGCCCTAAAAAGCACAAGTCACTTTATGACAGCACCACCTTTGGGCGCCCCAGAAACAATTAAGAGATCAAAATCATACATGTCCTTACTTCTTAGAAAGCGTGGGATGGGGAGAGATAGTTGGAGAAGGATGAAATCTTAAATGCCCATCTGAACATCCCACGAGACACACATTTGTACTGTCAAGGTAAGAACCCAATTAGCTCTCAGATTAATCACACCCTGTACACGTCCCTACCAATGCCCAAGCTGGCAAGCCTTGCCCTGCATATCTCAAGAATGGGACAACGAAGTGATGCAGGGCACTTCACACCAACAACCCTCTTCCTTCACACCTGAGCAGGAGATTCTTGAACGGCACCATGAAAAGCACAACTGTGCAGAAGGAAAGCCAGAGATATGAAGCAATTACCCCTTTTTCCTCAAGGCCACATGATTCTCGAGATAGCTACTGTTACTGCACCATCAGTTATAAGCTCCTACATGGGAGGTTAATGGCAGCTACCTCCCTTCAGGCCTACTAGTGAGAACCGTTCCACAGAAACAGATAATCTTTATTATTTATTCAGCGGTTTCCTTTTACAGCTGAAAAATCAGAAGGCGGTATTAACTCCTACCTGCAGATCTGTCTTCAGACAGCCCTGTCCGTAAACAGTCGCCTCATTGTCTTTGGCAATTAAATTATTTTCTAGTAGGAAATTAGGAGACTGCTCTCATTTCCGTCATCTCTTGCTCTGCAGTCACTCCGGAAGACAGATATATAATTAATTCAGATATTGACCATGTGCCATGAGGTCAGAGCTTTTATTCCAGTGCTTCCTCTTCACCTCTACCCACTTCCATGTCCAGCATGACGTGCAGCTGCCATCACTCACTCACCAGTCAGCAGTGCAGGGTGCGTAGGACAGCAGCTCTACAGAAATGAGCTCTGGCGCGCTTCTCGTTTTCTTCAGAAAAGCCAACACCAGTGATTGCAGCGGAGCACTGCTCACGGATTGCACAGTGGACATTACAACACAAGCCCGCCTCAGGACTTTCTGCTGGAAATAAGTCATCTGCCACTGGGAAGTCACGTGTCTGCATCTGAAATACTGCTACAGTTATGCCAATGGGTAGCCAAGAGGCAATTCTGCACAAGCAACGCTGTGGGGGAAGGAGACAGGCTAGTGCTCGGAAGGGGTGACAGACTGACACCTCAGAGCAGTCTCTCACTTGAGCACAGGACAGTCACAGCAAATGCCACCACACAGGAAGCAGCATCTTTAGGCACGAGGCAGTATTACCCAGAATATGACTATTTCAACACACCAGTTGGACTCCACAGGACCAAACAGACCAGTGGCAACTTCAGCTTACCAGTTCATATAGGCCCATGAGAAAACACGTTCACTACCAGTTCTACTAAATTACATCACGACATATTATTATTATTTTCAGGTAGGGACAAGACCTTGGTTACCGTAACATCTCTGTGTTTATCATTCGCTTAGGAAAGTACCACTGGATACTAATCAACTACACACTCACCAGAAGTTGGTTAATTATTAAGAGACTCATGTAATACAAGCTGCAGTCATTTATTTTCAAGATGGAAAATACACAAGGAATCTTCTCATAAATAAATTTTTGATGCTTTCTTTTGTTGCTGATTTGGGTATTTTTTAAACTTACTCTGATTATCAGATACTAGTGTCTGAGCCTCTATGAAACTTTCATTGTACATAATAGCGGATGAGTAAATGGAAAAGGGCATTCATGACTGCATGTTTTAAGGAAAGAATGTATTAGAATGCGTCAATATCTGAGCAAAGAACAGTGGCAAAACTGGACTGCCTTTATGTTTGCTTCCTTTTTACTAGCTCCAAATGAGGCTAGGAAACAGGAGATTTGCAGAATCTTCTTTGGCTGCTAATTCATGCAGGAATAAAAATGGAACACTATCTGGGGAAAAAAAACCTGACCAGCTGTACTTGTTTCGGATTATGGAAGGCACAAAACATGAGAAAAATGCTAATTTTTGATAAAATTAAACAACACGACACTCAGCATTACAGAGAACTTTAATCCCCTGCATCTCCTGGTGCAGACCACAGTGAGCCAGGCTCTCTCCCTGCAGCCCATGGAGGTCCATGGAGTGGCAGAGATCCACTTGCAGCCCCTGTGGAAGGTTTACTGGCAGGACTTGTGACCCTCTGTGAGACCCATACTGGAGCAGCCTGTTCCTGAAGGGCTGCACCCCATTGGAAGGGACCCACACTGGAGCAGTTTGTGAAGAACTGCAGCCTGTAAGAAGGATGCACTTTGGAGAAGTTCATGCAGGAAGGAGTGTCTCCTGTGGGAAGGACCCCACACTGGAGCAGGTGAAGAGTGTGAGGAGTCGTCCCTCTGAGGAGAAATGAGTGGCAGAAACAGTGTGTGATGAACTGACTGCAGCCCCCATTCTCCAACACCCTGCACTGCTGGGGGGAGGAGGTAGAGAAAATTGGGAGTAAAGTTAAGCCTGGAAAAAAGGAAGGGGTGGGGGGAAGGTATCTTAAGATTTAGATTTCATTGCTCATTATACTACTCTCATTTGATTGGTAACATTAAACTAACTTCCCTTAACTAACTGTTTTGCTTGTACTTATCACAAGTGATCTCTCCCTGTCCTTCTCTTGCCCCATGGATGTTCTATTATATTCTTTGTCCCCTGTCCAGCTGANAGCCTGTTCCTGAAGGGCTGCACCACACTGGAAGGGACCCACACTGGAGCAGTTTGTGAAGAACTGCAGCCTGTAAGAAGGATGCACTTTGGAGAAGTTCATGCAGGAAGGAGTGTCTCCTGTGGGAAGGACCCCACACTGGAGCAGGTGAAGAGTGTGAGGAGTCCTCCCTCTGAGGAGAAATGAGTGGCAGAAACAGTGTGTGATGAACTGACTGCAGCCCCCATTCTCCAACACCCTTGCACTGCTGGGGGGAGGAGGTAGAGAAAATTGGGAGTAAAGTTAAGCCTGGAAAAAAGGAAGGGGTGGGGGTAAGGTATCTTAAGATTTAGATTTCATTGCTCATTATACTACTCTCATTTGATTGGTAACATTAAACTAACTTCCCTTAACTAACTGTTTTGCTTGTACTTATCACAAGTGATCTCTCCCTGTCCTTCTCTTGCCCCATGGATGTTCTATTATATTCTTTGTCCCCTGTCCAGCTGAGGAATGATAGAGCAGCTTGGTGGGTACCTGGCATCCAGCCAGAATCAACCCACCACAGCTCATTATTCATCAATAACATTAGATCTGTCAGAAAGAAGTATAAAGCTGTGTTCTGCATGGTTTATCTGTTTGAAAGAATTAGGTCTCTGAAGTATTGCCTTCATTGAAAAGACCTTCCTGACTTGGCAATCTGAGGTATTTGGAGACTGTGTCAGTAATTCAGATACACAAATCAGGCCATTTCCTTCCGTATACCAGCTGTCCAAAAGGTTTTGTGAAAGGGATACTCACTTTTTCCAAAAACTTCCAATACTACAGAGCAGACATGCAGAAATATAGATACTTTGTACAGGATGCAAGCATGAAAGAGAAACAGGAAGGTAAGAAGTGGAAAGCAGACAGACTTGAGATTCGAGACAGCTCGCCAAAGAGAGCCAGTAAAGCCAGTTTTTATGGCATATAGAAGAAGTTATCTCCCTCCTTCGGTTTGCATTACAGCAGCATAGTAAAGCCCAACCTGAGACAATGTCCTTGTCAGTTTTCCTAGATAACACAGAGATATAAAAAATAATAATTTAAAAAATCAGATTAATTCAGCAGGTGAAGGGGAAGTAGTACACCCCAGGCCTCAGACACGCTGAATTCCCAACCTTAATTCAGTCAGGATGAAGGCAGCACATCCCTTTTCTCTTTGGCTCACATGAGTAAGGAGAGATGAAGAAGCAAGAGCCACATTCACTGAGCCAAGAGGAGGGGACTCAGATGGCTGCCTCCAGAGAGATGCTTTGGGCTTCAGAAAAGTTACATCAGCCACCTCTGATGCAACTTAGGTTACCCTAGGTGATGTAACTTAAGTGAGATTAGAAGTCATAGGGGAAAAGAAAGAGATACTTTTCAAAACTGACATGATTTGGAGGTTTCTTAGTGAAAATTGCCTCACCATCACTTTGCCAAATTAACCAGAAAAAGAATTAAAAGCATGAACATCAACAGTGCAGTTTCTGGAATTAGAAATCAAGACTTGCCCGGTTCTCAGGCCTTGAAGTCTTTAATTCAAACAACTTCAGGCAGAATATTTTGTGCATCTCTCCTAGCAGCCATTATAATTAAGTCAGTGACTACAGGAAAGCAGATGATGAAATCTTTATGTATTATGTATGCACACACAGAGGAATTTCTTGGAAATAAATCTCAAATTTTGAACCAATGAGAAATTATGCTAAATGGTACAGAAGAAGTTGATCTGGACCGAGACAATTTCTCTTTGTCTTGATCCATTAGCAAAAAAGAGACGTTCAATGGACCAGATGCTTTTGACAGAATTCCTCACTGGGATGTATAAAGGGGCAAACCCAAAGAGAAGCTGAAGTGGCTGAAAAGGAAGCATGAGCCCCACAGCTTCTTTGTGGTGCTGCATTCTCCTGCTGGACCAGGATCAACAGGCAGCCATGGGGTCCCAGTCCCAGACGTGCTTACTGCTGTGCTGAGGTTCCTGGAGCTCGTGATGTGGAGCAGGACAGGGCTCCTGCTGGGGAAAGAACCTCAGGCATGAAAACTGGTGAGTCAGAGACCTAGCCAGTTAACACCAATATTCTTCAGTGTGCAAGGAACAAGCTGTAAACCTTGCAAAATTCTGTAAAATTCTGATCTCCTTATGGGCAGGACCACCAGCTCAGCACAAAAATTACTATTTTGGGTTGCCTACTACTGGTGTTCAATCTATCATCAGCAGCTTATCCCCCTCCTGATACTAGCCTTTTCCAAAGTGCTAATGGGGAAAAAAGTATTCGCAGGGCATTACACAACTGTTGTGTTTGTGCAAAGCTCTTCTTTTGGCCATCAAAGATCACGTTATTAATTTTTCTTTTTAGGCTACATAAAATACCTTAACATTCAAACTGATACACCTTCTCTGTACAGCTTTAGTTTGCTGCATTGACAAAGTGAAAAGTTTCCTATTTGACAAGCACTGCCTTGCCAAGCTCTCACAAAAATCAAGCAGCATAGCAAGAATGACTAATGAATAAATCTCCAAAAAAAAGGGATGTAAAAGGATGTTTACAGATTTCCACATAGATGTGGTCTATTATGAAGCTATAACTTCCTATCTATTGAGTGTTTACTAGAAAGGCTGAGTATTAAGATAAAGTCTTTTGTGGACAGGAAATGATCCAAGGAAAATTAAACAGATACAGCAATTCACCATCAAAATGGGAGGAAACACTTTAAATGTTACATAACTAGAAGGTTACACAGTATTAGAATACTATTTGAAATTAGGACTAAAGATTTCTTTTAGACATGCACTTCCTCAAAACCTTATATGAGATTTTATCCAGCCCTCTTTTCTTGCTCAGATGGCTATAGTTTCCAAGGGTACTTGGACAGATTAACAACTGTAGGATTAGATATATGTTTAATTAAACACAAAACCACATTCTGTGATAGGTATATTTGAAAAGCTTGTTCAGTTTAAGCACGATTGGTATCTACAGATACATCTGCTCTTTAAAAAAACCCCAACTTTTACCCCCATACATGAACAAAGAACTTACAGGAAATAATATGCAGTAGTACTTCAACCCTAGGCTCACATCTAATGGTCAGAGCACTACTTTTTTCTCGCATGTACAATTTCATGAAGTTGCTTTATTACAAATAGACAACACTGAGCTTGGGTAAGAAAGATATAATCTATCAAGATTATACATTTAAAATTTCAATATCTGTTTCATGAATTACAGGCTAATCTACATTTTTTGACTGCAGAATGATACGTTACATGTGGCAATTTTAATCTAAATTCCACAGGAAAGGCACTTCCCATCTGCAACTGAGCTCTCGGTGCACGCCCAAAGGCTTCATTCAAAATCTGCTCTTCAGCAGCCAGCATTAGCACTGCACATGCAGCCATGCGACCAGCAAACACAAAGAGCTGCTAACTAGTCACGATAAAGAGAAACCAGCGCATGAAAGGGACTGAAAATGGTTCCATGCAGCCAATGGCACTCTGCTTTTAGAGAAGTACTCTGAAAGAATACCACAGAAGGGCCTTTCTGCCAAAGAATTGCACCGTCAATGACTGGTTTCATTCCCACTGATTGGGGTCCTTCCACTAACTTCAGCAAGTTCTCTATCAATCTCCAGATTTTTGTTATTGAAATACGGAGACAAACAATCCAGGCTCAGTTTGCAGCTGAGGCTGGCAGTTTATCACCCTGCACCACGAAACTGCCTGCACCACCTCGTCACAGGAGCGTTTACAGCCCTCAGTGCTGTGAGGAAAGCTCCACGTAGGAGTGGAGTATCACTGCTTCTGAACTGGATATAGAATCTCAGAATAGCTAGAGTTGGAAGGGGCCTCTGGAGATTATCTAGTCCACCCCCCTTACCAAGGCAGGGTCATCTGGAGCAGGTGACACAGGACAGACTCCACTACCTCCACGGGCAGCCTGTTCCAGTGCTCTGCTACCCTCCATGTAAAGAAGTTCTTCCTTATGTTGAGGTCGAGCTTCTTGTGTTTTAATTTGTGGCCATTACGTATAAGGCAGCTGTTAATGGTGCCTTTATTTTTGGCTCCTGTGATATGTTCATATAAATATACGTTCATCATATAAGCAAGCATCATGTATTACACAAGAAGCATATATTTTTAGCCAAATTACGAAACTGAAAAATGATTTTAAAATACACTAGCAAAATTATTTTTCATTAGCAATCATTTGACAGGGCATCAGAATATTTTGGGGAAAGGAAAGAAAAAAAAGGAAGAGGGTAATTCTCGCTTCCATCCTTGCTTTATCACTCCAGAGCTAAGTGTTGTTTAGTTTCTGGCTTCTTTACCACAACAAAGCTGGGACTCCTCTGTGCTTTCACCAAGATACATGCCAGCTTGACACATTACCAAGGAATGAAATTTGTGTTATCTGTTTATGTTGAGAAGAGTAATTAAAAAAAAAATTTTAAAATTGGGGTTTGATTTTAGATTAGTGACACTGTGAAACAGTGAAAACTAAACCAAGCCAAGTATCTAGTTATTTTTGGGTTATTTTAAAGTAGGTTCAGTCTCAAAGTTACACATCACCAGACAACAATGGCAGCTCAAGGGAGTGATTAAATCCTGAATCTGCATATTGTAAATGATGATAGATGTAGGTTTATCTAGGAACTTCAAATGTCATGGCCATTTCGAATGGAACTGAACACACATACAAAGACAACTACAATCTTAACCCAGATTAATCAGGAAACATTGTTTACTATGAGGGAAGAGAATGGTCTCCTTCAAACCAACCCTCTGTCCTAAAATGCAGATTGCACTAACATGAGTACAAAGTAAGTGTTTAACACAAACTTCTGTGTAGATGGAAACATAATCTGTATAGCACAAATTTCATAAACCTTGGGCCAGAAGTCCCATGTTATGGTCCCAAATGCTATATAATAACTTGTGGCAGCTTGTGAACTTCTAGTGGAAGGTGTATATTGACTGTTAGCTATCCACAAGCACAGTTTTATCCTGTGTTATAACTGTAGGAGAGCCCAGAGTTACTCCAGACAAAGGGCTGAGAATTTATACAGCAGTTGCTGCTCAGAAACCCACAGGCTGCAAGTATACACCCCAACTTATTCCACACTTCCCGTCTTCTCTTAACGCATTCTTTCTCTTAAGTAGCTACTGCTCCCCACACTCATTTAATGGGTGCAATACTAAATAAAGATCATGCTGAAATTACCTTTAAAAAACTTTCTGCAAGCAATTTTTTTCTTGCATGCGTGCACTGATGGCAAATATCTTTGAAGTTAATTTCTCCGTTGGAAGCAACCAAAAGGATGAAACTGTACTCATTAGAATACACGGAAAGAAAGCAATAATCCAAAGCTCCACACATGCTTATCAGAAAACTTTGAATTGCTCTTCATCTCACTGGTCAAATTTAGAAAGAAAATTATATTGACTCATTATAACTTAGATCACAAACCAACCATTTAAAAGTACTTTAAAAATGAGGTTTAAGAGTCATGCAAAAGACACTTAAACTAAAAAGGGAAACTGAAATTAAAAAAAGATAAAAATCCCAAAGGTTTTAATTAAATGGCAGAAGTGCTAATTTCTAGAATAAAACAGAAAAACAGCTGGAACCATTAATAAACATATTGTTAAATTAAAATTTACATGTCAACAACATAAAGGCAATCTCCAGTGCAGTTCTCCCCGCAAAAGAAACAAATCAAATCCATCCACTTAAAAACCTGCTATAAACAACATTTTTTGTACTTAAAAAACACGATTGTTTATGCCCTACAAAAATGGGGCAATCTAAGAGTCACTTTGTCAGAGGAAATGTCTCTGAAGCACACAGAATCACAGAATATTCTGAGTTGGAAAGGACCCACAAGGATCGTCATGTCCAACTTCTGGCATTTCACATGAGAGCCACCCCAGTTTAAGGTTGCAGAAGGTCAAGGTTGTGTTCTCAGGCTTAGAAAGACGACCAGAAAGGCAAACCAAAACAGTGAACGACTAGAGGTCAGACTCAATTAAGAGAAACCCGCCTGGCTTGTGCAGTGAAATCTCATCAATCCCTCAGAAAACATTATTACACCTCCACTGACTGGTGAAGAAGTGAACAAAACTTAAATTCAATTTGGTCAAATCTAGCTCTGATTAGTGCTGCTGAAACACACACAATAAATTGCCAAATTGCTTCAGCAGCCAAGATGATTCTGGCTTTCTTACAGCTGCCAGTGACAGATGCAGTGAAAACACAGACCTTCAGCAAATACTTGAGTTTGGTGGAAAAACATTGTTACCTTTCTATCAGAGCCACACAAATTTGGTCTGAAGAAACTCACAGGAGGAAGGAAGAAGCTGATGCTGGCACAGAGCTGCTGACTGGAAGGAGTACTGACAGCTGAGTGCCCCATCTTGCTGCCCAGTGTCCTAAGAGGAACCATTAGATAAAAGGAGCCAGTTCCAACAGAGGCAAACACTTGCTGGAATTAAGCTTTTCATTTTGTATCCCAGGACTTGAGAGTCCTGAGGAATCTCAAAAAAATACAGGCTAATGAGACCGGGATGATGAGTAAAGCTTTACAGGAAAACTGGGGGCAAGGATTGGGGAGCACTTTCCCCAACATCTGGCTCCACACTAGAGAGCCACGTCTCTTGTGCACAAACTCGTCAGTGCTGCTCGAGTGCTTTCCTTCCCAACAGCAGAGTTTCATCTCCGAATCCACCCGGCTACTCCAAGCTCCACCAGCAGTTTGCACCTTGCTCGTAGCAAGGTGAGATTCCCCTCCACACCGAGAGGCCAATCCAAGCTCACTAAACTATATAACCACAAATGTTAGCTCCTCTGCCCAGCTAGCTTTGCAAGTTATGGGATTTAAGGCTACTGACAGAAGAGAAGCAGCAGGGGCTCATTCACCCCATCTGTTTTAACGTGGCTGCCTCAGCTTCACTCAGGGATGTCACGTCAGAGAACTGCAGGCTTTCCCCTCCATTCCAGCTCGTCATACCTTCTGCAGAGGACAAAGACGAGAATAAACCTCTTCTGTGGCTCTGGCCACATGCCTCAGCACACGCTGAGCCAAGCCATAACCACTCGCCTCATTTTAACAGGGTGAAAATCAAAGAGCTAAGCCCAAGGCAAAAGCCTTACAGCACTGAGGAGTGCATTAGCAAGCACATCACTAGAATCTCCCTAACAATCAGAAGTGTCAGAACACAGATTTTATTTATGCACTGCACATACTACGAAACCGAGTGAAGAAAAATTCTGAAATAAGCTGCCTGAGGCAACATAGTTATTGTAATACCGTTTTCTGTGTTATAAACCATAATGATACTTGTTTATAAAGTCTTCTGTTTCAAAAGTTTGAAGTGGTAGCTTTACACAAAATTTTCTTCCAGAAAGGGGAAGTCTGGCAGTTCTGACCTGATTTTGCCGCTTATGTGATGGCTGCAACACTGAATATCCTGATGAAAGGAATCTCCACTGAAGCCTATACTCTCTCATTTCTTCTTCTTCGAGCTTATTCTGCAGCACTTCAGAGAGCTCCAAGACATCACTGTGTCTCTGCCCTATGAGACACAGTACAGATACAGCTACTCCTTGGGATTTCAAAAATAATTAAAGGCAAGAGACAACAAAGGAAGGATGGAAGAAAGAAAAACATGAAAGCGGCAACATGAGCCTCTTGCAAACAAATACATGCACATTCAAGTCTGTTAAAAGGTGTACATTCTTCCATGGGATAATCTTTTTTAGCGGGCTAATTTGACGGAATTACCTCAGCATTTTTATTCCAAGAAAGCAACGCGGCTGAAGTTCATCCATTTTGTTACAAATTTACTACATTTCAATATACTCCCAGAATTTAAAATCTTCCCATGCTTTTTAAAAATTGTGGCAGAGATAACGTCTTATTTAATTTAAAACAACAACTGTGTCTTTTCTGAAAGTAGATGTATATTTGAAGGGATTAAGTTTACAACCACTGTTTTAGCTACTCGTGATTAGTAGCAGTTCAGAAGCTTCCCAGAGTTATACTACGGAAAATGCTACCAAACTAAAAAACAGCAGCAGCAAATCTAACCAGATAAAAAAGGAAGGGATGGCAGATTACTTCACTGTAGGAGGGGCTGCCACGACTTCCTGGAAGTCCCAAACCGCCTGTATTCTCTGTGCAGGAGCCAAAGAGGGCTCAGCTGGAGTGGTCCTTCCCTTCCTGCACATCGCTGCTCTAACCCACCCAGCCATCCCAGCCGGAGGTTAGGAAGTGCCCTCAACCTGAGACACGCAGATGTGTCGGGGGACCAGTCACAAGTGTGGAAATGAAGTATCACACAGCCCACAGTAGCTCTCTTGCCGTGCCTTTCTGAATTCCATGGATAACAAACGCGCCCGATTTAAGGCTGAGGTTGCTTCTCCCCCAGTGCCCTACATCTCCTCAAAGAGGTGCGCTCCAGGACCTCTGCACGCTCCTTGTTACCCAGGTCCTGGAGAGCTGCAGCCAGGCAATGGCATTTCAGGCAACAAAACACTCAAAGGGAAACCCACAAACAGTTCTCTTTCCCCCATGGCACACTTAGAAGACAAAACCACTTCTTAGAGGAATTGCCTGTATTTCCTGTAAGAAAGCTGAGAGAAGTATGAGAGGTGACTGTCACCACCTTCCAGTCCCCTCCCCCAAAGCACAGTTACCTCTCGAGCACTTAAGTAGTGAGAAACAGAAAGCGATGATGGTACTTAGGCTGGAGACAGAATAATTCCTGCAAATACACCACACTAATGATTAAATATATTACCATAAATATGTATTATTTATGGATGAAATACATGACTTATCACTGCTACAGTCTAGAGCATTTGCAGTTTCCAAAGTGAGGGAAATGCTCACGAAACGCAAGTAGTTTGTCATTTTATCAACAACTCTCAAACCTCCAAAAATACTTCTTAACTACATCCAGAAAAATTACAGACCACAGCCATGTTTGCCTTGTGATTACTTGAAAGCTAAATAAATCTTCTCTTTGAAGTGGAAATGAAGGTTTTTTAAAGTTTTACTGAGTTTTTGGCCACAGATTTTATATATAAAAGCACTGACTTAAAACTTACTATATCCCAACCAGGACAATTTTTGGAAACACTCTTCTTACTTCTTGGATGGGTTTATATTTGATTCAATCACAGCAATTCTACAACTCTCATAATACTGAGAACTAGTCAGGAAAACAAAGAATATTGCAGATATTTCCATTTGTAGATGGGTGACTGGTCTGCAGTTTGGTGATCTTGCAACCAGAAGTGGGAGAAATCCTTCTCTTCTTTTCAATATCACATAGCAGAAGCAATTAGAAACAGCCTCAAATTACATGAATTGTCTTCTCCTGATTTCATAGGTACACTCTTACCTTAAGCCTTTAGATCATCCTCACGTCCCCACTCTGTAAAACTAACACTACACTTACATCTCCAGTCCCATCTTTGCCATCAGAGACTTCACTAACTTCACATATACCCTGCAGTTTTTTTTGGAAAAATTAATTCAGGACCACAACAACCCTGAAGAAACATTGAGGCCCAGGCTAACATCCTTGACAGAAAAGTCTGTTTGAAGAGATGGTGCTTGACAACATCTGGCAGCTGCAGAACCATCTGGGCAGCTTTGTTGCTGTTAGGCATCTCTGAATATTCCAGACCTTTAAGGAACTCAAGCTCAAGAAGAAGACCCATTACAGAAATTAGGCCATAATACAAGGAATAAGTTTTAGTATAAATTAGTAGTCTGCACGGTCAGACTGGACAGGACTCTGGGCAACGTGATCTAGCTGACTATGACCCCACTCATTGCCGGGGTTGGACTAGGTGACATTTAAAGGACCCTTCCCACCCAAACTATTCTATGGTTCTATGAGAAATCAGTGGGCCAGGAATGTAGGTACATTCCTCCATACTCTGTTACATGCAGAACAGCACCTAGCTTTGCTGCAATGCTGGCAATGGTGTTAGAAGGGCTATTAAATGTCACAAGTAAGATTTTATTACAGTCTAATTACAAAGGAGGTAAGAGAAATTCATTGTCTCCTCTCTGTCTCATGAGGTATTAAAAACATTTCCCAAAGCAACACAATCTGGTTAAGTCAAAACTAGCTACTAGACTTGTGCCACAGGTATGACCTAGGTGTAGCAACTCTGCCTTTTGTTTAACAAAGAGGAAGAAGAAAAAAAAAAAGACTGTGTGATGATTCCAGCAGAAAAGGGAGAAATGGATCAAACTGAATTCTGACATGCAAATTTAAAATCCCAAATATTAATGGAAAAAAGCAGCAATTTATTTTTGGGGGCACCTGTAACTTTCCAATACATTGCACTTCATTGCTTAGGAAACCTTTGCGTCTGTGGATCTTTTGTGCTGAAGTTGTATGCCCTGAGTTCAGGCTCAGTGTTCTGAGGAGCTGCAGCCAAAACAACCCAGTCACTTCCAAGAATGTAGCTGGGCAAAAAAAGGAACCTTTTATTCTCAGAACACAGGGCATTGAAACTTGTCCCAGCATAAATTCTTTTCACTCCCCAACTTGTGAGTACTTGAACTTGGAATTCCAAAGCGGCTCTTCCACGATGCTTTATCCGCGGGTTTCTGTAAGTCAGGTGAAATAAAAACATCATCCTGACTACTCTTTTTCAAAATCTTCCTGTTTAAAATTAGATGTAAGGGAACGGATAGCCAGTCTGCTAAATAAAGGACTTAAGAATTAACACTTCTCAGTCATTTCACAAGCACAAGTTTCAACAATGTTAAGTTGTTTCAACAGTGCTTACTTGTAAAAAACGATGGTGTTGGGATGTTTGATACTTTAATTTCACAGATGTAACTAAGTTCAAGCAAAGCTCATTGAGGACTATTATCAGATGAAAGCTGAATAGATATTTACTTGCAGGAGATGAGAGAGTATTTAAACTTTTATCATGGTCCACGTAATTTTCTTCAGAAACTTTTATTTCTAGCCATCAGAGATATGAAGTCTGTGTATAAAATATACTGTGTGCTACAGCAACTTCTCTTCCATTCAAAAAGGCTGATTCCCATTTTAAAAAAGCAGAATTAAACTGCAATCTCAGCTCAGCATTAATAGGAACAGCAAATATAGTACCCTAAGATAGAGTGCCTGTAACATACATAACTTATCTGTACAGAACAAGCTGGCAGAGCAGTTAATGTCTTTAGCAAACCAGACTCAATATAAAAAGGATTTACTTGCATGCAAGAACATTTGCAGTCTCTGTGCAGTTTTACTTCGAATAGATTTAACATTTAACTAGTTCAACCACATTAATCCTTGAGCTCCAGACTCCTAGAAAAGTATTCATCATTCTTCATTTAGAACCAAAAATGACATTTGCAGCAACAAAAGGTGGAATTTCAAAGAACTGTATGCAAATTTTAAAATATCAGTATCTAAATAAATATGAAAACCTCCCAACTTCCTCAAACAAAAAAAGTAAGATTCATAGCAAAGCTATGCTTTTCTCATTTGTATCAGAATAAGTTTTAAGCATTCAAAGCCAGAACTTGGAGCAGCTTTTTCTCAGATAGTAAAGACCATCACTTTTGAAGTGTCCCAATTGCAAAGGCTAAATTGCAGTAATAATGATGAAATACTCCAGTCAGAAGGACCTCTAGATTGAAAATTTAAATGAGGAACCAACTCAGTGCAGTTACTGATAATTCAAGTTAATTAAGAGCATTTTTGAACATTTGTCCTATTTCCTCACTGTGATTTCCAGGTTTGCTAAAGAGTTTCCAATTGTGCTGCACATCACGCTCCAGGGTACAGCAATAGCTGCCCTTTATGCAACGCCTTTATTTGATACTTTGAATTTTACAGTTTATCTTGAGATAAAGGCATAGAGAAACGAATTAATGATAAGTATGTTTTACTGCCATTACACTGCCTTCCTCCTGGAGAAGGACAGCTGGGTGTTTGTACAGCTAAATCCATCTCTGGTTGTCTCCCGTTCCCTGACACTATTCACTGCCCCCTCCCCTCTGCTGCAGACTACAGCCTCCCAAAAAAACCCCACCAAAATGCAAAAAGCCCTACTCTCTCCATATGTTAATCCAAGAAAAGAAAAGACTATGAAGCAATTGAGAACAAACATGAGAGCTCTACACCAGTACATACCCCACTCCAAGGTAGCTAAAAGTGTTTTGATATTTTGGCAGCTGTACATATGGACCAGCAGGCAGGGAGGTTGCTGTGATTTCTTATCCCAAGTAATATGTAAGAAGATTAACTTGCTCTTCACCTTAATGGCTTTGGGTAACTTTGTCCCTCTCACAACGGGAGACTTACACAACAGCTCCACCATCACTGTGGTAAGAAAATTTCCTTGGAAGGCAAAGCCTCCTCTCCATTTCAGACGGATGTGAGAGATGATGCTGCCTTCTGCAGTGGGGTCTGATTTTTCAAAAATAGCTCATCCATTGGTTTATGAAACTGAGCTTGTGAAACACTGTGTCTCCTATTAGTTTAACCAGACTCCCTGCCCCTATAATCCACAACCCCAGAAAATCCAGCTTCTCTCCCATTCCCTGGAGAGCTGCTGTCTTGTGGATGGCAGGAGAAGGGAGACTGTCTCCTGCTCCTCATGCAGAGATTCCCACCTGTCTCCAGTACACAGCACTTCACCTGCCTGTCATTCTCTCCAATAACTTCTCTTGGAAAACTACAACAGCTTGAGCCAGTCTCATCTGGCTCGTGGGTCTGAACTTCAATATTTGTTCACTGTCCAAATCTCTTCCCTCACACTTCAACAAAGCACCTTTCTTTTTCTTCTTCCTTTTATTTTTAAATTTTACTCTCACAGGCAGGTATCAGAAAAATCCTTTGTACAGCAACTTTTCATCTCAGTACCACATTCAATTTGCATCTTCCAAATACCAAATTCTCATCTTTTCTCCCACCACTTGAGACTTCTGCTGCCAACTCTCCTAGCTCTCTTAATCGAGCATATTTGTCAATAACCTTGCAAGTACAATTTATGTGCTTGATAAAGCACAGAGATGTGTAGAAATAAGCTGCCAAACACTTTTACAAATTAAACAAGATTTTAACCTGCATCTTGCTTCCCTCTCCCCAGCTCAATCTCTCTCCCAGGCCTTGTATCCTCCTTCTGCCTGCAACCACCTCCATGCCTGCTGTTTTGAGCTGTTCTGCCCTCAGCTTGATTCAGCATTTCTGTATTTCAGCATCTTTACCTTTGTCTCACCAGCCTCATGCTTACACTGCGACAATGCAAAAACCATTATGCCACTCTTCTGTAACAACCCAAGTTAAACAACAAAAGCTCCAGCCTGCTACATTCCAAGCAAAAGCACTTTCTGAAATACCAAAATGCGTATTACTACATTTTATAATAACACAACCAAGCAGCTTTCTGGTCAATGAATGTAAAGCACCTCTAGTTTTTTCTTTTTTAAACTTCGTTTGACTTCTTGGATTCAACCTACTCTGATTTATTACACAGGACTGTGGGTTTTTGCTCATTTCACGGCTATGTTGTTTGCTTTAGCTTTACCGTTCCTGCCTTCTGTAGATGCTCTCCTGTCCTGGCTGTATTTTCTACGTTCGCTACCTCCACCCTTGAACCTTTCCTCAACCTTTATTAAAAAAAACCCCCAAAACCAAAAGACCAACAAAACCCCACCCAAATTCTCTTCCTCACCTCACCTATATTCCAACAGATGCCCACTCAAACTCCCAGGCTTGTCTGTGATCTGCTGCCTGCAAGCTCTGCCTCAGAGCCCTTCCAGGCAGCTCTGTCCCCAGCAGCTTCCTGTAACACACACTACAGGATCAAAAAAAACCCCAAACAAAAATGCCAGCCCCACCTGGTCCCTGCTGCTGTTTCTCCTTTACCTTGGAATAGCAGCACTCCACTAGAGTTGTTTCTTTCAAAAAAAAAGAAAAGGCTGGTTGCAGCTGTGCTCTGGTAGACAACATTGGTCCACCTCAAATAGAGAAACCGCTTTTATTTCCATACAAACAGCCTCCACCGAGGAGGGGAGGAAAGCAGCACAGAAAACGAAGTATTGCAAATATTGCAAACACACCATTTCTAGTAAGTCTTTGTCAGTGGAACTTCATTTCTTTGCTCCTTGCAAAGGCTATAATACCAATCCATTTAAACCTTATTTTGTTTGCAAGAAAAAGCACGTTCTTTCTCACCACTGACTTCCTGACTTCAGCGGGTTCACAAGAGGGTTCACAATGCCTTTATTGTCCACTTTATTAACACATATGAAGGCTTTCATTTACTACTTGAGCTTTCCATGAGCTCTAAAGATCAGGAGAGATACTACTGAAATGCAATTTGATTGCAAGTAAGCACCAAAAGAATAAAGTGGGACTAGAACTTGCAAGTATTGGTGATTTCAGGACTCGTGACTGGCACCAAGATCCCTCAATTTGTAGATAGATACTACATTTTCTTCAAAGACTAAATAGCACAAGCAGCGTCTCCCTCGAATGTTCCCCTGACACCACTTTTTTCCTGAACACAAAGTAAGTCAATGTGGTTTTTTCACTCTGTTTCATTCTCTGATCTCTCCAACTAGCCTAGCTTGCAGCTCTGTCTGGGAGTGGGAACAGTACATTGGTATTGCAGACCACTGGACTGGTGTGGGAGAGGGCAAGCAAAAACATTTAAAGATAAATTTAAATCCCTTTTTTAAACCCTTCTGATCCTCAAAAGCATTTGGAAATCATATAGACATGGCATTTCCTTCTCGTAGGCTTCAGAGGAGTTTTGCAAGCAAGATTTTCATTGAACCAAGACATAAGAAGATTGAAGTCTGGGTTTAATCCAACTCCACAGGTGGAATGAAAGCAGTCTTAATAAATAGATGGTAGAAGTTCTCAGTTCTTGAAGAAGTGAAACCCTCAATACCATCGGCATCTAGCATATTTTCACAGTGTTTTTTTTGACACAGACGCTTTGGTCACACAGCAGGACAATATGTACCACTGTAAGCTTGCTTAAAAGCACCTTTCCTGGACCCTGAGGCAAATGGCTTAGAGCTGTATTTCAGAATTTTTTAAAGTTGAATAATTCTTCCTTCATATGCTGTTTTAACAGATGAGTGCCTCCAAAATGAATCACAAAATGATTACTCTTCCATGAACACATACTACTGGTGTGTAGTAAAATCTGTCAGCAGAAAACACTAATGATCTTAAATAAAATCAGACAAAAAGAAAATAAAAGACAAAGGACTGTGCAGTCCATTTGGGAAATGCTTCCTGCAGCTGGAGAGAGAGAGGCTCCCTGCAGCGCTAACATCTGCACAAGACAGAGAATTTACTTCCCCCTCTCCCCAGAAAGAAATAGAGATGGAGGGAGAAGAGGAAATGGCAGACAGCAGATAATCTCTGTTTTACACCAACAGACAAAATGACAGTGGAAAAGACTTCTGCCCTCTGGAGTTCACAGGAAACCAGTCACAGGATGTGTCCCTTTCAGTTCAGTAAGTGTACACTCTGGCAAGTTGTGTCATTAAACAAAAATGGATTTTTCTTAAAGTTACAACCACAAGCAGTATCCCATTTTGCAAAACTCTTACTATTAGTATGTTGAAGAATATTAACATAGTCTCAAATAAATATTCATATATTTAAGTCTAGAAGCAATGATACAACACCTGTTTGAAATATATATTTATAACTAATGATCTGCTCCATTAAGCCCAAGGAAGAAAACCTCCCACAGACACAATTGACCTGGGGTTGGTTTGGAGGGTTTCTTTTCTGTTTAAAGAAACAAAACTGAAATTGCAAATCCAAGTTCCATCAAAAGGCTTTCAGGTAACCTTTTCTCAGAGTGCACTATAAATGTTTACCCACTTCTCTCAAAATGTCATCAACATCGGGTTGGGGACATGCAGTACGGGCACTGAACCAACTTTTACTCATTCAATAATGTTAATGGGCACAGCATGTGATTGCATTTTTATCTTTTCTTTAGACTCTTCAAAGTGTTTCATCAAGTGTCCAAATACTACTGACCATAGGCTTTTCAGGATTTTCTTTTTTATTATAACTCATAAATAGCTTATACAAGCACACCAGGGATTATATGACTCAAATACTAGTTTGTGGCTTTAAAAATATCTTAACTTCAAATAGAAGTCCATTGCCAAACAAGATCTCCTCACCCCTGACCTCATCAAACAATCCTCTCTTTTTTCCGTCTAAAAATCAAGGTAGTAGTAACAAAAAAAAAAC